>JARHVA010005115.1:0-455000 GCA_037957365.1 Torreya grandis | reverse complement strand
TGGTAATTTTGTTATCTTCAAATTGGGCCTATTAGAGGGTGAGGATCCCAATTCCTTATACCAATTTAAAAGATTGAGTTTTGAGGGTTCTAAGGGATTAATTCCACTTGAGCATGTTCTTCAGGTTCTTGCTTAGTTTGTGTGGAAGTATTGGGCATTTCAGGACAAATAATCTTTAACTAATATATGTTTCCATACTATGGCATTAGATGAACAACAAATAATGGCTACCTCTTAGGTGCCCTTTTGGTTTTTATCATTGTAATTATGGTGGTGGGAGTGGAAAAAGGCAAAGATAAACCTAATTAGGTAGAAGGAGATGTATTTGTAGTGATAGATTGAGCAATGGCCTAAATGGATAAGGCTAGTGTTAATGGGGTGGGTGGTAATGGAATCTAAACTAAATGGATCAAAACCATAGAAGTAGAAAATATAGTGGTGGAGGGTAAAATAGGTGTAGTGGTTATAAGCAGACTCATGGATGGATGTAACAAAAGTAAACTATAGAGAGTATGTGTTAGGGAATGAATGTGGAAGCCACTAGCCCAATGGTGATGGATACTATAGGTAAAGACATCAAAGGGGAAAAGCTTAAAGGATCTGTGAACAAGGGTCCCTTACTAGATGATTCACCTATTATAAGTGCCTTAGCATTAAGTATTTGTAGGCATAACACCTTTTCCTATTGTATCTTCTCTTCCTCCACCTCTTGAGTTGGAGGGGTGTGTGGTTTATCCTTTAGATTTCTTTGATATGTCTTTATGGTTCTTCTTATATGTGGGGATGTGGATTGTAATGGAAGAGAAGGGGGAATAGTGATTTAAATTAGGGCTATGTTATCCATTATTTCCTCTTCATCATAGGAATCTAAGCATATAATCCCATATTATACTTATTCACTACCTCTTATTATAGTTAGCTCCTTAGCTAACTCTTTCTTGACCTTGATGAATTTAGTTATTGAATCTTGGGCTTGAATAACTTATGATTCTTTTGCTTGTGTGGAAGTAGGCATTTGTTCTTCCTCAACTTATTCTTCCTTTTCTCCAATGAGTGGTTCCTTAGATACCAATTGATATTGTACTTGAGCTAGTTGGGGATCTATCCCATCTCTTTCTAGTTGTTTTGATTGCCTACCACTCGAAAAAGCTGAGGATATCCATCCTCTAGGTGGAATTCTAAACTTTGCTTCACTTAGTGTTAGATATGGTTCTACTCAAATCAATCTAAACAATTCCTCACTTAGTCCTATAGTTGTGGCCCTTTATTTTACCTCTTCATCATCCTTAAAATTCAAGAATAGAAAGTCACGGTCTATTGGATCATGCTTGTAGTCAAGGCCAAAGGTATGAATCTTCGTTTGGACCCTGCTATGAGGATCCTAGTCTCTATGAGGTAAGGTGGGTAATGTATATTCCTTCTTAACACTCCCAACTTCTTTGAATTACCTACAAATTATATACTTCATTCACCCAATGGTGATGTGAGATAGTGGAAGGTGGCCTTCATATTTCTTGTCAAATCCTCATCAATGTTGTACCAAATTTGATAGGTGATTTCTTACTTATCAACCTTGTCTAGAATGAACCTTGGGATATGGAGAGGATATACCTTATGCCACACCACATGATCACTATGTAATCTAGATATAACTAGTAGTCTCCTATGCTGTTGGCCTATGTCTGGGATATGCTTTGGGAAATTATTTCCAAAGGTTGGCCATATATGGTGATCCAAACATGAGGGTAAAGGACCTTAGTGATATTTTATATATTAAGAAGATATGAATATATGTGCACAAAAGTGTAGTAGTTATGAATCCAATTTTTGATGATTTTGATGTTGAGCTCCCCTAGGACTCCACTATGTCTATACATAGTACCCATGACTATGTCTAGCATATAGGACATCGTGTATAAATTTCCACCTAGTGGGATCTTATCCTTCTATAAAACCTATTCTTGAAGACATGCACTAATCACTTACGCTAGTATATAGGTACACTCTAAGGTAGTCAACATGTCCAGTAGAGGGACCCATTCTAGGTGTATGAAGTAGATGATCACATGGAAAAAGGTTATATTTAATAATGATATCCTTATGTTTATTTCCATTCTAAAATTGGTAATGGGGATAGGGATCTTAGCATGCTCTTTCAAAGTGAAACTTTCCCAAGGGAGAATTCATTTTGACAACACCCGCTTTGCATTGTTGGATTTCTTCCATTTAATAACTTTATGTAAATAATAAGTAACATATGAAATTGGTAGGATATAATAAATTTTAAATACTTCTCCTAATATACATGTGAAATAAATGTTTTTGTTGACATAATGTAGGCATACTCCATCTATGATTCTCCCTTAGAAAAAGAGGCCCCATAGTAGATCAATACATAACATCACCTATGGCTTCACAACTACATAGTATAAGGCTTCACATTTTAAAGTGAGTAAATCCTTCACCATCTATTTATCTTTAGTAATGATTTCCTCCTCATGTGAAAATGAGTCTACATTCTCTACCACTTCCCATAATGCTAAATAATTTGAATAATGTCCATCAAATTCAGTAGCAACAAACATAGTATCTAAGTATTCTATAGAATCCTTAATTGATAACCTATATGGTGTTTGGGATATCTTATAATACATATATTATAATTCCATGGTAATTCTATTGAGTATTGGTATTTTCCAATCTTTTGATAATGGCATCTCTTCACTTAGCTAAATTTAGAAAATTTCAAATCACTCGAGCAACAATTAGGGATTTTGGGATCCCTTAAGGTTGAAGTCTACTTGATCTCAAATATTTAATGCTGTGAAATCTGCTAGGGGATCAATGTAAATAAATCTCTTGTATTGATTTAATTTGAACTTGACTCTTCTCCTAGTGTACATGCCATATAGGATGCCCTGTCATTAGGGGTGCCACCATGTAGCCTTTATTATTTTGACTTATGTCATTATGTAGCCTAGTCAAAGGCAATCAACCTATAATTTTGGGATGAAAGACTTTGAAGTTTAAAATAATATTTATAAAAATATGCTCCCAATGTCCTTGAAATAAATGTTTTTAAAACAAAGTTCCTGATGACTAAAATTGCCCAAGGAATCCTTATAATGAAAATATTCTGGCACAAAAGTCTCTAAAAAGAATCTTTCCAAAATAATCCTTCCAAAATGAAAGTTGTTTAATAATTTTTTATCGATGAAAGGTCTCCAAAAATTTTTTTTTGAATCAAAGTCTCTAACATAAAAGCCTAGTTTGGGGATCCTTTCAAAGAAAATCTCTCTAAAATAAACCTTCAAAAGTAAAGTCCCTGGTATAAAAGTCATCGATGAATAAGTTCTTGATAATACTATGAAGAGAGCTACTGATTAAAACCTTCTAAATTAATTATTTTTGAAGCAAAAAATCTTGAAATAAAAGTTATCAATGAGAATGTTTATGTAGAGAATCTTTCCAAAGTGAATGTTTTCACATCGAATCTTTCTGAAATGAATGTTTCCAAAGTGAATATTTCCAACTCAAATTTTTCAATGACAAACCTTACATAGAGAATATTTTTAAATGAAATCTTATTGAGGTCAAAATTTCCAAAAAATGAATACTCTAAAATGAAATTCATCTAGATACCTATCATTCAAAGCTATTCTTTCTATCTTTTTCATTAATAGGTTAATTTGATCAAGCACTTTCAAATTAAATAAGTATACCACAACATGATTGAACATTAAAAGCACTAAATTTGTATATATAATACAAGTATTACAACTCATAAAAATCATAGGAACCCATCCAAGATAGTAAGTATTACCAAAAAATAAATGGGCTCCACAGTTTTCAAAGGAAAAAATATAGACTAGGATGTGTTGAATACAACAAATTCAATCATGATGCTATGATAAAAATATTCCATCACTATTATGTTAATGACTCTAAAAATAAACAATATTTCAATCTTTCTTCCTCTAACAACCAAAAAACATTTTCTACATCCAAACCTCAACATTCAAATAAGGATATTTGTGTGATTGACACTAACTATGATTAATACTATACCAATTATCAATATGTGAATATGGCTAAAGTCAATTATTGATGTAAACCCACCCACAAATATCCCATTTCAAATATAAATAAACCATCACTTGAAGAGTAACTTATCAAAGATACCATTACTACCAATATGCCTTATAACATGAATGAGGAAATACTTCCACATATAAAATTGAAAACTACCTCTCTTCCTACCAAAAATATTTTACCTTCCAAACCTCATGTTGGTTATTCATCTTCAAAGTCTCATTGTAATTTATTAAAGGAACTTAACTCTATGCCTTGTAAAATACATCTAATAGAATTAGTTCACACTTCTCCATAACATCATAAATTCCTAATGCAACAACTACTAGAAATTGAAGAACCATATTGCCTAGAAGTGGAATAATCTTCTCATGATCCTTTACTGATATAATTTCATACCATTAAAACTATTTATCATTCCTTAAAACCTTCCATAGAGTTCTTTGAATAAGACATGATCAATGATTAAATTTTATTTTTAGCTAATGGCCAACCTCTATTTATCATAATTACCATGAATACCACCCTTATTCATAAAGTATTAGTAGATGAAGTTTTGGGAATTAATGTGAAATCTCTTTGGATAATTCAAAAACTTGGGTATAACAAATATCATATTAATAAAACTAATCTAACATGTCATTGATTTGAAAATACCAATCAAAAACCACTTGGTTGTATTTGGATCCCTCTCACCATTGGACCCAAAAACTATACATACCAAGATCATGGTTCTCAACATACCATTCTCCTATAATATACTCTTAGGTCGCCCATCGACACATTGCATGAGGTACATTTCCTCTTCTAATATAAAATGTTATAAACATGATGATAATCTTAATCCATGGAGTATTCAACTTCCCAACCTAAAATCTTAATATCAAATTCCAATTATTCCATATATTAATAGAGCACATTTACTTGAATTTATCAATATGAATCTAGATTTACATGTCACTCTTTTCGATTGTAACAATGATGAGACCATTTTTTTGAAAAATAATTTAAATACTACCAAGCTACCTCCTTACATTTTGGAATGGAATCATTTTTCCTCATTACCTCATGATTGTATCATCCCTTTCATTGATGAAGTCATTGACTTTCCTCCTCCATGTAATTCACATGAAGCATGTTACATAAAAGATAACTTCACCTATAATGAATATGGAGTGGCCAAGTTATTTCAAGACCCTCTAACCATGTCACCTCATAAATTTAGTGATCTAGTTATACCTTATTTTTATTCTCCTCTAGATACACAAGCACATACTTTCTCTCACACTTATGATGATAATCACATCATGTCTGAACCGCAATCACAAGACTTGGATGTTCAACACTATCAACAAATCTTAGTTAAAATACATGATTTCAACCAAGATTTTAATGCCATTTCCATGGATATCGAGTTAGAATGTAAAGGTCATATACCTCCAATTAATTCTCCACTTATTGATACTCCTTACATTATTGAATAAATCTAACCTCTAAAAAATTCAAAACTTTTAGAACCTTATATACTTTCTATCTCACCAGTCACTCTATTGGACACCATCCGTACTAATGATTCTAAAGATACACATAATATCAATACAATTACATCTAATCAACCTACATCCATAGTTCCACCTACACTCAATATTAGCCTTGATACCAAGGTAATAAATGCATGGTAGATACATTCTAACTATGATCACCTAGGTAACAAAATCATTGTTAGCATAATTATGTATTTACCTTGGGTTATTGACTAAGGTAATAGGTCTATAGTTAGTGACCTTAACCACTTGGGTTAAGAGGTTAGTTTATTTATTGAGATTAGATATTTCATGCTAGTTGATGTTGGTTGTTTTACCCACCCTTTTCACATGTTTCTTAGGTGGTTCATTTCTTTGCCTATTTAATAGACCTTATATTGTTCAGATATAGACTGTATGTTGTGTAATGTAATCTAGTTCCTTTTCAATCTCTGTGTTCTATCTAATATGGTATTTAGAGCCCATGATCTATGGAGCCTAAGTGGAGGTATATGGAAGCAAGAGAGGTTAGTGTCTTATTGGGGAGGAGCTTCATGCACAAAGTGGAGAGCTGAAGGAGAGAAAAAATTGTAAACTCAACCTAAAGACTAAAAAACTGCTTGAGAGGATCAAAAGACCAAATAAGGTTAGAGGAAGTAGTTTTAGGTAGTTTAAATCCTCTATTTATTTTTATAGGTAGGTTGTATGGTATATGACATTGTATAATTTAGGGAGAGGAGGAAAATTCAAATCTCGATTATTTTCAATGAAATAGGAGTCTAAACAGAGAGTTAATTAATAACTTGAATAGTGGTGTAGATGGATTTTGATTTGGCTAAGAAATGGACTCAAAACGTTTGCTTAAAGTTTCATAGGTAGGCAAAATTTGTGATTGGATAAATATTTTCATGAAAAAATTAACCTAAAGTTTTATTATATCATTTATTTTTAAGTTTTTAATTGAAATAAATCAAAACTTTAGCCAATAGGGCTTATTAGGGACCTACCACTGATTAATAATCATGAAAGTATCTAGGAATTTGAAAATTTCACCATTTTTGGCATTTTTTTATATGGATTTACATATATAAATAATTTTTTAAATTGGAGTTGTAGGTTTCCTCATTTAATTTTTTTAGTGGTATAAAAGTTGAGATCTTGCAAATGGTATTGAGTTTATTGTTGAAAACTAGTATATTTGTTCAGTGTCAATACAAATCAATGTGTAGAAGGATTTTTTTATAAAATTCATTATAGTTCTTTTGATTTAACTATTTTTTTGTAAAATTAGGTCAAATGACTAGTATTCAACACCTATTACTACAAAATTCTCAAAAATTAACAAGAACTTTAGTTTGTGGAGTCACAATGTTTTGATAACATGTGAATATAGGAAACTTGATCAAATAGTGCTCAGTAAAGAGTAAATTCCTTCCACTAGTTATGATGACTATGATAAACATCATCGAGAGGCTCTTATGTTGTTAAAACTATCAGTAGATGATAATCTAATCTTAGACGTAAACAATGTGACCATTGTATTAGCTTTGTGGACTAATATTAATTTTAAATAACAAGCCTCTAAATCTATTAGGGTATTGTATTTGAATAATTTATTATTTTCTACTAAGATGTAAGAATTTGGATCTATTTTTAAGTGTTTTTTATAGATCAAGGACATCAATGATCAATTGAAGGCTATGTAGAAGGCTATTGATGAGTAAGATTCTATTGCTCTAGTTATACATAATCTTCCACCTTAATTTCAATTATTTGTGGAGTCCTTACACATGATTGTTGAGATGAAAACTTTAGACTTTGAAAATTTGTCCACATTACTATTGCATAAGGAGAGATGACAAGAGTAGACAGTGTTGTCTACATCTACTTCTATAGGGAATGCATTCTTCATCAAGGGAAAGGGTAAGAAATTTGGTAAAACTACTAGTTCCTTGATAGAAACTTGACAAGTGGTTATAATAAGAGATCTAAGTAGAAATTATTATAATGTAAGCAACTTGGTTACCTTAAAAAATATTATAGGAAAACACAACTAGATATGGCTAAACCTAGAAAGAAAGCCCATCATGTGAATGTAGCTAAAGGTAAAGGTGAAGAATCATCTCCTGATTTTACTTTCATGGCATATAGTGGTAATTTTGTAATGGATCAAGCTTGGTACTTTGTTCTAGGGGAATCTCACCATTATACATGCCATAAGGACTAGTATGCATATTTTGTTGAAAATGATAGTAATAATGAATCTATATCTTTGGGGGATGGAAAAACTCCTTTTTTGAAAGGATATGTTAATGTTTAAATCAATTTTAATGGTGTAATTTGGTATACATTTAATAATGTTAGGTATGTGCCTGATATGAACACAAATTTGCTTTCAATTAGTGAAATCACTTTAAAATCTGATTTTGCTGTAAAATTTCAAGGATAAAAATATTTAGTCATTACCATAGATAACAAGATTATTATTGTTAGGATTGGTGAGAAAGGCTTGTATAAGCTTATATATCCATAGAGTTCAAAGGAAAGTCATTATGCCATTTGGATAGTCATCATGTATGTAATGGATGTTAGTTGGGGAAGCAAGTTAGACATTCATTTGATGTTGGTAAAGCTTCAAGAGCTAAGTGAGTATTGGATCTGGTACATGTAGATTTGTATGGTCTAATGTAGACACATACCCCTTTTGGAGCCCATTATTTTTATTAATAGTTTATGATTTATCTAATAAAAAGTGGGTATACTTTGTAGTGAATAAATCTGATTTTTATTCTGACTTCCTTACTTGGAAAACTATGGTTGAAAAATAGGAAGGAAGATTAGTGAAATATCTTAGAATGGATAATGGGGGTGAGTTTATATAAAAATATTTCAAGGATTTTTGTGCCATTGAAGGTATACATAGACAATATATTACCCCTTACACTCCATAATCAAAAAAAGTTGTGAAAAGGCAAAATAGGATGGTGATGGACATGGCTCATTATATGGTCCAAAGTAGAAATTTCACATATAGATATTGGGTAGAAGCAGTGAATATGGTGGCATATATCCTCAATATAATTACTAAAAAATCATTAAAAAATATGACTCTAGAGGAAGCTTAGTTAGTTCAAACAACAAATGTAAGTGCTTTCTAAATTTTTGGTTGTGTAGCTTTTGTATTTATTCCTAGTCAAAAGAGAAGTAACTTGGATATAAAAATCAAAGCATACATGTTTATTGGGTATAGTGAGAAGTCAAAGGACTACATATTAATTTATGTTTATTTTGAAAAATATATGGTAAATATATATGTCATAGTAAATTAACATATTCCATAATTCAAAATAATTGGTATAGTTTCTGATATTGAGTCTCATTGTTTTCTTCTAATAATTCTATTATAAGTTGTGTTGTGAAAATTGAGAAGGATTCTAGTTCATTAGTGGAATAAAATTCTAGGGAGCAATTATTTTAGGTCATTATGAGGTTACAAAAAAACAACCAAAGAATCCAAAGTGGTATTCTACCACAATAAAATCACTAAAGGAGACTTGCCACAAGGTGTGGAAGGAAGAAGATTGAGATTAGGAAAGCAGTTTGGTAATAGAGGTGAGTATGATAATTTTTCTCTAACAACTATTGTTTCACATGTATTTGAGCCTAATTATTTTTTATAGGCCAAAATTAATCATGAGTGGGAATCAACCATGCAATTAGAATATGATTCATTTATGAGAAATAAAACTTGGGAGCTTTTCGAGCTACCACTAGGAAAGAAATCCTTTAGTTGTAAATGGATTTACAAGGTAAAATGCAAAGTAGATGGTTCCTTGGATAAATACAAAGACAAAGTTGTTGTAAAAGGATATAAACAAGATGAATGGATTTATTATGAGGATAATTTTTCTCCTACTACAAATATGGTATGTTTTTATTTGATTGTTGCTATTATTGCTTAATTTGGATGACAGCTGCACCAAATGGATGTCAATAGTGATTTATTGAATGAAAATTTAGAGTAAGTCTACATGGTTTATCCATAGGTTTTTTAGGTTATTGGTAAGTAATAGCTTGTTTTTAGGTTGATCAAGTCTTTGTATGGGGTTAAGCAGGCTTTTTGAGCCTAGTATATGAAGATAGATACATACCATAGGGAGTCTAGTTTCCAAAGGCGTAACTCAAAACCAAATCTCTATGTAAAGGTTTTTGGTGATGATATCTTGATTCTTATTGTATATGTTGATGATTTAGGAATAAATTATAGTAGTTATAGTCTCATTCAATAGATGAAGGCTAATATTTGTTGTACTTTTGACATGACAGACTTAGAACTACTGAAATACTACTTATGTGTTGATTTTTGGTAAGGTGATTGTGTTGTATTCATGTCATAGAATAAGTATGCAAAATCATTACTGGAAAGGTTTATAATGATTGATTTTAATCCAACTCACACACCTATAAAATTTGGATCTAAAATTTCAACTAACACTAATTAACCTCTGATCAATGAAACAATGTATTAGTAGCTAGTGGGTAGTCTCATTTACCTCACTACCACTATATCAGATATTTGTTTTGTAGTGAGTTTTCTATCATGTTTCATTTCTAAACCATAGGAAGTACATTGATTAGATAAAAAATGTGTATTAATATATGTCAAAGGTACTATTGACTTTGGCATACTATATGAAAATTCTATAGATTTTGAGCTTTCAAGATATTCTAACTTTGATTGGGTGGGATCGATAGATTCAAAAAAATATACAATAGGGTATGTATTCACTCTTGGTTTAGGAGTTTTCTCATGATAGAGAAAACTAAAAACTATAATGGCATTATTTTTAATAGAAGCAGAGTATAAATTTGTGGTTAGTGCAAGTTTTTAAATTATGTGGATAAATAAAATCTTAGAGGATCTTCAATTTGAGTCATCAAAGCCTACTCTAATTTTTTGTGACAACTAAATTGTTTAGAAGATGGTGAAGAATCTAGTATTCCATACCAGGACCAAACACATTGAGGTTTAACATCATTACATCCAATAGTTGGTTACAAATGAAGACATCAATCTCTTCTACTACCCCACTATAGAGCAACCAGCTGATATAATGACTAATCCACTTGGTGTAGACAAATTCATAAAATTTAGAGATAAACTTAGTCTTCTTTTTTTTTTATCATTGATGGAGGGTGTTAGCATAATTATGTATTTACCTTGGGTTATTGACTAAGGTAATATGTTGATGGTTATTTACCTTAACCACTTGGGTTAAGAGTTAGTTTGTTTATCAGGCTTAACTATTTCATGATAGAAGACATTGGTTGTTCTACCCACCCTTTTCACATGTTTCTTAGGTGGTTCATTTCTTTTCCTATTGAATAGGTCTTCTTGTATTATTCAAATATGGAATGTATGATGTGTAGTGCAATCTAGTTCTTTCTCAATATCTTATTCTATCTAATAATCATTGATCTTGACGTAGATGTGGAATACTATGGACCCTTACCCATGCTTCCTAATGATGAATCCATACTCGAGTTACTCCATTCTAGAGAACCTCAACATCCATGGGAAAATCACAAACTTAATAATTTCAAATAAAAGGATCCTTATTGTAAAAACTTCATTGATAGCATAGATCCCAAAATAAATCCCATTTTTTCTTTTCCTAATAATTCATATCATTTTCAAGATGGAAATATTATTCTCCTCAAAGAAACTATGAGAATATAATATGGCTCACCATCATGTCCTCAACCTACAATAGTATCTAGATAACCCATGTTGACAAAGAATGATAAGATTAGCCTATTTTTCAATAAATATCATGAGAATTTTGTTTTTTCATATGAGGACATGCTAGGTATCTAACCTAATATCATTGTGCACAACATAATCACATACCTAGATGCCTAACCTATCCAATAAAAATAATGGAAATTTCCACTTGAAGTTTCCACCCTATGCCATAAAGAAATTATCAAATTATTAGATACCAAGTTTATGAAACTTGTGGACTATTATAAATGGGTGCCAAACATTGTTCTCATTCATAAAAAATGTCCAAGTTTATTTGTATATGCATTGGCTTTCACAATATTAACCTTGCATATCCCAAAGATAATTTTCCATTACCTTCAATAGATGTCATCTTAGATTCCACAACTAGATACAAAATGTTATCACTCATGGTCTGTTTCTTAGTCTATAATCAAATTCACATATAAAATAACATTCAATATGGAATGGGGCACATATTGTTATGTTAAAATTCCCCTCAGCCTTAAAAATGTTGTAGCTACCTATCAATGTGCCATGTCTCAAATTTTCATGATCTTATACATGGGATGGTGGAAACCTATGTGGATGACTTCATTTCCAAATTAAAAATTTATAAAACCCTTATCTCTAATCTATCCATGAAATTCAATTATTTAGTCAAGTATAAGGTTAAACTCACCACGTACAAGTGTGTCTTTGGCGTTACATCTAATAAAATACTAGGGATTTTAGTGTCTCTTTATGGTATTAATGTTGATCCCACTAATATCAATGTTATAGTCAACATGCCCATTACTCACTCTATTCTATACATTCACACCTACATTAGAAATATTGGGGAAATCTAATGATTTGTCTTAAAAATGGCTTATCACATATACTTTGTTAATTAAAAAAGGTAATGCTCTAGAATGGACTAGTCCCTATCAGAAGGAATTTGACAACATAAAATAATATTTGCTCCATATACACAAATTTCATCCACCTTTTGATGATCATCCTTTGATTTCATACATCTCTTATACACCTGTATTAGTTTGGGTATTGTTTGCCTAACAATATGATACCAGAAGAGAATACACTATTTACTATGTTAGTTGAGGCCCATTGATTATAAAAATGTTATATTATATTAGAATATGGTTTCCTCTCTATCTAATTTATATCCAAAAATATCCACCACTATATGATTTATCAAACCACTTATGTCATTGTCCATTCTAATTCACTTCATAATTTTTACTCCAAATCATTTCTAATCGAATATAAAATTGCCAAATGGATGGTTCTCTTGATGGAATTTGACCTTCATGTGTCATAACACAAAAAACTATCAAAGGGCAAGTCATTTCTGACCAACTTGTAGTGATACCCATACCCAGTACAAATCATCTTAGAGATGATATCCCTAATGATAACATTCTCTATATTGAAGGTCTTAATCAAGTTATCTCTCTTAAATATTATTTCCATAATTTCACTATTAATTTATAGGCAAATAATAAAGAAGATACCTATATCCTTTCTAATATTACTAAATCCAAAGTAGTTATCGAAGAACTTCCTAAAGTCACCATCAATTTTCATGAATACACCTAGACCTTCCACTTTTATGGTGCCAAATGTCTCCAAGGAGCTAGGTCATGTTGTATTATAACTAAACCTCATGATAAAATCATCCCTATATCATTACGTCTATCATTTGACATCACTAATAACATGGTCGAATATAAAGTTCTCATTTTATGTATGAAAGCAATACTTGACTTAGATATCTCGTATCTACTTGCTTTGGGTGACTCCCAACTTTCTACCACCAGGTTAATAGTGATAACCAATGTAAAAGTGAAATTTTTAATTCTTATCATCAAATGGATAAAACTCTTTCCAAAGAGTTTGCTTCTTTTACCATTGAGCCATTTCTAAGAGATCAAAACTCTATCACTAATTATATTACTTCTTTAATATCTCTATTTCATCCTTATGAAGTACTTAATGATACCCAATTTATTATTTAGACCTTCTATCCAATCATAGGATTCACTTATCTGTCACATTGAGGCTATCGGTATTTAACATAACCCATGGTACAAAAATATCATCTAATTCCTTGAATATCAAACTTATCCTCCAACCATGAATTCTCATTAAAAGACTAGAATTTGTAAACAAGATTTTAAATGTCTTTCAATACAATGCCCTTTATTGCCATAATGCAAAAGGTACCTTAATCTTCTATATAATTCAAGAAAAGGTCCCTCCTCTCCTTGAACAAGCATATGGGGGCATTTGTAATGGTCACTATAGTGGACATACTATAATATGAAATTGCTTATGTATGGGATAATTTTGGCCTACTTTAGAAAAGGATGTCATCAATTTCTCTAAAGAGTGTAGTCCTTCCCAACTTTATGATTATTTAATCCATTCAACACTAGCTAAGCTCCAAACTATGTAATATCCTTGGCTATTTTCTATGTGGGGATTATATCTCATTGGAAAATTACCTATCATAAGATGGTCATGTTTTTATCATTACTACTACTAAATATTTTACCAAATGGGTAGAAATAATGCTTGTTTTTAATATTAAGGGAACTTCTATTCCTAAATTTATCCTTAAACGAAACATTTATCACTTTGGAGTTACTTGAACTATTATTTATCAATGGTGATAATTTCAAAAATAATGAAATGGAGTAGTTATGTGCTAAATTTAAAATATTCCACAAAATTTACACACATTACCATCCACAATGAAATGGCCAAGCTAAGGCCACTAATAAAATTATTGAAAAAATTCTACAAAAGACCATCTGAGAAATTCATACTAATTGGCATATTTATTTATATCACACACTTTGGCCTATCATACTAGCATATGTACTGCCACTGGGGTAACACCATTCTTGCTAATTTATGTTTTTGAGTCCATATTACCATTAGAATTTAAACTTCCCTCCTTACATATATCTATTCATGGTATCATTATTAATTCATAATTATGTGAAATTTGCCTTCATACCCTCGATCTTCTTGATGAGTATTGTCTAGCTGCTCTTCAACATAACCACTAATACAAGGCTCATACCCTAAACAATATAATAAAAGGGTTAAATTCTATACTTTTAATGTTGGTGATCACATTATTAAGTTATACTATACCCATGATAAAGAACTAAAAGACATTTAAAAATGGTGGGTCCCTTATTTAGTAAAAGACATTCTTGGTCCTAGCACCTATTACCTCCAAACTAATGAAGGCCATGTTTTCAAAAAACCACTAATGTGTAATTTTTGAATAAATATTTTTATTAGATATTTACATTCTTATCATTCTTCTATATACTATACTAATAACACTTCTTGTAAGATTTCTACATGAATCTCACCCTCTGTAGCAATCTCTTTTTACACAAACCTTAGTTCTTTCCCTTGGTCCTTTAGTTTCTTTCTTTTATTAGTTGCATTCTAATACCATGAACAAGACCCTATTTTCCTCATGAATTACTTTTATTTTTATAAATTAATTTTTCAAACCAACTTTTTTATCCTCTAATGCTTTTTATTCCCACTTGGGTTTCTATTTTGTGAGTTGCAGTGTAAGACCATGGATAAGACTAGGCTTTCCTCACAAATACCATTTTTACCATTTTCCTAATGCTTTGTTCACCCACTTGAGTTTTTATTTTGTGAGTTGTAGTGTAAGACCATGGATAGGGCTAGGCCTTCCTCACAAATACTATTCTTTTACCTTGTTTTCACCTACTTGGGTTTCTTTTTTATTATTTGTAGTGTAAGGTCATGGATAAGACCAAGTTTCCTCATAAAATCACCATTTTATTTCAAAACACCTTTATTAAAACAATGTTCCTTTTATATAATGTTAATAAATGGTTACAAGTTTATGATCCCATATTATCAGTTTGGTTTTTATATTTTTTGTAGATAAAAATTGCACAATAAACTATGTTATCATGTTTCCCTACACTTACATATATTACTATGATAATAAACCATACTTACCTATCATTTTATCCCTTTTTTTCATTTTCACATTTTTTACGATTTAAAGTAATTCAAATTGTTTCATGTTCATTTTCCTCTTTATTTCATTTCCTTTCATTCCACTTTTGATAAAACAAGGTCTAAGTCAAGATAACACTTTTATTTCACATGAATAAACAAGAATCTTAGACACTATGCTCTCTAATTTCTCTTTCTTAGCTACCAAGTCCAAATTTTTAAAATAATAGTCACTTTTAACACCCATGTTTAGTTTTCCAAATATGTATGGAGGAGGAATATAAAAATCCATGAAAAATTGAAAGTTAAATCGTTTAAAACGTAAGGTAGTGATCAAAAGGTAAGTTAAAAATAAAAAAGTCAACCTCACACTTAAATGTGATTTATAACACATCTCTTATTTCCAATTGAATCTCAAACTCCATAGTTAGCGTCATGATATAATCTAGGTCCATTGAGGTATGGTAGGCCAATATATTGCAATAAGAGAATTCAAAAATATTTATAGTGCTACCTACTTTTTCATGCAAGTACCCAATCTTTATATTAGATTGATGACTCTATAAGGGGTCCTAAGGAATGGGGAACACATTGTGGGAAGGTAGGTTTATTTTAATTTTCATGCATATAGCCTTCATGGGATTATACTCATACTTCATTTGATAACCCAAGATTTTTGTGGTTAGGAAAAGTTCTTCAGATTATTTAATGTAAAAAGTCCTCTTGTTTTGAAAAACTTAATTTTAGTGTCTTTAATTTAATAAAAAGTTTATCTACATTTAATTTTCCTTCATTTCTCCCACCACCCATTTCATTCACCCATTTGATAGGTGATTTTAATTCTAAATCTATTCCCCCACTTCTATATTTCATCCTCTTCACATCTTAAAACATGCTATCACTAATTTGTTTTGTTTTTATCTATCATTAGAACAAAATAGTATGCTTGAGTGACTATGGATTATCTTCTTTATACCATTGATTTAAATTTCTATAATTGCCTTTTCTTATTTTTAAAAATTTCATTATCACTTAATTTTTTAAGATACCTGCATCCATTTCTATATTTTTCATATTTCTTTTTTTAAACAACTACATCCATTTATACTTTCATGTGCTTTTTCCATTATTGAGTTAGTTTTGTTTGTTACTTCTCACTCCCCAATGTTATTTTCCATTTTATGTACTTTTTCCATTGATTTTCGAGTAAGGATTATTACTCCTCACTCATCGGTGTTATTTTTCCATTTCTTGCCCATATTTATTTAAGGATTGTTAATACTTTCATATTCATGTTTGATTATGATTTTTACTTGTATCTTTAGTTTTAATTGGTTTATTTAACTTTTTTATTTAACGCATACTTTAAGACTTTTGGTCATTTAGTAGCCTTTCATTTTCAATTATTGGATTAACTCTAAAATTGACTTGATCATTTGATCCTAACATAACATTTATCACCGTAGCTTACCAAGTTTCCAAGTATGTCATGCCTACATAGTTTATTTATCTTAGATTTCTTAGTTTTTTTTTTTCTTTTTAACTCTTTACATTTATATCCTTGGGTCTAAAGTAGTCTCTACAACCTCTATGATCAAAACTACAAACATAATAGATAACCATCCAATGATAAAGGTAAGTCAAGGTACATGTACATTACTTTTATTTTTAGTTATTTCCTTTTAATTATTTACTTTTAGTTATTTTATAATTTAAAATATTACAATTTATTTAACTTTAACATTGTGTGTTACTATGTTCTTTTCTTGAAGTACCATCCTATGTTACACTTGAATGACACATGGGGAGCTTCGCATGGGGCATATGTATACATCTAATATTTTTAAACCTTATTAATTATTGATGCTTTATCTATTTTAAGATCCCATAAAATCTTAATATTTTTTATTTCACACCTTAAATGGTGTACCAAAAAATGAATGGGTAGATCATCGATGACTGACAAGATTTTTTTCCCTTACACTAACCCCTGAAACCAACACAAACTTATCTTGTAAACTTCTCTAATATTTGAAATTTCCCTTACACACTCTTATAATTAATCCATCACCTTAAACAACCCCTATCTAAGCCAAAAAATCTTTTTGGCATTTACCTAACAATGTTGGGCTGGGCTAACCCTATACTTAAAATATATTAGCATGTTATGGGACTATGTTAACCTCGGTCGACCTAGTCAAGATGTAACTTATTTTTATTTATTAAAAATATAGGGTTGATTGGGCCAAAACTATTTGCTAAAATTTTGGAAAGGTTTACAGTTAGATCCAACTATATATACACATCTTTTTCACCATTTCTTAGAGACAAACATAGTTAATCACTCATTTGTACTTTTTTATAATCTAACTTTTCACCATTCTACTTGAGGAGTCATTAATTAGGGTTTATAATTGGATATTAATCTTGTCTTGTGGAAAATTTAGTATTTTTTGAATTATATTAGTGATCCTTATAATCCATAATTACCTTTTGTAAAGTACCTTTGGCCAAGGGAGAGATTGAGTTTCGATGGGTTCATCTTCAGGGTAAGCATATCTAACTCTTACTCCTCTATTTTAGTACATAAAAGTAGAATAATTAATGTATTTTTAATGTATTCATCTTCCCATGGATTAGGGTTATATCTAAGCTAGCTTAATTAGAATTATTCTATGCATGTTTAACTTTATTTTCATTACCCCCATTATATGCCACATGCTTTAGTGATCACTAGGAATGTATTTTACTTTACTTTGTATTTAATTTGTGAAAAATGTAAAAAATAGGACCTAGATGAGTTATCACATGGTGTTTCTTGACTAAAGGCTTTGGAACCATCTCTAGTTATATTATTGTGGTAAGGGGCCCCTTCGTTAGGTCTAGCAGATCCATCTTGGTCATGACCTGAAGTGTCTAAATGTATTAACAAGTAAAAGGACAAGTGTAATTTATTATCTGAGATAGGATCAATTTGTAGATTAGCTTAAATTTTCCTTGTATACACTTTTTATGGTCTTTATGAATACTAAATGTGATATTGAAAGCACACACATTGTTTTGAATGAGTTATTAATACTTGCATCTACATTATCTACCACTACGTGACGGGAAGAGGCACTTGTAATGGGGATGTTTATCATTAGAATCTATAACACATTAATTCTACTCATTCAATATTTTTAAATGTTTAAATTAAGTATAAATAATTACTGATCTACACCTAAGATCTCATGACCATACAAAAACTAACTAATAAATCCTACGATTAAACTAATATGGCTTAAGCCTTCATTGGAAACATTATCTATACATATTATTGGGCTCAGATGTAGGATTAATAAGTATTTGTAAATTTTAGTTCATGTTGAGACATCTCTTTTAAAGCTATGGACTAGTTAAATTTGATCAAGAATAGAAAAGGTGATACACAAGAAGACTCCAACATTTTTCAACACTACATTGTCTAAATTGAGCATGTAAATTATAATAGTAATATGTATATTTAAAAAAATTATGATCAATTATGAACCTTCATCTTGACTCCAAGATGAACAGATGCAAACAAGTCCTCAACAATGCACATGGATCAACACATGAATCACTAATTTGAGTCCTTCATCTTACTCAAGATGAAAGGTGGAGGATGAATCTTGAAAATATTAAAAAATGAATAATATGAACCCTTCACATTGTTTCCAAGATAAAGAGTGGAGTATTATCCTCATAATATCTTTGTGAGACTCATTGTGGGACCTTTATCTTGATTCTAGGTTAAAGGGTAGAGAATAATTCCCAAGAAATCACATAGATAATCAAGTAGGCCCTTCATCTAATTTCTAAGATGAAGGGTTGAGAATGTTCCCATAAACTATCTCAAAAGATTCATTATGGTCCCTTCATATTGTATTAAAGATGAAGGGTGGATAACTATCATTTATATTAATTCATTTATTAATTAGTGAGCTCAAAAGAATATTCCATAGGAACTCGATGTTCTTTCTTGAATGAAGATCCCCTTTTGGAAAGAAAAGGAAAAGGAATAATTAATAATTGAAAATAAATTATAATCCCACTTGTATATAATTATAATTATAATAATGACTAATTCAATTAATCAAATATCAATTTAACTAATATAATGTGGGGAATTTGATTAGAAGAATGATTTAGAGAAGGCAAATTGATTGTATTCATTGATCAATGAATAAGAATTAGTGAATTGATTATAGTAAAATAACTGAATAGAGAAAATGACTAAAATGGTAATTGAATAAATATAATATGATGAATTGTCCCACCTAGAGATGTTCCAAGATGAATACAAACTCATATTTTAGGTGAATAGATAAATTTGGACAAAAGTATAAGAATTAGTGAATTGATTAGAGTAAAATAATTGATCAAATTAAATGACTGAAATGATAATTTATTAGATCTAATATGATTAATTATCCCACCTAGATATGTTCTAAGGTGAATTCAAAATTGTACATTAGATGAACATATGAATTTAGGCCAATTTGTGTGTAATTATAAGAAGTTCTATTTTTCTAATTTTGACATTAAAGTGATAAAAAAGGAGTGTTTACATTTTCCCTATTTGATAAAATGTTTCAAGATATAAAGGAAGCAAGTTTTTTTCAAATAATGAAAAATTCATTAAAATGATCATATAAGAAAATTAATGGATGTTAGTTTTGATGAATTTGTTAAGTGTACTAGTAAATAGGTAAGCCATGGATGCACCCTCAAGGGGAGATTCAATTTTTTTTGGATGTGTGGACCTATGAAAGGAATAAATGATTATAAAGAGATCCATAAATATGATTTTTATCTCATGTGATGCTTATTTCACTTCCTTATGCTGATTTTACATAGATTAGACATGATTGATATGAATTTGATTTAGAAACACTCTTACTATTAGTGTTTCATGAGATATATTTTTGAAACAATGGTGTGATGATCCTGATGTTTCTTATTTTTGATGATTCGATTAGATAAATAGAGATGTTTAATTATAGCATTGACATGTAAATCTTATTGAGACTTAATTTTTTATATTGCACATGACAATATGCATCATAATTTTAAAATTATCATGATAATTTTTTTTTGTAAAAATGAATAAATTTTAATTCAAAATGTGAATGTAGACAACTTAAAATAAGATTTGGAAAATCAAGGTTCAAATGTGAAACATAATGCACTTAAATTATTTCTAATTTAGATACACATTGTTTAGAACTTGAAATCATGATATGAATAATCAAGACATAAGTGATAAAATTAATGTACTAAATTAAGGAAATTTATTAAAAAATAACATAACAATAACTAAACAAATAATCAAAACAAAAACACACAAGTTAAAGTAAATAAACATTCAATTTAGAAAGGAGTGTGTGTGATAATAAGGCATTACTCTTTAAGACCAAGGACATGACATAATAATCATGACTAGGGGAGGAATATAATAATAAGGGGTGGTTGAGTTGAATCCAAATTCTCCATGAAAATTGATGATACCTACATATTTCTATAGACTTTAGGTCAAATGTAGTGTTATCACTCTGAAATGCACCCTTGCAAGAATGTGTGCCTGTTCTCACTCCTGTTGATACAATGAAAAATATACAAATTTTGGAAACTTGAATTGGATATAATATCCAAATTAATGTATATTTACATTTTTAACACACCTAATTCTCTCTAAACTCTCTGATTCTATTATTTCTTTACTAGAAAAGGGGGAAAAGGAGAATTACATAAGCTGAAAATAAATATGAAAATTGGAAATTTGGGGTGATGCAATAATATAAAGGTCAATTATGCATATAATAGACACAATTTTTAATACAAATAAGTTTCACACATTCAATTCATCTTCATAAAATCACTCTTGCATTAGTATTTCATACATAGGTCATGACAAACACTCACACAAGCTTGGAAGGAATGAACAATGGTTGAATTGAATTCTAGATTAGGTAGAAATCAAACTTAGACAATATTTATGACCTTAAATAATTATAATTTTATGCATAAATGTGAATAATTAAGACATAAATATAGGAAAATTATTCATTCACTAAATTACATTAACGAATATTAAGCACAAACTTCATGAACAACTCAAAAATAGAGGAAAGATCATTTTTTTACTTATTTAAAGGTAATGTTGTAAATATTTTTTGGAGAGTTGATATAATTAAAAATCATAATATTATCATAAACTTATCAAAAATCAATATGCATATATAAAATAAGAAGAGAGAGAAGAGATAAAATAACTCCAAACTAGGAATGAGTCCCTATGTAGTCATAATTCACTCTTCCTTCAACTCCACCTTCATCTCAAAATTCCATTAAAACTTAGAATTTCCAATTCATAAGTATTAAATTTTGATTTTAAACCTTATTATCTTGTATTATGGCATAATAAGAGAGAGAGATAAGTTTGAAAAAGTCAAAGGTTCTTGCATGCTTTTGATTATCTTTAGTCTTGGAGAGATATTTGACTATCTTCAATTACATCCTTTTGAAATTGCATTTAACTCCTTTTTATTTTTCATTAATATTTAATTTTTACTTTAGTTACCTTTATTTCATCTTTTATTTTGACTTTAGTTACCTTGCACGCATCTTGGTTTTGATTTCAACTTCTTGACTTGCATCTTGCATGCATATTTGAATTCTTGAATTTAAAAAATTAATCCAAAGGGGGAATAATAGGAGAGAGGATTTATTATTGAATTAATGTATACTCCTTCTTAACCTTTATTTTATTTTAAAAATAAACATTTAACCCTTTCCTTTATCTACACTTAGCAAATAGAACATGTGTTTGACTTGAATTTTTTAAAATTAGCAAAAATGGGCACAGTGGGAGAGATATATCTTATTAATTATTAAATTTATTTAACCCTTTATGAAATATTCTTTATCATTATGAATTTTATCATGAAAATAACAAATATTCATATTGGTTCTTCTTGGAAGTGTACACATTCTATGGTTTGACAAGCTTCTTGAATACACCATGAGAACCTAAAACTTGATAAAATTGAATTAATTTAACATATAAATAGTGTAACCAATGTGAATATTCAATGCTCACCTCATTTTTATCTTATATATTAAGAGATATCTCAAATTTAACCACTTTATAATCCATAAGAACAACTACAATTTCAGCCTTTAATGGCTCACTAGAACATTATTCTTGGCCTTCTATGACATTTAGTTATCCTAAGGATTTGGGAAAGAATAAATTTGATGAAAAGTTAAGAAGATAGATTTTAGAATAAAAAATAGGAAAACACTTGAAAAATAATGAGAGTGTATAAGTAATAAGCTTACCAAAATAGTAAGAGATATAATCATAAAACATTGAGAGTGTGTGATAAGAGATGGATAAGCTAACCTCAGAGACTTGAGCACAACTTACATAGTCTATGTTGAATAATATGACCACGATTCAAATTAGGCCAACCCCCTATAGTTGAAAACTTGTTATATGGGTCGTCTAAAGTGTAAAAGGGTGTACCATTGTCTGATTAAAGTCATTTAATGCACTTTAGCTTGCTCGTTGGTCCTTTGTGTCATTTTATGTCATATAAGGTAACTTATAAATCATTAAATGTAATGTACCTATAGGGGTATAATAGTATAGTGAATAATCCCACATGCATTAGAATTTGGAGTAGGGTAGGTAAGAAATAGTATAAGTATAGGGGTATAGGATGTTATATGGCATCGAAGAGTTATTTGTAATTGAGCTTGGCTCAAAAGAGGTTTCCCCCTTGAAGTATCATGTAATTCAGATTTATTCCTTCTAAAAAAGGAGCATAGATTTAATATAGTCAGTATTTGTCCTATTTTCCATATTGCAACATATAGGTTTTAATCATTGGTATCAGAGTACTTTTTAGGGTGAATTTTTTTTGTTGCAATAAAATTTGAGGCATTTTTGTATTGAGTGTTTATATTGTAGGCATATTTTTGAGGTTCATCAAACAATTCTAATTTCTCCATTGCATATTGGGGGTTTTTAATTAATTATATCTACATCTCTATCTCTTGTTTTAGTCAAAATTTGAAGCACAAATCTATCATTTTCAAGAGTTCATTTCATTTTTTTCTCTTAGAAAACTTGACTAGTTTTTGTTAAATTGCTCTCAAAATATAATAGATCATGTCAAACCATTTTTGGGTTTTGTGCACCTCATTTCTATATTTTCATAAAAATTTGATTTTTTAAATTTATTTTATTATTGTAGAAGTTATTTTAATTTTATTGACTACCTATATTGTGAAAAAAATAAAAAATAAATAATAATAATAATAATAATAATAATAATAATAATAATAATAATAAATCAAAAATCAAATTAAAAATCAAAAATCAAAATATTGGTCATATTGTAGTGGATGCATTTTTTATTGAAATTGACGTCAATTTGATTGTAATTATGGGGAATCATATTTTATTTATAGGTATTTTAATTATGTCCTTGACTCAAATTTTTTAAATGATGACCATCTGAGAATATCAAGCAACATTTGAAGCAGTCACCAACTAGACTGTAGGCTTCTCTGATATCTTCTTCCCATGTTGCTTCATCAATGGTCTTAACAATATAATTCAACATGAGGTTGAAATGTTTAGTCCTCACACAATGATGGAAGTTATGTGCTTATCCAAGGTCATTGAATACTACATCAACTGGCAACATCTCCAAATAACAGCCCCTTAGATGGTTATACCACCAAAGAAAGCACCAAAATTTCTCAAGCACTCCTCTAATGAGTCCATTCAGGTAACCACCATACTCAAGCAGATCCCAAAGGTGCCTAAGATAGCAATAATATATTCCAAGTAGGGAATCAAGGATACACCTCCCTTGAGAAACAATGTTAAGGGGATGGAATATACCCTCAATTAGTTCATAAGGGAAACTATTTTGTGTTCCCTTATTCTAGATATAAGTATAATATTATCAGGTTTCAAATCTTAGTGATAGACTCTAACCTCCTAGATAACCTATCTTCAATTGAGGTTATTTCTTACATAACTCTCTATTTACTTTCATCTCATGCTATACTACTTACATTCACATTATTCATGTTCATTTTCATATTCTAACATCAATAGAAGAAGTGGAAGTAGAAATGAATGCATGGAAGAGCTTCCATCTAGTCTTCCACCTATTTTTGGTCTAGATTTAATTTCATCCTCCTATTTTTTATCATGTTTTGAGGTTGAAACATATTTAAATGAGATGGAAAGTAATGTACCTAGAGGGGTATAGTAGTATAGTGAATAATCCCACATGCATCAAAATACAAAATGGGGTAGGTAAGAAATAGTATAAGTATAGGGGCGTATAATGTTATAGGTCATAAAAGAGTTAATTTTAATTTATCCTAGCTCAAAATAGGTATCCCCCTCAAAGTTGCATGTGATTCGAAGTTGTACCTTCCACAAAAGGAACACATATTTAATATAGTCAGTATTTGTCCTATTTCCATATTGTAACATATGGGTTTTTATCATTAAATGAGCTTGTACATATTTTATATGGAGTAAAATTGTGTCAAAGTGTACTTAAATGTCTCATGTGTTAGTATCTTTTAGAGAGATTATTTCATAACAAAAAATTTGTAAGGTTCTACATTGAAAACAAGAAAATAGTTTAAAAGAGGTAGTTTTCAGTTGTTTTATATCCTTTACAAAAGTTGTGGCACATGGAGTTACTCCAAGATTGTCTCTTAAGCTCCCCTAAATTAAATTTCATGCTTGAGAAGCCTTAATAGACTTGAAATTAGTTAAAACCAACCTATATCCTCTATCAGTCTCCTTGACATGTAGAAATGGTCAACTGGTATTTGCATGTTATAGATAGGTGGAAGAGAGCTAGATCAAATTCACTTGAGGGATGAAAATAACATTTTTATAATTCAAATCCAAATCAATATTTATAATATTGGTTTATTATTCTCTATGAAACATCTCTTATAATTCTAGTGACTCTTTTCTATCGACTCATTCTCATAACCTGTAATTTTCCTATCTATTTGTATAATTATGTGAAAACTAGGTGGGAGGAGTGTGATCATCCTTCTCACATGGTCCTTTCTCTATTTTTCACATGTGGTGTGAAGGATTTGGCATGAACATATAATTTTTTAGTTGAGGACATCATTGGAGTTTCATAGTAGTGTTTCACCTATTATAGAATCATTCTCATGTAAATGGCTTCAAGGCAAAGGAGTATATGATGTTTTATACTCTCACATTTCATGGTGGTTAGTTTTAAAAAGTTTTGGTCTTAATATTTTTTTATGTGAAGTGAAGAGACCAATACATACACATAGTCAATTTTTTTGGAGCAGTCACCTACAATCAGGTAAAACCAAATTGTTACTAGACATGATGATGATACATGAAGGTTTCAATACTGTGAAAAGCTTTCCAAAGTGAATAGAATAAGATTAAACCTTTCAAATAGTTGGTTGTGGAGTCTACTTCATTTAACACAATTATATATCATATCATCACCAAAAATTTTCTAATAGTGGTCTAACTATAACTCCAATAGAGGTCTGAGAAGGATGAAATACAAGGGTTAAACTCATTTGAGACCTTTATTAAGGTTTAAGAACATGGAGAAGTTCATTTTGACAACTATGAAGTAATTTTTTGTAGTCAAGTCTGATTTCAAGGTTTGTAATTTGATAAAGTTACATAGATAGACATGTTGCCTTAATATCCTCCAAAATAAGGATCTTATCTCACAAGGAATCATCCCATGATAGAATATCTTAAAGTACAAACTAGTCTAGAATTTTCCACCATGTAGCATAGGCATAGGGGTAATGATTTAACATAGGAGAGTGATTATTTTATCATAAGAGGATATTGTATATAAGATTCCATCTCAAGTAAATTTTCATTGTAGACTATTAGTATAATCTATAGTATTCTTGAAGACTAAATAGTCTGATGATGTAACATGACACATGCAAGCATATACCTCAAGAAAATTCATTCCATTTTAATGTAAATGACACAATGATATCAATATCATCTAGATATGTTTATGTACAATGTTATTTCATATAAAATCACATATATTAGCCTTTTATTTCATAAATAGTCACCTACAATCTAACTGTAAACATACACAGAATTGATGATAAGAGACTAGAGGTTGAGAACCCTTGAAGGCATAACTATTCAGTTAGGTGAAAGTGATCCAATGATCTTAGAGGATATTAGGGTATGAAATAACATATTAAAGGTTTTAAGACAACCTACATGTCTCTTTGGTATAAAGAGTGTCACCTAAATTTTTCTAGAGTAGAGATACCAACTTAGGCTAGTGTCAATAGAAAGGTAGTGAACAAAAGCTCTAATGCATGATATGAATGAGACAAAAAAAGAATAAAATTATTTTAAATACTTAAATGAGAGACTAATAATTATATACAAGTTTTTATCATGGAATGATACCTACAAGAATCTCCTTTTCTAGAGTGGATAACATAGTCACTCAGTTTGTGAACTGGCCTAGGTTAGTGAAGAGTGCAAGTTAGGACACAAGTAGAGTTGTATAATTACTTTAACATGTGGATATCACTCTCACATTGGTATGTTAAATGTCATTTTTTTATTATATGGAGTAAAAAATAAAATTCACACAAACCTATAGTCACATGCCTGAGATTCCAAAACCCTACAGATAGTCATCATTCTTGAAGGTCTATCTTGAAGAATTATGATATGGAGAACCTTTCAAAGGTGACAAAGATTTTTAATTTGGTAAAAAGGGTCCCCATGACCCAATCTAACCTATAATATCTTCATTGTTATTGATCAAATATGGGATATTCCCCCTATTTTGTCTCAAATAGAGGGCACTCCCAGACATACCACCCTATAGGTTGGGTGAGTGAATGGTAGAGGAATAAGTTATAAAGTATCAGGACATTAAAAAATGATTTGGAATTATTGTTTGAAACATGAATAAGGATATAAAATACCTTACATGAATTATAACTCTTATAAGGGTTAAATACACAGTCATACCCAACTAGGCCTAAGCCCTTAAAGGGCCTAACTTTAATTATAAAACTAAATGGTCATTCCTATCCATTGGATGACCTTAAATAATAATTGAAGGGTGAATTGGAATAATCAATCTGAAGAGTGAATTTTGTTTTGGTAATTTTGACCCTTTTCCATCATAGAGTTGTTAAAATGTATTCTAAATCTCGATAGGCCAACTTATCTTGTTCACAACTATATGGACACCAAGTATGGGACCTCAAGAAACTAGGTGTAACTAGGGAGGGTCTCATATTCAAGATTTGTTGAAGTTTTTGGGAGGTTGGATGTCAAGATTTTATGAATAATCTCTAATAGTATAAACCCTCTAAAACCAACCCTTGATTTTGACCTGATGAAATAAATACCAATGGACATGCACTCAAAATGGGTAATCTGGTCTAGAAAATATATTGAACATGTAAAAGACTCTCCCATGCTCCTTCTCACCTAAGTGGTCCATACCCTACTTGTATGGACATAGTACAAAACATGTTTTTCTATAAGTTTGTTATTTTTTTATAGGTATAGAAGAAGATGAATAGGTGAGAGACATTAGAGGGGGTTATTTGGACCTATTATAATTATTCGTTTCTCACCATATATGGGAATGGAAACATCTTTGTGACACCATTCATCATAGATAGTCTTGGATAGAGATTAAATATAAGGAGTGATTGCCAAGTGAGAGAGTGAGAAGCCTATTTTTGGTACCTTTTAAGGTCTAATTCATAGATTGAAATGAAAAGGGGTCTTATATAGGTGTCTTAATACCTCTTCCATGTTGGTTGAGAAAATGAAGACCACTTGGGTGATAAATGTGAATAAGTAAGCTAAGAAGGCTAATGAATGAATATAGATGTTGAGTATAAGTGTCCAAAAGGAGGGTAGAAATTAGGGACACTTATGATGAATTTCATGGAATTTTTAAAACTCACTTAAGATAGTGCATAGGTTTCAAATCTCCCTAGTCTGGTCAATCACTCAAAATATGCCTAATCATGAAGGCAATTTCAAGAAGGTAGTTGAAGGGTCCCTATGCTAGTTTTGAGGAGTTTTTATTCTTCATACATACACTTGTCCAATAATACTTTCTATACATGTGTTCTTTACTTCTTCTTTCTACAATGTAACTAGTTTTCATGCATTGACATGTGGAATTATGACCTTTGGACTTCTCTTCTCCTCTCTCTTCTCACACATTCTATAAATTCAATTCATTTTGGATTTTTTAATATAACTCCACAGTTAGTATGGAAAATCATTAATGGTTTGATATTACACTTTCCCTTTGAATTAAGGTTTCAATCTAGTTTTAAGTTTACAATCTATCTTTTCTAAGTGTGCAAAGTGGTATATAGTGAAAGGTCAAGTGATTAATATCTATCCTTGATTTCTTTCAATCCTTCCATGTTTGATGCAAGTAGTTTACACTCTAATAGGTCACATGAAGTGTTTTCAAGTGCATTAGCTCATCTTAAAGTTTGATAAATATACTTAGTGTTGGGAAATGATATCTAGTTCACTCATCTTGACTAGTTCTATGCATATCACATCCATGTTAGAAATACTAATGTTAGAGAAATTTAGGATTTTGAGATAAGTGTTGTGGGTCATGTTTCATAGTACAATGGTATGGTAGTCTAGTGGATATATTTTTTTGTGTGTATAAACTTAGTAAAGTATCTTATTTTAATGTATTTTCTACCCCCTTTTCATTCAAATAAATAATTAGTGTAGGTGATAAGCATTCAAGGATCAATCTAGGGAGCTAGAACTTAAGTCTAGAGGTTTAATTCTATCATAGGCAACCCACAAGCCTAGAAGTATTCCAATGTTTCCAAAATATTAGAGTAGGATTTAACAACCTCCTTTAGGGTGAAATATTCAATGATAGTATTGTTGGCATACTTGATGGGACCATGGTCTCAAAGACATCTTGTCAAGGTGAATGCTCGTATTGACAACATCACATTTTCATATAGTGTTCTACTCAAAAGTTGGTGACTTCATTAAAGGTAATATCTAGTTTTAGACCATTGCTTTATCATTTATTGTGTTCATACTTCATGGTCCTTACTAGGTAATCTTATAGTAGAGTTTCCAATCCCATAAAGCCACCCCATTAGCCTGAATTTCCTTTTAAAGTTCAACATCCTCAGCCTATCTTGACCTTTTAAGTATGAGAGGACTTTACAAGACAAGATGATCAAGAGAGTGAAGCGAATTTTGAGGATAACATGGCTAGGAAACATGCCTTCCTAGCCTTTAACATTGAAAATCCCATCCATCTCATGCATATGATAATATACCCACTAATTCTACCAAAAGTGTTACCACATTCAATGGTGAATGTCATGTCACTCATAGTGATAATATTAGGGGTATTTCAAAAATTTACATCTTTCATAATGTTATTGAATTTAATACTACTATTAGACTACTTGTTATGTCCCTTAAAGGGAAGGCACTTGATTGGTATAGGACATTTCCTAGAGGTTGTATCAAAAAATGGGATGATTTGGAGAGATATTGATATCAATGTTTGAAGACAAAAGTGATCACACATCACTTATACACCAGATGATTCTAATTCAAAGATCCCCAAAGGAGACTATGAATGACTTTAATGAGAGATTATGAAGGGCATGGCATAGGCTACCTCTTCTGATGAGACCACTTGAAATATTTGTGTTTCCCACATATATAAAGGCTATTTTTATTCACAAAACCATAATGTTGTAGTCCATGGGTGGCTACACATTACCCGAAGCATATGACCATACCATTAGAGATGAGAATGGCCTAATACAAGCTAGGAAGTTACCTACAAAATTTTATATGCCTCTTATACCAAACATGTCTACTGATAATCCAAGTGTTTCTCAAGTACATAATGTAGAAGAGACAATTGATTGGAAGGCAAGATATGAAGCTTTATAGGCTCAAACTAGGCAATCAAATCTAAAATATAGTGTTAATCAAAATCCTTCTCCCTATAATCAACAAGGAAATATGTTCCCACCTCAAAAATATGATAAAGGTAGAGGTCATGGACAATCTAACTTTAGTAGGCCTACCAATTCATATAATCTAGCTTTCACCTCTAATACAAGAACCATGGTACCAGTGCATAATAACTTGTTATAAGGAGAAGATTGGAAACAAGGTCCATTCATGGATGCCAATGAAGGTGGGGATAAAGATTAGGTTTTTCAAGGATTATTTACTCCTCAAATTATAATAGAAGATGAAGTTCTCATTTAAGTAAAATAAGGATGGCAGGCCCAAAAGGTGAACCTCACAAACTTTCTAGTTGAAGATGCGTATGTTCTCAGTCATAATCATTTAGTTATAGACAATAATAGAGAAAACATGAAGGACTTGGGATATTCCCATGATTTCCATACAATTTCAAATAGTCTTCCTACAAGGAAAAAAGGTGTGATTCAAAATATGATAATCCCTATAACTTTTGCACCTTCTTCAAATCAAAATATTTGAAGGGCTACTCAAAGTGTTCTAACACCTCAATATCAAGTAACTTCATTAACATTAAGGACACAAGAAAATTTTAATGATCCTATTTTGAATATTTTGGATTATTTGAAGAGTTCTAAGGCATCTATCTCCCTTTGGGAAGTGCTTCACATGCTTGGCCAGAAGGAAATTTTAGAAAAAGAACTATCTCAAATCCACCTCAACCCTCAAACATCAAGTCATGGTAATGTTTCACTCACTAATGCTTGTAATCACATTTTGGAACCCTCTTCCAATTATAAAAATCCTCCACCCTTGTACCTCACTCTCATTATTGGACACAACATTTTTCACAATTGTATTTTGGATAGTGTAGTTAGTACCACAATGATGCCCAAAGTTGTATCTAATAAATTGGATTAAAATATGAACCATATAGTAAGGGAATGTTTCAAATTTATGGGACACTCAATAAGTTAGTATGACTTGTTAAAGGTTTGAGAGTTTTCCTTCATGATTTCCAGATTTCTAATTATTCAAGATATAGTAGTGGTAGACATTCTTTCCCACTTTACTATCTGCCTCTTAAGATATTTCATAGCCAAGATAGGAGGCTACGTCTTAACTGATTAGTCTTTATTAGCCTTAAATATAAGGTATGGAGCAAAGGTATCCATTATAACTCAACCAATAACTATGTTTCATATTGAGCCCTATGTGGAAGCAATATCTAACCTTAATTATGTCATTAATGATTGTGAAGAGTCTATTATGGATAATGGAACATATTTTAATCTTGAATGTATATCTGATCTATTCCTAGATGAATATAGTGTATACACTTATGGATATGATCAATATACTTACTTTGAGCAAATTGATCTTGGCACATACATAATCCTTTATGTAGGTGAGGAGAAATTTGAGGTAGCCATGGATAGTTGTTTTCTACAAGTTGTTGAGGGTAATTACTTGAATTATATGTGTAATGATGATATTCTCCAAATCATGATAGAACAGGGTAGTGAGAAAGATAATGCCATTTTACCTAAACATGATAGAAGAGTCCTTGAATATGGAATTCATGAAGATGAATATGACCTATGAAAATGGTTTTATGCCATAATTTAAGAATTTGAACAACTAGATAAGTCTACTTCTCCTCCTAGGAAGTGTGTATCTAATGATAATTTTGTTGATGAGCTTAATAAAAAGGAAGGAAAGTATTTTATTAAGCATAAGGATGTATGTCTAGCTGTAAACATCTAATTCTAATCACTATTGTGCTAAAATTGTCAATCTTACTTGAAGTTTTATGACAACACACAATTTGAGCCAAAATAACTAAAACACAGTAAATAGTTTGAGCTTATCATGTACAAAAGCCCATTTAGGCTAATGTATTGCTAAATGAGGCAATATATTTTATGTGATTATTATCTTTTCTCAATAACTTCAGGTCAAATTATGACCATGAAAAATGACACTCTAGACCACTAAATTCTTCTAATTCAAAAGATAATGTCATGTGAATGTGTTGTTTCACATCCACAATGATCTAATTTGGGTATTAGTTTGTACACAACTAACACCTTCTTCTAATTATACTCTAGTCAAATAATGACTCAGACTTGACAGTTTCATCCAATTTTATTAATTGAGCAACTGATTTCCAAATAATTGTGGAAAATTAGTTAAACCCACTTAAGCATATTAAACCAAATTAAGAGATTAAGTGGAAAATCCATAGAAGTGACTAAATATATATTAATTAAAAATTCATTTATAATATCTACATCATCTAGTGACATCATTAATGAGGTGTCATCTATATGCAATCAAATATTCATAAATTTTATAAATCAATCCTAACTTAGAGAATATGGATCCTACTTACAATTTTAGTTGGGGATAAATTAGATAACTGGGAACATGACCAATATGTGGATCTACTATACCTAATTATGGGATCTCTTACAATAAAAATAATACTAGGGAAGTTTCCAAATCCTCAAATCAAGTAAGACCAAGAAATAATCCTAATTAAGCCCTATGTTTTCATATTCATTAAACTAATAACAAGCAATGTAAATTCTAATATAACGATCACCAAATTTTGTGGCACAAAGTAGGGGTAAAAAGAAACCAAAGTAAACATGCATAGAAGACATACTCATGTCAATGTCTATAGAATCCTAATTCATGTAAGATAAGTAAAAATGCATATATATCTACTCTTACAAGTGAAGAACAAAGTTAGGAATACTTACCTTTGAAGATGAACCCACTGAGCTTCAATATCTCCCTTGGCCAAGGTACTTCACAAGAGGTTTTTTTGGTATGTAGTGATGACAAAGATAAATCATATTTAGGATAGACAACCTATCAATGCATCTAAAAGACTTCTCCATAAGATAGGATCTGTACCTCCAAAGAAAGTATGAAACCCTAAGCTTGGTCCTTAAGTAGAATGGTGGATAAATAGATGCACAATAGATCTTACTTCTTATTCTCTTATCTAAATAATGGATAAATGATCTTTTATATATAGGTGGATTTAACCCTAAGACCTTATGAAAATTTTGACTAACAGTGTCAACCTAGTTGACCTAGTACTGATATGGATAAAAACTCACTAGATCACAGGCTAGGTTGGCCAAGGGCCGACCTAGATCCTAAATGAATTTCACCCATAAGAGTACAAGGTCAAACAAATCAACCTAGTACTGTAAACTTTTGAAATGGGTTTTAACTGAGGAAGAGGGGAATAGAAGGTAAGAAATATTTGTAGGAATGTGCAACAAAGAAGAACAAGCTTAGGGGAATGGTTTTTAGGAGATAAGTATGTAGATAATAAGAGGATAAAGGGACAATAATCTACTAAATCACAAATGGTCTACCCACCCCTTTCTTAGTGCACATCTTAAGGCATGCACTTAGAGAGATTGAGACTTGATAGGTTCCTGCAAGATAGAGAGCATCGATAATTGATAAAATTTGAGAAATATTATATGTATACAACATCCATAAGCCATAATAGAAATAGATATCTAGTTTAATCCCTCCCATAACTCATTAATTCCCCATTCTTCCAAATATTAATAAGGATATTTATGGATTGAGGCTCTAAAATTGAACTAATTCATGGCCACACATCTTGATCTAAATATGGATGGTCATGGTTGATTTTGATCATTTCCAAAAATCTATAAATATAAGGGTCCTCACTCATTCCTTTAAGTTATTTTTATGTAATGTTGTTATACTGAATTTACAATAGAATAGTTTCAAGTATTGGCAGACATTGATCAATTTCATGAGCCTAATTCATTGGTGCATTAATATATGATGTATGGGAAAGCACTCATCATTGACAAAGACTTGGAGTACCAAATTAGGGGAAATCATGTATTTGAGATGCTCTTAGATGAGGGACATTCTAGGGAAGGTTTGATGGTTGTATTCCTTCTTTCAATAGATCTTAGATTTCATTTGAAAAATTCCATGAGGGATTTGGATTAGTATGTTATGTCCTTTATTATTATTTTGAGTTTTCATCACTAATGCATGGACTAACATTCTTTGGATTCATACTCTACATTTTAGCATGACTGGTGTGACCATGCATCCCATACAAGCAAGGAGACTAATATGAAACTCTTAGATCATATAAAAAATTCTTAAAAGTCTTTTAAAGTCATGTTTTATCTTCATTTTTCACATATTTGGTTCTTTTAAATGACACATAGTATGCACAGATACTAGCATCGATTCTATTTGACCAATGTCAAACCTTTGTAAACCATCATCGATTCCTATGTGAAGGACCAATAATGATAGATATCTTGATTTTTGGGTTTATCTTGAAATTTCTAGTGTTTATTTTCTATCTTGAAACTTATTTTTTATTTGTTTAATCTTTTAATTACATGATTTAGAGAGTTTTTGGGTTTTCATTCTTATTTTACTAACAAGTCTTTTTATTAAAACCATAATCTATATTCTTACATTTTTATATAAACTGACATTGACTTAGATTGACAGACGTTGATCCCTATTCAACCAACATTGACCCTTTATAAACTAACCAACACCAATTTCTTGTAATCGACAATAGTCCCTACATGGACTGATGTTGATCTCTATGATAAGAAAATGGAGGCCTGAGAGTAAGTTTTGAAATCTTGTTTTCTCATTTATATTTAGGATTCTATGTAGACATAAACCCTCTAAAATTTGCAGGTCACAAGTTAGAAAAGGGCATAAGTTTTAAAGTGTTTACATCTTGAACATTTTGTTTAGTGCCTAAAAATAATTTAAATTTTTTATGCTTAGTTATTTGTGAAATTTTTTACAAATTTTTCAACTAATACCAAGGGTCCAAATTTTCATAAACATTTAACTTTAGTTCATTAATATAACACTCATTATTAGATTACATAATCTTAAGAGTGTTTTATTTTATGCTTGTTCTTTCAAAGCTATTTGTTTTTGTAAAATGATTGATGCATGTATGCTCTCCCCCATCCCCTTTAGGTAAATTGGGTGACCAAAAATGCTCTTTATTTTATTTGGTTGATTTTAGTTAAAAAAGTATGAAAATAACATCATAAAGGCTCTCCCCAAATCCATATGAATTGGGTGATCCAAATGCATACTTAAAGTCTTTTCACTTGTCATTTATTTTCATGCATTTTTGTTTATGAGTAGGATTTCATCACCTCCTCATAGGTTCTCTAGGGAAGTGTTGAACATGGACTTCATCTATTGACATAATATCAAATCTTCTCCATATTGGGGTATATAAATTGAGCTGGTGAACTAGTGGGATGGTAGTTTGAGTGGTTAAACTACATTTATTAGCAACTACTACCCTCAGAACATATGATCAATTCAAACATCACACTACACTAAGAAAGTGATAGATGTAGTGGTTGTGAAAAGGACAAGACCTTTTCAAAACAAATTGATTGACATGGATCCAATTTATATGAGGCATCTCTAGTGTTAGCCATAATTGGGACCATCTAGAAATACACAAAAATTTAGTTTTAGAACAACCCCACTTGCCACAAACATACTATTGATGTAGGGAAAGTAGCCTGAAGTTACATGTCACCATAAAATATCTTGAGAGAAGGTGGGGGTGTAAAAACCCTACTTATTCATGAACTTTTATTTTTTGATTAACACTTAAAATACTCTCAAAAGGACACACACACATATATATATATATACATATATATACATATATATACATATATACATACACACACACACACACATATATACATAAATATATATATATATATATATACATACATACATATATACATATCTATGTCTATATATATACATACATACATACATACATATATATATATATATATGTATGTATGTATGTATGTATGTATGTATGTATGTATGTATGTACACACACACACACACACACACACACACACACACACACACACACACACACACACACACACACATATATGGAATTTGATAGTACGATGCAACCTTGTCAATTTTAGGACTTTAGATGTTATACATAGTTGTATTTTCTCATTTTATCCTTTACTTAGTCTTTTTGAGTCTAAAACTTAGTTTAAAACCAAATCACATCACAAACCAAACACTTTTGTCATACACCATTCTATTTGAACAATAAGGTGTTACACTGACTAAATCAAAATCTTTTCTTGCCTTATTCAAATCATCATTTGGAACACTGTGTTTATATTTTCTAAAACAATGTTGTCACACTATCTATTTGAGTTTATACCATTTTACCACTACAAAATCTCAAATTAATTCATTTTTAATCTAAATTTGAAATCTCACCTTTCTAATTTCTAGGCCAAAGTGTTATCAATTTGCCATTTACACTTGGTTTGAGTAAAATTGGGTTTAATTTCCTATTTAAGTTGAAGGCTATTATATAGACTCATCATCATTTTTATTCTCATTATGGACTTAGGTTATATTTCATTCATTCACACTCTAAGTTATTTAAGCATTCTACATCCTATTACCATGTGGTAGCATTGTGATGTCCATTTAGTTTTTGCTTTATACTTAGGAGTTCTTATGTTAATTCACATTTTGAGATTCTTAGTTCACATTGTTATCTTCCTAATCAGAAAGACCCTCTTATAATTTTATATTCACAACTCACTGTAGTTGTATCTAGCATTTATAGTATTGACATATCTTTGATCTAAGTTTGTTGTGCTATCTTTCACTTTATGATTCAAAGTTATCATACCCTCTTCTAATTTGATGATTTCAACCCACCAAAGTTGAGGAATTTGTAACCATTTATTCTAATTGTGTGGTACTATGCCACTTCTTTTATTATAGTCTCATATTACCTTGTAATTTTTTTGAAGAAATCTAAACCACACCTTTTAACATATGTAAAACACATTTCACATTTTATCAAAAGAATAAAAAAAATCTTCCAATCATGATCCAAAGGTATACACATAATGGCATCTCTTATGGCCCTAGTTACAAGGAAGATACTTTTTATGGGGTCTCCATCATGTTTGAGGATATCACCCTTTTTGGGCCTAATTTTTAAATACCCAAACAATCCATTCTAATTTTCATTTACCAACCCCATTATCCTCATTCAGCTTGTGTGAGAAACCAAGCTATGCAATGCTCTAAGGTTACCATTTTAGATTATAATCCTTTGACTTTGACAACCCACCAAGTTCTACAACACTCAAAGACTTCCATTTGAGGTTATTCTCCTTCAACTTACACGAGCCACCAATCTACATAGCATTTGAATTTTACCATTATAGCTTCTCCTCTTTCAGCCTACATCAATAACCAAGCTCTACAACACCCAAGGGTCACTATTCTAGGCCCTCCTCCTTTGGCTTGCATTATCAAAATAACTTTAAAACACCCACTCATTACCATTATAGGCCCATCACCAATATTTATTGAACCTATCATTGAAGAATGTAAATTTGAAAAACTAGTCTTTATTGATCCCTTCTTTGATAGTTTAATTTTTGGAGAGCCCATTATTGAACCACAAACCATTATTCATCTAGTGCCAACCATTTCCCACTTTAGAAAATTCATGTCGATCTTTAAACAACAAGAGAGTCAATCATTAACTCTTTAAGAACCATCTTTTGAGGACCAAAATGTGTTCAAAGTTGGTATTTTGAAACTAATTATAAACTAAGGGCATGGTGTTTTAGTTAAAAAACCTATCTGTGTCGAGTTAACCTATGATGAATCATCCTTTGATAGTTTACCTATTTTCAAGGAGTCTCACTTTGACAAGCCATTCTTTGTTGAGTCACTTCTTAATGATTATAAATACCTTAAGGAAAATCATTATCTCAACCATTGTCCTATTCTTAAAGATCCCTACCACTTTGATAGGCCAATCTCTATGGACTTATCTCTTGAATTTTTCCCCCTCATTATGGAGTCTCACTCTGATAATCTAGTCTCTATGGATTCATCCCTCAAGTGGGTTCCTCTCTTTGAGGGGTTTCACCTAGATCAGATAGTATATATTGAACCCTTCCTAGATGAATCTATTTTTATAGAACCCATTATGACATCACAAGCCATTAGTTTTCTATTATAAAAAATTCAATAAGACATCATTGTAGCATCATCCACACTAGATGAATAATCAACATTGAAGTTAGGTTCTATTTTTTAATTGATATCAGACTTAGCATTAGAAACAAAATCAACATCAGTCTCATCATTGTATTTAAAGTCCCTTGAATTAGACTCAACTTTAGAATCATAATAAGTTTGTGGTTGTTACATTGGTTATACTTGCCTTAGAGATCAATTTGAATATATTTGTGATCCATCTATAGTTTTTTGGGATGACTACTTCATCATCGGCATAGGTTCTCCTAGTATCTTCTAGGAGAATTGTGATACCTTTCATAATTTCATTATCCCCACCCAACATAGCCATTAGATTGACATTCCACCTCCCAAAAGCATCAATTAAGACTAACATAATCACACTTTATTAAACTAAATCCATGGTGATATATTAGGGGGACCAAGAACACATTTGCATAGAAGAAGAACAATATTCTAGTGAATCCTTTTTGGAGGCACTAGGGGCAAATCAAAGTCCTAACTCAACATTTTCTAGTGAAACCTTTTCAAAGGTGCTAGCAGAAAGTTCAAATCAAAAGTCAACATTCCTTAGTGAAATATTCTTGGAGGTGCTATGAGATGATAAAAATAACTCTTTTGGTGAAAACCTATTCGAGGCACTAATTTCTAGGCATAATAGTTCTTTGATTGACAATCTACAACAAAATTAGATTATAACAACTCTCAAGACTAAACAATGAGAAAATCTAATGGTCCTATCAAGGGTATATTCAAAAGTATTTGGCTTCACCACAACTAAAATTATGTCAAATAAAAAATCAATAATAATGTGTGCCTAAAAATCTCAATCTTCATTTATTTCCCAGCAATTATGCATTCTATTATCTGCTACATTATATTACCAACTTATACTATTTATCATGTGTCTAACATTATTAACCATCCCTAGCTATACTTTCCTTTATAAAGGCTATGAAGATATCTTGTCTTGATTTTTAAAGGAAACAAAATCAAGACCAACGAAGATTTAAAAAATATTCTTGAATATGAAAATGCAAAATTGGTAACTTGAGTGTGGCTTATGACTCCCAATCCATAGATCCCTCTTATTTTCTCTCATGACCCATCTAGGATTATTTTCATTGATTCCTAGTCATTTGTAGGCTTTCAAGACCTCATTCTGGCTTAGTTGAGACCAATTTTCCATGCTCTTTCCATCCCCCTAGGTCTTGAACCTCAAGGACAATAACACCCAGGTTGGACTACAGTGTTGGAACGTAGGGTGTCCCCTTTCTATTGCTCCTATCTAATCACCTTTCAAGTGAAAATGACCATTTTAATCCAAATCCTCTTTGTCATTATGTAGGCCTAACATGATTGCATTTAACCCATGACCATAGATCCATATATAAGCCCATTCAAAGATCATTTGGAGAGGGCTATAAAATATCACAAAACAAGCAAGACTACTCAAGCACATTTCCCTATTCTCTACATACATCCATCAAATACTATTTTCAACTTATTTGAATCCTTACACTAGCCCCTAGTCATCTCAAGCACACTTAGTTTAGTATTTCCTTGTATTCTCATATCAAAATTACACCAAACACTTTCAAAAGGAGAATGACATATGGGTTTATCCCTCTTCAAAGTATTAGTATGTAGGAGCATGCCCACATATGGGGTGTGAATCACATCTAGTGCATCTTACACACATTAAAACCCTTTATTTTTTAAGTTCTATTCAAGCTTATTGGAGACTTAGGATCAAAGATAAATCAACTCTATAAGGAGCTTCATTGAGTGTTAAGCTTCAAAATTTCATAGGTAGGGTCATACATGAGTGGTAGATAGAACCCATAAAAATCAAACCTTTATGACCAATTTGAATAATAGTGTTAGGAACAAGACTATAGAATTGGACCCTAAAGTGTCTTATTTTTGGTGCTCATATCCTTTCACCAAATGAAATCTAGATCTAGGTTCCTCATTTTATCTCAGTCCTACATAGTCAATATCCACCTTCATCTCAGTTTTATTGGCACATTTATAGCTAAGTTATATTTATCTCTATTCACTTGTTATTTTTAGAAAGTATAAACAATAATAAGAATTAATAAATTAGTAGGTTAATTATGGCTTAATTATTGACTGATTTTACTACTCAGACTTTTAACTAAATAGTAATAAAAAACTCAATTATTCCCAAAACTGTTAAATCATTTGGTGAACTTGACTTACTTTGTTTGAACATAAAAAGCCTAGGGTAAAATTTCTACTAATTTTTCCTATAAATTTTTGAATTTTTACTTGAATATTTAAATAAAAAATTCATTTCAAATTTTAAAATTTAGTAGTAAATTTTAAATTAGTTTTCTTTCAAATCCTAGTTGCCCATACTAGGTCCCAGTAGTTTTCTAGTAATTTTATAACAACTTTCTCAAATTTTTATAGCATATTAAAATCAAAAAATCCATTCAAAATTCAATAGTAATTTTTAAAAAATTATTTTTCTCAAAAACCTAGTTACACATACTAGGTTCTATTCAATCAAGCATTTTCCAATAATTTTCTAAAATTTTAATTACATATTTAAATTAGAAATCTAATTTCATTTTCAAAATTCCATAGTATTTTACAAAAATATCATTATCAAAACGCTAGTTGTATGTAATATCTCCTATTCACTTCTTGAGGTATCACCTTACATGTTTGTTAGCTTCATTTTAAAAATGGGTTTCACTTATTTGTAATTATTTCTTGTGTTTCTTGCAAAAAAAAGGAAACCATCATTGGTCCTATCATGTATATGAATGATGAAGTTTATCATATGTTAATACAAATCTTTATTCTTTTCATTTTAGGCATATGTATTAAAATATGGGATGATGTTAAGAAAGTTAATATTAAACAATTTTAGATATTTCTTGCATTACCTCCCTTAGAGCCTCTACCTTATGTTAAATCATGTTGTAATTTCACTCTTCCCTAGGTCACTAACCATCACTAGAGAGCTTAATTGACACCCTTTGTCCCTCCACCACCTTGACCTATCAATTATCTTCACTCTCCTCCTATAGCTACTACTAGTCCTATACAGATAATTGATAATGTGGTTAGAGTTTTTACTCAACATGCCACCATGTATCCTCAGCCTAGTTAGGAGCCTCACCACCTTCTTATTCATTCCCATCCTTGGCCCAACCCACCTACATAAGTAGATCCGCATAAGGCATATGATATTGTTGATCAATTGAGAAACACTCTAGCTGAATTTTCTATGTTAGAATTCATCTAGAAAGCCAATGTTTCTAAGGACATTATTTATCAGGTACTCACCCAGACTTCTATACCTATTGATTCAAAGCCTTCTTATTTTACATCAATGGTCTATCGGAGTTGTTGCCAGAATCTGGAAAATGCGAGTGCAATGAAGATGTGATCACACAAGATGAACAAGTGCACAACACATAGATGCTAAACCTAAAATAACACAATAAGAGAAATTGCACAAGACAAAATGGAGAAAACCAAAATATAATTAGCATGAGATGGCCAAAGTGAGGAATACAAATAAGAGAGTATGTAAGTAACTCCTCCATAAAAGGTGGACAAGGCACCCCAAGAATAGAATGTAACTCCTCCATGAAATGTGGTGACAAACTGTTAAGAATAGAGAAGTAACTCCAATCAAGGGAGTCACTTATGACATTCTTATGACACCTATGACACATCTATGACACACACCTCCACATAAGCTAGCATATCCAACAAATGTAGGAAAACTCCATGTATGCACAAGAAATACAATTTCCCTAATTAGTAAATAAGGAAAAATAAAAACCTACACTGATACCCCCCATAAGTGTAGCTTAGGTGGGTAGTGTGGAAAAATAAAATGGGTCCCAACAACTAGGCCTAATGAGGTACCCATGTACAAATGCAATCTCCCATAAGATAGAGAAAAGGAGAAAATCCATAGGAAAAAACTCCCCCCCCGCAAAAAAAAAAGAGAGACATAAAAGAAAGAAGAGGCTAGAAGGCCCCCTAAAGATGATGTTACTGTAGATGTGGACCGCATCCCAAGAAGATCTCATAGATGAATGAACTTGCTCTCAGTGAAAGGTTTGGTAAAGATGTCTGTAACCTGCTCTGAAGACTGGCAAAATATCAAGTCAATGACCTAAATATGAATAAGCTCCCAAATGAAATGCATGTGAATCTTTATGTGCTTGGTCTACTGGTGCTAAATTGGATTCCTACAAATCTGAATGGTACTTTGGTTGTCACAATAAATGATGGTGGGCTGCCTGATGGGAATGCCAAACTCAAAAAGAATCCCCTAAAGCCAAATATCCCCAGTAGTTACATTAATAGCTCCCTTGTACTCTGCCTCTATGGATGATATAGAAATAGCATTATGCTTCTTGCTAGACCAACTAATAGGACCAAAACCTAGACAAAAACTATAAACAGAAGTGGACTTAGGACTATGTGAATCACCAACCCAATCTGAATCTATATATCCAACCAAGTCAACCTCTATGCCAAATTTGTAATGAATCCCATATCTATGTGAACCCTGTATGTAATGCAAGATCCTCTTAGCTACTTTCTAATGGAGCTCATGGGGTTCCTACATGAATCTAGAGACAAGTCCCACTGTATATGAAATGCCAGGCCTGGTGTGAGTCAAGTAGATGAGACTACCAAAAATTTGTCGATATCGAGTGGCATCAACCAATGGTGAAGAATAATCAGTCTCAAGCTTGAATCTTGATAGAAAGGGAGTCAAAGATGGCTTACAATCAGCCATATGAAACCAAGCCAATAAGTCAAGAGCATACTTAGGTTGTGAAAGAGAAATCCCTGAATCTGACTATGAGATCTCAATGCCAAGGAGTAGTGCAATAGACCCAAGTCTATCATGTCAAATCTATCCTAAAGAGATGACTTCACCGCTGCAATAGTCGATGAAGAACTCTCGGTGATCAAAAGGTCATCAACATATAGAACCAAAATCAAGAGCGAATCATCCTACCATAAGAAGTAGACATTGGGATCAGAATGGCACCTAGTGAAACCCATTATGAGAAAGAAGGAATCCATCTTGGCATACCAAGCCTAAGGGGCATGTTTGAGGCCATAGATAGATTTCCTAAGTCTACATACTAAGGAGAAATCCTGAACAAATCCTGGCAGCTACTCCATGTAGATCTCCTCCTCAAGGTCTCCGTGAAAAAAGGCACTCTTCACATCCATCTGATGCACATCCCAACCATGTGTTGCAGCAATAGCCAAGGTGAGTTGGATAGAAGTCATCTTTGCAATGGGTGTAAAGGTCTCTGAGTAGTCAATGCCTGCCACCTGTGAGAAATCCTTGGCGACTAATTGCACCTTATACTTATCAACTGACCCATCTGATACAAAATTGGTCTGATATATCCACCTACATCAAACCATCTTTCTTCCCTTAGGAAGTGATGTCAAGTCCCAAGTGTGATTTTTCATTAAGGAAGAATATTCTTCCTCCGTAACACTATCTCACTCAGGTACCCCCGATGCCTCTTGAAAAGACTATGGATCCAAAACTGAAGCAAAGAAGGCATGTGGATCTCTCTGAAAATCCCCCTTAGTATGTCTATCATCTATGGGATCTCTTGCCCAAGTGCCAGCACTCTCAAGTGTTTGTCTAGCCCAAAGTTTCCCAAAAGTGGGAGAGTCAGGTGCTAACTCCTCATCCTTTGACTGACTAGAGGTGGATGACTCTACATCACTATCCTCACTGTCTGAACTTGAAGAAGAAGAAGATGACTCTGGCTCAAGAACCTGCTATGGCTGATCTAAATTTGATGAGGAATCATCATGAAGAAGTAGATTCGATGAGGGAGAAGAAGTGTCAAGTGTTGAGTATTTAGAACTCTCTTGAAAATGGACACTTCTCTCTATGAACAACTCATGTGTGACTGGATCTAAAATGTGATATCCCTTAATACCATCTGGATATCTTACAAAGATGCAAGGCTTGGACTGACATTCCATAGTTTTATGTTTATTCTTCAGAATGTGAGCCATGGCTAGGGATCTGAAAACCTTGAGGTGCTCAACATTAGATTTCCTTTTATGCCAAGCTTCAAAGGGTGTTATCCCTTTCAAAGCTTTATGAGGAACCCTGTTCTGAATGTAGCAAGCATAATTGATGGATTTGGCCTAGTACTATGGTGCTAAGGATTTGGAGTGAATCATATAGCTAGCCATCTCTTTTAAGAACCTATTCTTACGTTCTGCAACCCCATTTTGTGAAGCACTGTAGGTGAATGTGCACTACAAATCAATCCCCTCTGTGGTGCAAAACTGTTCAAACCTAATGCTGACATACTCCCCTCCATTATCAATTCAAAGAACCTTGATGGATTTCTCACTCTATTTCTCAATAAGAGCCTTGAAGTCTAGAAAATTTTCAAACACTTCAGACTTTTGTTTGAGAAAATATATCCAAGTGTACCTAGAGAAATCATCAATGAAAGTGAGGATGTACTTGGCCCTTGTGAAAGATGGTTTGGGAAAGGGTCCTGATACATCACTGTGAACTAACTCCAAAGGTTGTGAAGCCCTCCAAGATTTGCCTTTGTCAAATTTTGCTTCAGGATGCTTCCCAAGGGAGCACCCCTCGCAAAGTCCTTTTAAGAATTAGACACGAGGCAAGCCAATAACCATGTCATTTTTACAAAGTTGCTCAAGATAGCGGTAGTTAAGGTGGCCAAACCACTCATGCCACAATTTGCTAACTCCATCTTAATGAGTCAGCAATACTGTAGGAGAAGAATCTGATGCAAAATGTGAAAAGGTGTATAACCTGGCTTGGTGATCAGCCCTTCCCACTACCACTGTAGTATCACTATGCAACTCCCTAATAGACACTGAATCTAGTGAAAACTCAACTCTCATGCCCTAACCAATGTGAGTGATTTGGTACACTAATAGGAGATTGGTTGAAAGAGAAGGAACACTTAGAACATTGTTGAATCTTCCTCCTTCCATTTCAACTAACCCTCTCCCTGCAATGGAAACTAATGTGTCATCACCCAAACTAATTGAAGTCATGCTACAAGGCTCTAAAGATGAAAACTCAACTAGTGAAGAGCCCATGTGGTGAGAAGCACCCGAGTCTATGACCCATGAAGATGTAGAAGCTGTAGTTGCTATAAGGGCCTTACCCTTTTCTTTCTCCTTACCCTTGCCTTTTGCCTTAGTAGAATCTTGGGTTGATGAATTCTACTTGATGGACTCAGGAACACCTATGTTGTTCTTATCTAGAAGATGAGTTAGGTTGTCTATTTTTTTCTTCATGCACTTGTGTTCATCATGCCCTATCTTTTTATAATAGGCACACTTAACCTTCTCCTTCTTAGGTTTAGCATTGGAGGATGAAGACTCAGTGTTATTTTTGGTAGGATTGGTGTTTTCTTTCTTCTTCTCCTGGTCCTTGTTCTTTTTCTTCTTCTCCTTTGTTGAAGTCTTATCCTTACCATTTCTAGCTATCAAGGCTTGGGGTTGAGTAGACTTCATTATGCCCATCTGAATTAGCTTATTTTGCTCCCTAGTCAAGCCGGTAATGAATGAATCCAAAGAAGGCATTTTCCATGTAGTGCCAAGGGCACTTTTAGTGGCATGGAAAGTGGAGACAAAGACTGAATAACTTGGACCTAGCTTTTCAAGAATAGAAAGTATGAGTTGATCATCTTTCTTCTCTATCCTGCATTCTTTCAATTGCAATCTAAGGGCCTTAAACTTGGTGAAGAAGTCCTGTAGGGTGTCAAAGTTGCTAGGACTTAGACTTATGAGTTCATTTTCGAGTTCATGACCTCTCATCTCATCAAGCTTCCCAAACAACTTTTCTAAGGTGTCCCATATGTCATTAGGAGTTTGGGAGGATTGTAAGTGGAAAAGAAGTTTTGGAGACACAAATAAGCTCAATAACCCAAAGGCTTCATCACTATGGTTGTACCACTTAACCTTTTTAGCATCTGTGTTGGGTTCTAGTTCTATACCCATGGTGATCGTATACAACCCTTTTCTTCTAAGAATGATTGACATTTTAAATTTCCATTCATGATAGTTGAAGGGTGTTAGGGGTTTAAGTTGAAAATAATCCAATTTTAGCTGAAATTAGGTGAAGTTGTGTTGATTGGAAGTTGTGAATGTATGTAGAAAGGAGAATGAAAGAAAGTTGTGAAAAGCAATCACACCCCCCCAAAAATATTGAGCCCCTCCCAAATATACAAGTGCACACTTGAAAGATGTCAGACTCAGTCAAAAATGCGTCTTAGAGTAATTAGTGCAAGACTAAAGCAAACAGGACGTCAAACTTAGCCGAAAATGCATCCCAAGAGACCCAAATTTTTTTGGCACTTTATAAACTAGTGCATTTCTTAAAAATAACAAGTCTGCACTATGGATAATTGAATTACAAGCACTTTTGCAAAAAATGGCACCCAAAACTGAGCTACCATTTGTAAGATAGTAAAGTTACAATTTTCTCGTAAACTAATGTTTTTGCAAAAAAAGCACTAAAATATTTTTAAAATGCCTATTATGGGGAGAGAAAGTGGCCTTCCAACCACTCATTGGATTTAGAACAGAATGAAGAATCCAAATGAGGTTTATGTGATGGGTAATTAGCCTCCTGCCAACCTAGGCCTCACCCTTCGTCTTCGTAGGTCGAAGATACAAGTTTTAATTCAAACCCCCAAAAATACAAAACTGTCTAAAAAATTAAATACTCAATCAAATTGACTGACTTTTATTTTAACAGGTCAATTTTAATTGAAAATAATGAAGCAAAGATAGTTTTAAAGGATGCCACGTGTCCAAGGGGTGCCAAATATGATGCCAAGTAGGAAGGGGTGTCCAAAAGCAAATAGTCCAAAATTTTGACTCAGAAAAGACACAAAATTAAATGCAAACCTGTTGCTTGGCACCGTATGGTTGAAGGCTTGACTGGAACTACTGTTGGAGGGTGCAGATAGGAAGCTAGGCATAGAAGTCTATTTCTAATCAGCAAATAAAAAATATAACAAGTGGCATCCCAAAAAAGGGCATGGATCTTATTTTTTTGCAAAAAACAAGAAACAAACAATAGCCCTGTCTCGTACGGCCTAAAGCACTGCAAACAAGAAGAAGTCAGCTGAGTGGCATGGCAAACATGAGTGCAAAAGGTGTTGTAGAAAGGAAAACATTGCAGAAGGTGCCTTGCTAGAAGAAAGCACTTCTACGCCTTGATGGAACTGAAGGCAGAAACAAAGTGCCAACCTTCCTCCTGCTTTTGAATACACCACCTTCTTCAGCTATTGAATGCTACTCCCTGAAGTGAAGACAATTAAAGGCCAAGGATTTCCAAGAAAACTAACCAGAAGTGATATATATTTTTTTAAATTTTAGACCAAACTAGAATAAAAGAATGAACTCCACTCCTCTTGATTTCAAAATAAGCTAAAAGCATAATCACACACAAGATTACTGGGAAAGCTCTAATACCATATCGAATTCATTGCCAGAATCTAGATAACATGAGTGCAATGAAGATGTGATCACATAAGATGAACAAGTGCACACCACATAGATGCTAAACCTAAAATAACACAATAAGAGAAATTGCACAAGACAAAATGGAGAAAATCAAAATTTGATTAGCATGAGATGGCCAAAGTGAGGAATACAAATAGGAGAGTATGTAACTCCTCGACAAAAGGTGGACAAGGCACCCCAAGAATCGAATGTAACTCCTCCATGAAAGGGGGTGACAAGGTGCTAAGAATAGAGAAGTAACTCCCATCAAGGGAGTTACTTATGACATTCTTATGACACCTATGACACATCTATGACACACACCTCCACATAAGCTACCCTATACCACAAATGTAGGAAAACTCCATGTATGCACAAGAAATACAATTTCCCTAATTAATAAATAGGGAAAAATAAAAACCTACACTAATATCGTCAACACTCTAAAATCCATCAAAGATGCTATTACTTTTTATAATGATTACATGCCATCTTAAGCATTTATTGATCAACATTTATTACCATTTATACAAGCTCAAGTCAAAACCAACATAGTTAAGAGAGTTCCAGTTGATACTATTTTTAGACTTAATATATGCAATATTACATTCTTACAGACCATGGACATAGATATGGCATCCATGAAAAAATCATATAATAAAATTAGGTTTGATGATATACCACAATAGTTATTGGGAACCATTGATTTGGATATCACGATAGGAACTAAAACTCTCTCTACATAGTTATAAGTCATGTCAGGTCCTCTTAATTATAATATTTTACTCGAATGATCCTAGATACATGATATGGGGGTAGTTCCTTGTACTCTTCATTAATGTGTTAAGATTTTCCATGAAGGATACTTATACACATGTCTAGTAGTTAACCAACCATTTAGATATTATTTAATTATAGAATCATCTTTGACTATTTTGCTAGATGGGACACCTTATCTCATAGTTCAACCACCACCTCAATGAAATTATCTTGATCAGATACATACATATGAGGTTAGAGAGACTAGCACTTATCGCACTCCTCCACTTATAGTTATGTCCCCAACTCTAGATATTCATCCAGTCATAACAACTTCAACCATTCTAGCTACTCCATCAATTACAGATAATTTCATAGCACTAATGTCTTCTACTACTATAGTTTAGTTGATTCTTATATCACATTTACCCCTTCTGGTAAATTCTAAGTTATCATATGTACATGATATTGATATAGATTCTTAGGATTCTTCAAATGATGATATGACACCCACACTTATAGATGACTATCTTTGTGAATTGAGATTTACACCAGTAGGCCCAAATGAGTATTGATATGACTGTAAAACTCTCATTACACATCTTACATCACTCCTAGCATCTTGTACTATAACTATAAGATATACTTCACATTTTCAACCAAAGCTAGATAACTTTACATATAGAATTCACATGGTTACTTCTATGGATATAGAGCTAGTCATTCATATTTAGGTAGGCATCACACATCATCAACCATAGATTATGTTACAAATGTTATTTGATCATGGATTAATTACCTTACCTATAGCATGAAATAGATCTATTATTATATTATCATATCAAGATGGTTTCACATTTTATCTTTTTCAAAAGATCATAGGCCATGATAAAAAATCATGTACAAATTTATAGAAGAGATTGGATAAGCTACAGGTTTAGGGTATTATTTAGATTACATCACCAACAATACTAGCTCTACCACTTCTACTAAAAAAAATAACTACCAGAGTCAAACATCCCAAAGGATAATCCACATCTCCACCACTAGAGCAACCTTCATCTCACCTTTGATAAGATGACACCATGTATACATCATCTATAGTAAATGATGATACTTATGATGATAATATCAAGGAATTTGATGATGGTTGTGATCCCTTCTTATAGCTCCATCCTCATGAAGCTCCATCTTTGGACCCTTTACCCCCTCCAACCTAGTCTTTTCTATCATTATTACATATTATGCATATATGTCTACATAGTTTCTTTGTTTACTTGTACATAGTCTTCTATGATTGATTGTACATAAGTTTTTAATGATTGGTTGTATATATCTCAAATATTCTCAAATTTTAAAATATAAAAACATATAAATAACACTCAAAAACACCAAAAATATTTTGATTGTATGCACCATCTAGGATTTACATTTCTACTATCATGATAGACTTACATTGCTATTTTATGCTATTGTTTGTCAATTTATCTACATTACCATGATTCACTTGATCTTCTTTGAGTGGGTGCAATGACATCCAACTTATTGACTACTTCAATCTACCCATTAAGGGGGCATCCTACGCCTGCATGCGAGATACACATTGATATATCTTCCCCTTGGGGGCATCTTCTACATGACTAGACCATCCAAGTTATGTCATTTATACACCACACACTCTAGTTATCATGATGGTTTACATTATTTACTAGCTTACATAGATTACTCTGTGGACACTCACTAGTATTTAACACTTATGTATTTCTTTACATATATACCTTGTCTTGTACTAACATGTCCTACATACTTTCACTCTTGCTTTGATTAGTTAGATGTGCTTATATTTTCCAGTCTTTACATGATTTATATTCTTTATTACTATAACTTGATATTATTGCATTACCGTTTCCTACATATTTTTAGTATGTGCTTGTATTTTATAGGAGTAGGTAGAAAAGTGGGTTTAGCTATAGATTTTTAGTACCAGACTAGTATAGAATTAGCAATTTTAGTACACACTTTGCTCAAAGAATATAGATATATGGGACATCATACAGAACATGATGGTTCTCACATTCAGTTTTAGATATGATAGTTAGTATAACTTCTAGATCAAAATCCATGTCCCAGACATTAGTGATTGAGGGTAATGTGCATGGCACATTTATTTCTTTTTTTTTCCTAGTTTAGCATTATCTAGACATTCTTAACATTTATGCACCTTATTTAATTAGTATTGATCATTTTGGAGTGGCTTTTATAAAATCCTACCCTCAACATTTTTGAGTTCTTGAGTTCTTGAGTGGCTTCCACATAAGCTAGATTCTTAGTTTTGGAGTGGCTTTCATATAAGTCTAATCACCATCTTTTGGAGTGGCCAAGAATGGCCTAGTTTCCAACACACACTCAACTAACCATGCCAACATTTTTAGATCATAATACATTCATGGGATTCAAGATCCATCTCATACAACATACATTTCATACCAATATCAATTAATAGCTTCACTTCATAGGGTTACAATGGAACCAGAGGACTATCTAACCTTTGTATTCTTGAGCCACATATTCAGAGGGATTGGACACATAGTCCAAACATAGATCAATGCATACATGCCCACCTATCTTCACTTAGTGGGTATTAATGGAGCCAAAGGGATAACTTTTTCATTTTTAAGCCACTTTTTGGGGAATAGATACTCATCTTTGTTCATGATATTACACTTGGTAAAACATTACTCAACATTACTTAACATCACTCAACATCATAACATGTTTTGTATTGGTTTGCATACTTGGTGAGGTGTATTAATTCCTTTCTCTTCCTCTCTCTTACCTAACTTTGTACATTACTATTTTAGATATAGTGTATCTAGTAAAAAATGATATACTTTTTGTTTTTCCTTGTAGATTCATACTTCACAACATGCTCTCTTTATGCACACCTAGCATCTCAAGAACTTCATGATCTTTACCCTTATAGGTAAGTTCAATTACACTTTCTATTTTCCATTTATCCTAGTATTTCACTTTGTTGCATCACTAGAATAAAGGAGGGGAGGCAAATGTAGTCATATGAAAATGCAAAATTGGTGACTTGAGTGTGGCTTATGATTCTCAATCCATAGATCCCTCTTGCTTGCTCTCATGATCCTTCTAGGCTTCTTTTCATTTATTCCCAGTCATTTTTAGGCTTTCAAGACCTCATTCTAGCTTAGCTGGGACCCATTTTCCATGCTCTTTTCATCCCTTAGGTCCTCAAGCTCTAGGATAATAGTGCCTAGGTTAGACCATAGTACTGAAACCTAGGGTGTCTCCTTTCCATCACTCTTGTCAAATCATCTTTCAATCTAAAATGACCATTTTCCCTGAGTCCTCTTTATCATTATGTTAGATTAGCATGATTGCATTTAAACTATGACTAATAAATCCCTATATTATCCTATTCATAGATCATTTAGAGAGGGTTGGCAAATATCATAAAGCAAGAAAGAATACAAGCAAGACTACTCAAGGATATTTCCCTATTCTCTACATACAACCATCAAATACTATTTATAGCTTATTTGAGTCCTTACACAAGCCCCTAGTCATCTCAAGTACACCCATTTTAACATTTCCTTGTATTCTCATATCATAATTACACCAAAAAATTTCAAAGGGAGAACTACATGTGGATTGATCCCTCTTTAGAGTATTGGTATGTAGGCAACATGCCGACACATGAGGTGTGAATCATGTCTAATGCATCTTACACACACTAACCCCTTTCTTTTCTCAAAGTCATATTTAAGATTATTGGAGACTTAGGATAAAAGATAAATCAATTCTATAAGGAGATCCATCGAGAGTTTACATTCAAAATTTCATAAGTAGGGTCATATAGGAGTGGTGAATGAAACCTAGAAAATTTATATCTCTGTGACTAATTTGGAAAATAGTGAAAATAACATGACTATAGTTCCAAACCTTGAAGTGTCCTATTTTTATAACTCTTATCCTTTCATCAAATGAAATCTAGATCTAGGTTCTTGATACTATCCCAGTCCTATGTAGTCAATATTAGCCTTCATCTTAGTCAAATCATCATAATTATAAGCTAAATTATATTTTTATCTATTCACTTTTTATTTTTATAAAGTCTAAAAAACAATCAAAATTAACAAATTAATAAGTTAATTATGGCATAATTTTTGACTAATTTTACTATAGAGTAAAAACTTACTCTACGTTGCAGTCTAATTTTCAGTTGCACACTAAAATTTTTTGTTCCCACATACTTTGATGGTGAAGCTCTGAAATAGATCACGGGATCTATTTTCCCTTTTTGATTCATTTTTGTCTGAGTGTTGGGGTAAAGTGAAAGCTGACAAGTGTCATCCTCTGAGGCATCTTTTCTCAAGTGAAAATGCCAAGTGTCATCATCCGAGGCACCTTTCATATTTTCTATGAGTTGGTCAGAATGTTCCATGTATCTCAAAATGACTCAATGGAATGTGCCAAGTGTCAGCATACATAATTACATATCGGCACCCACATTTTATCTCTTTGCAGTGGAAGGTTTCAAAAAGCTAAGTATTGAGATCAGGGAGAAAGCACCAAGTGGCAATACTGGAAGGTCTCAATGTTGCTTTTCTAAAAGCAACGGAAGTTGCCACGTATCTTAGCTAAAGAGAGTGGAAGTCACCACGTGTTAACATCCAAAATATGTTTGGTTCAATGCCTTGGTTCAATATCCTCAATTCAATGCCTCAGTTCATGTGTAAATGGTGTACAGTGTTGAACTGTTGAACCATTAAACACTTTTTGGTTCAATCAGTTAGTTTAATGGCTTAGTAAAATCAAGAAGTTCAAAGGAGCATCCCAAAAAACCAAAGGCACAAGTGCCCTTTCAGAAGGTAGTAAGGTGCAACCAAACCATTCAAGTGGAAGCTGCCAAGTGTCATCTACCGAGCCCCTTTCTACTCCATTCCTAGAAGTAGCGAAAGATGCCACGTATCTTCCCAAAACTAGTGGAAGCCACCACGTGTCACCATCCAAAAGATCTTCTTCGTGTTTCATTGCTGAATAAAGACTATGGTGGATCCCAATTTTTATTTCTAAAAGTCTACGAAAGCTGCCAAGTGTCACCATCTATAGGAGCCTAACATGTGTCCCAAACATTTCCATAGTATAGCTAAAGAGCAATAGAGATTGCCACATTTCCTTTGTTGAAGCAAGCAGAGATTTGCACTTGTCCCTATGCCCCTTTTCAAATTTGCTCGAGTAAGAGATGTAGTGAGTCTTATTTCTATTAAGTCATTAAGTGTCAAAGAAGTGGATTGTGATAGGTGTTAAAGTCAGAACGTTCTTGACCAAATATATAGTAAAAGTTGAAGTAAGGTGGAAAGTGTCGCGTGTCTTCGATAAGTGTTGAAAAACATGCCAAGTGTCATTTTTCAATGTCTCCTAAGAAATAAGAACATTTTCAGGGAATTGACTAAGTTTCCTCTTTTATTTAATAGAACAAAACATCTTGTGTATCTGTTTCAGCAAGCAAATTGTAGGGAAATAAAACATTTCAGAGTCTAAAAACTATCTTCTAATAGACACTTCTAGCTTAGTTAGATTTCAATTTGGCTCGTAAGTTTGGGAACATGTGGACAATCTAGAGGGAATCTAAGGCTATAAAGAGAAGTGTAGGGATCACCTAAAAAGGGGAGATACTGAGAGAGAATTTTTTGAGAAAATTATTGTCAAGAGTTTTAGACTTTCTAGAGTTGTGACTAGGAATATCATTTGCCTTTATTCTATTTTCTTAAGTTGTAAAGTTTATGTAACTATGCATGTTTTTGTGCCTTTTATGTGGCTGGAGAATTAATAAGAAGGTAGAGTTTTGTGCTTTTGTTGATGTTTCCTGTATCATTATGAAAGTAGTCTAAGCTGCGAGCCTCTGTTTCTATTATTTCTATCTTTTACATTGATCATGCCTTGTCCACTCTTTAATGTAATTGAATCTTACATATAGTTTCACTGTGCTTAGGATTAAGGATCAAAATTACATTCAAGAACATCACCATAGTTAAATTTTCTTTCTTTGCATTCATGTTTTTATTTAAATCCCTATCCCTTTTTCCCCCAACACTTGATATAATGAAGAGACTAGCTTCTTAAAAATTTGGAGGTTGTTTTAAGTCACATGTCCCACATCTTGAAACTTCCCATTGTTGGTGTCTTAAACAAAGTGCAATTTTAAACATCAACAATTTCTGGCACACCTAGTGGGACCAATTTTGAAGTTTCTTTCAAGACTGTATGAACTAGAGAGCTATAAGGAGTCAGAGCTGTGGACCAGTAACCAGATCTCAATCTGCTATAAATTTGAGTATTCTTGTACCACCTTTGGTAACTAGTCCAAGAAGGAGAGTCAACCATTTTATACCAATACCGAGAGTAAATATGGGAGCACCTATTCCCCCAAGGAATTATGCAAGTTAGAACACTGGTAGTCCTCTGATCCTTCTGGTGCCACTAGCTACTTGGGATCCTATCCCAGTAAATGCCTTGAAAGCTCTACCCAAAATCAGTGGGCAAGATTTTAAAACACTTGAAGATCATCTTCAAGATGTATCAAATGTTTATGCTATACACGTCATCACACAATAAAATGTGGCTATAAGGTTATTAGCAGCTTCTTTTACAGGGAAGGCTTTGGAATGGTACCAATCCTTGACTCCCAATTCAATATCTATGTGGGATGAGCTCGGAGATCTTTTTTTTGAAAGATTTGCAGAGAAGGGTGATAAGTCTTCTTTGTTACAACAGTTAATTACCATTCAAAGGGGACCACAAGAAGCCATGACTGACTTCAATTCCAGATTTCAAAAGACTTGGGATAGGATCTCTGTTGTAGCTAGACCATTACTAGGTATGGCCATAGTGTTTTATCTTAAAGCTTTAAATTCAAATATATATGTTACGATTCAGTCACTTGGAGGACACACTTAGCTAGAGGCTTATGAATATGTGGGCAGAGCTGAGAATAATTTGATGGATGCTAACAAATTACCTCTAAGGCCTCTCATGCCCATGTTCCTAGAAATTTCCTTGCCATTACCTCAAGAAGTCCCTAAATTTGTAAGCCCACCTGTGTCTATGTACACTTACCCTCAACCATCTGCTACAGAAATTGTCCCCACTGAGTCATCTGAGCTGGATGATATCAAGAATATCCTAAGGACATTTTCAAATGAGCTAATCAATATAAAAAGATAGAAAAATACTTTCTCTAAGCCTCCATATCAAGGCTATCAAGGAAATAGATTTTCATCTCAGCCAAACCAATATCAGGGTCCTCCAAGACAAACTAACCATCAGCCAGCAAATCAATTAGATGCAGTTCCCACACCCTCACATACTATTCCTCCTAATTCAAATAGGGAGATTATTTTAGGGCAAAATAATTATGTGGATAATACTAATGCCTAGTGTTTCCCTTGCAATGATGCTCATACACCTAGAGATTGTCCTAGGGGTAATCTACAACAAAAGGTGGCAGAGCAAAGAAGAATAGATGGTCAATTTGCAAGTTTCAGTGACAATCAAACCTACCAGTCTCTTGGTATGCATAATTCAATCTTAGTGGCTCAGATGTAAGGAATGTCCTTGAAACAAGAGGAAGAAATAGCCCCAGAACATTCTTTGTTCTCATGGGTTGAAGATGAAGAATTAGTTTTCTTGAACAAAGCATCTACCTCCAAAAAACCAATGGTGAAATCTAATTATTAAACCATATCAAAGAGAAGGATGGTGGAATAGCCTGAGATTGTAAATAGTCAAGTAATGGATAATCCTCCATTTCAAGGATAGAGAAACACTTTTGTCAGATAAGAAGTGCCCTAGCTTGTTCAAAATCAAGGGACTCCTACCCAAATTTAGGAAAAAACAAGATGTCCTTATTCTCAAAGAGCTCAGACTCTAGGACCAATAAATGTGGTGGATTATTTGAAGAAGACTCCATCACAAGTATCAATATGGGATATATTAGCTATTCTTGAATAGAAGACGCTATTACAAGAGGCTCTACAAGACCAAACAATGCCTAAGCAAGGCCAAGTAATGCCTAAGGATGATGGCACCAAATAACGACTTGATGATAAAGGAAAACTCAAGGACACAGTTCCTCTAAAGACAATAGCCTTTGTGAATGATGTAACACAAGTAAGTAAATCCAAACCAGAGCCTTTCTATTTGACTCTGATAGTTAGAAAGAAAATCTTGCATAATGCATTGATAGATTCAGGAGCTAGTACTACAGTGATGCCTAAGCAAATAGCTGATGCTTTGAAAATAAAATATGGACCCCTTACAAAAGGAGTTATGCAGCTAGATGGCAAAATAGTACAAACAATAGGGAGAATTAAACAACTCCCATTACAGTTATATACTTGTCCCAATATAATTGTCAACCAAGATGTAGTAGTCATAGATATACCTCCTATTTTTAGTTTATGTTTATCTAGAGACTTTACAGCAAAAATAGGAGGATATATGTCTCTTGATTGGTCCCACCTCATCATGAGAACCAAATACAATTTGAAGATGAAAATTCTATCTGAACCACTATCAAAAGATCACATCACCAATGAACCAGCATCAAAATTAGAGGTAGATCATGCTATGTTAAATAAGGAAGAAAGCATGATCAAGAAGAAGAAGATAACCAGTTGTTGGCTATGATGCATAGTGACCCATATAGGAGCTGACTCTACTAGTCTAGGCACATATGTCATTTTTGATGAGGACCATGAAATCCCAAATGTTTTAAGGGAAGAGGTACCAACTACTCAAAATTTAGAAATCTGGACCTTAAATTTTGATGGGGCTAGAAGTAAACATGGTGCTAGAGTAGGAATTTGTCTTACTGCTCCAAATGGTGAGAAAATTTCAAGGGCTATTCATTTCCAATTTGATTATACTAATAATGATGCTGAGTATGAATCTTTAGTACATGGGCTCTTGTTAGCCAAGAAAAAGGGAATAAAGAATCTAATAGTAAAAAGAGATTCAGAATTAGTAGTAAAGCAAATTAGAGAAAAGGCAGCAACCAAAAATGTAAGAATGAGATCCTACAGACATAGGATTTGGGACTTAATAGAAGATTTTGAATCTTTCAATATCGAGATAGTCCCTAGGGGTCAAAATTTTGAAGCTGATAGGATGGTCCAGATTGGCTCAAAGTTTGATCTAGCAACTAGCCTACTAATTAACAATGAGTCAGTAAAAGTTATAGTGAGGCCGACTATTCCAGACAATGATGAGAATTGCCAAGTATTTGAAAATAATTCTCAGATACTCTTATTCTTACAACAATCAGATGAGTTTGTTGATCAGTTGCAAACCAAAATTGAGGAAGCATATGGAGATCAGATCATACAATTGAAGACTAATAAGCTCCCTAAGGGCTTGATCACCTTAGAAAACTTATTTGATCCAGAGGATGTAAGCCTGGAGAAGAAAAGGTTCTAGGTAGACAAAGAAGATTATTCTGAAATAGAGGTGAGTCAAGGGAAAAAACTAAAAGTTGGGAATTCTGCAACTCAGGAGGAAAAAGAAAGACTAATTGAATTGTGCAAAAAATATGATAGAGTCATAACCTCGAGCTATGAAGACCTTCATGGATACAATGGAGACATTATTTAGCACACAATAGAACTGACTGAAGGATCTAAGCCCATCAGATAGAAATAGAGGCTAGTAAATCCAAGGATTGAACCTCTAATGGTAAATGAGTTGCAAAAACTTTTAGATTTCAAAATAATTTTTCTAATCAAGCACTCAACTTGGGTATCAAATCTAGTACCAGTTAGGAAAAAGAATGGAGATGTAAGACTATGTGTAGATTTCAGAGATTAAATAGAGCATCTCTAAAAGATCACTATCACTTGCCCTCAATGGAACAAATTCTACAAACTATGGTTGGATCAGAGAGATTCTCTTTGCTAGATGGTTTCTCTGGATACAATCAGATTTGGTTGGCCGATGAAGACCAATACAAAACTAACTTTACTAGCAAATGGGGAACATTTGCATATGCTAAGATGCCATTTGGCCTATCAAATGTAGGAGCCACCTTCCAAAGAGCTATGGATGTAGCCTTTGGGGAACTTATAAATAAAATCATCCTGGTTTATCTAGACGACCTCACTATTTTCTCAAAAAATGTTGTTGACCATTTTGAACATTTAGAATTTGTCTTTAAGAAATGTCAAGAATTTGGAATATCACTGAATCCTAAGAAATGCATCTTTGTTGTGCCTCAAGGCAAATTATTGGGACATATAGTATTTAAAGAAGGAATTTCCATAGATCTTGAAAGAATTATAGCTATAATGAACCTACCTCTTCCAGTAAATAAAAAGGTAGTTTAGTCCTTCTTGGGAAAGATTAATTTTATCAGTAGGTTCATATTCAATTTTGCAGGCTTGGTGAGACTAGTGACACTCTTATTAAAGAAATACGTAATTTTCAAATGGACTACAGAAGGAAGGCAAGCCTTCGAAAAGGTCAAGAAGGATATCTCAACAGCCCCAGTATTGAAAAATCCAAATTTTTCCAAGCCTTTGGTAATGTATGTCTATGGAGGAGAGTTAAGTAATGTTGGTGTCTTAACCCAAAAGGATGATAGACTGGAGGGAGAACACCCGATAGCCTTTTTCTCAAGAACTCTCAGGGATTATGAAACTAGGTAAAAATTTGTAGAGAAACAAGCATATGCCATGGTAAAAGCCCTCAAAAAATTTAGGCATATGGTATCAAGGAGCAAAATTCTGATACTTGTAGCTCACCCAAGTGTCAGAGAATACATCATGGAGGGAGAAATTACTGAGAAAAGAGCCAACTAGATTACTAAGATCCTTGAATATGATGTAGAGGTCAGACCCACTAAGTTAGTTAGAGGTAGGGGTTTGTGCCAATATATGGCCCAAGGGCTTGAAAAGATGGTACCTAAAGAGACAAATCCAGAAGGAGAGACAGAGATGGTGTTAAAGATACAAGAGGTTGATCAGGAATCCTAGGTCACAAGCAGGATTCATTTTATGAAGTATGGCATTTATTCGAGAGAACTCCCTTAAAATAAGAGAAGATACCATAGGATACAAGGAGTTCATTTTGTTTTAATTAAATAAGTCCTTTTTAGAAGAAATTATGATGGTAAATTGTTAAGATGTGTAGAAAAATTTGAGGCTAAGAAAATACTAAATGAGATGCATCTTGGAATATCAAGGGGGCATTTTTTTGCAAAGACCATAGCCATAAAGATAAGTGAGGCAAGATATTTTTAGCCTACTTTATTTGTAGATTGTTATCAACTTGTTAAAAAATATCAATCCGATCAATATTACATGGGGATGAGAAGGAATGCAGCAATGCCCCTTAGCCCTATAATTGCAGATGAACCTTTTGCTCAATGGGGTCTTGAATTCATTGGAATGATAAATCCAGTGTCTAATATGGGCCACAAATGGATACTACCATAGATTACTTCACCAGATGGACCAAGGCAGTCCCACTTAAGGAAGTAATAGAAAATGTGATCCTAGATTTTCTAGGGAGTATCACTACTCACTTTGGGGCTCCTCACACCATAATTTCAGATAATGCTAAAGCATTCTTAGGGTCTAAAGTATCTGAATTTGCATTAAAACATAGAATATATCTAAAAACTTCCTCTAAATATTACCCTCAAGGTAACGGTTTGGCAGAATCGACTAACAAGAACCTGATTAGACTCATAAAAAGAGTATGGGCTGATCATCACAAGGAGTAGCATAAAGTGATTAATTTAGCATTATGGGCTGATAGAATCACACCTAAACAGGTGATCAAAATGTCCCCATATGAATTGGTATATGGAAAGTCTACTATAATCCCCCTATGCTTGGAGATCCCTGCCCTCGAGCTGATCAAACAAATTGAAATTGAGGAAAATGGCCCCATGCAGGTTAGACTTACAGAGCTTTTGGAAGTTCAGGAGAAGAGGGATACAACCCATGATTCATTAATTAAGCATCAAGTAATGGTTAAGGATTGTTTTGATATAAGGAATTTGAATCCTCATAGGCTCAATTGTTTTGAAATGGGAGGCAAGAGCTGCCAAGCTAGGTCAGCATACTAAATTTAAGCATTATGGACTGGCCCGTATAAAATTTGTGCATGTATGTAGAGGAATTCATTTGAGCTAGAATCGATGGAAGGAGAACCTAAAGAGATTCTTATAAATGGAATCTATTTGAAGCATTTTAGTTAAATTATGTCTCTAATGTATTATAGTTAGATAGTTTCCCATTCTCGTATTGATTTGTTTTCCTATTGTTATTTTCCCACTTTTCTTTTAAATAAGTGTTCTTTGAACACATTGTCAATGGCACAATTTTTTTTTCAAATTCTTCAAACTCTCGACACATTGAATGTTTCCCAAATCTTTAGAAATCTCCAAGGTACCTTACATTGCCACTTGCATAACGCGTCTATCTCACTGTCCTAGGAAGATTGAGTAGGATTTGCTAACGGTTATCTGAGTTTAATGCCATTTGAGACTTGATAGGTCAATAAATACCTCTTAGCAAGAGTTAAAGTTTACAAGTTCTCAAACATTATTATATTTGCACAAAAATATCCTGCTACTTGCATTTTCTATGCTTAGTAAATTGCTTTAGCGAAAGCATCTCTATTTTGCAAAGATTCATACAAGTTACCACAGAGAAGATATAGAGATGGAGGGGGCACAATCTTCACAACAAGGAGCTAGTGTGTATGAATCCCTTGACAATTTCTTTCAAGTAAATCATATGCTTCAGCTCCTGCATAACCATTGAAGACTTATCTAAGGACCAGGTTTCCCGAAGTTGGTCCAATAAGTGATTCAGCGAAAATAAAGGATTATGTGGATGGCATCATGGATCTAATTATTTAGAAAGCTAGTAGAAAAAATCTTAGAGAAGGGGCACATCAAAGGTGTCTATAGAGGGCCAAAGTAGGGTATTATGAAACATTTTCCATGAGGATATGGACCTCATAATTGGCTCAGTTCATTATCCTAGCTATGCATTCATGCCCTGACCTGGTCGAATTATGTGCAGACTTGCTCCATGCACCTTCATGCACCATTCAACAAGGCCCATTCATAGTGCAAATCATACTACAAGCTATTAGGGATATGTTAGCCCTGCATCATGAAAACACAGCTACATTTCCCACCATTGCTAAGATGAAAAGAACATGGGAAAATATCAACACTCAGTCAAGGTTCTTCAGATCTGAGTTACAAATGGGTGATGATGACACTACGGTACCCACACTCCCTTCACCAAGAGCTTGATTCACATAGGCTAGCCAAGATGCATTGTCTATGATGGCTCTCATCTTTAGCATGAAAGATGATATGGCAGTGTATGTAGAACAAATGGCTATCATTTTTAGGCTAAAGACCGTAGACAAAACCTAGGAGTATCAGCTTGACTTTTTTGAACAAATTACTTTCTCGATGGTAGAATAATTGGCCCATTTTAGATCAAAAGGAGTGTTCAGGTATTCTTCCTATTTGTTCCACCTCATGATTTTTTATAACTCTGACCTCTTTACCCAACATATGTATCTTAATATGTATGACTTAGACTTTGATCTCCAAAGAACCATTCCTATGTCTACATGGACACACATTTTGTCAAAGACTAGCGACTTGTATGAATTTTGGGAATCATTTGTCACCCCTGCTTTTTGCCACTTTAGTCTCGAACCAGTTATGAATAGATTATTCCCTAGTGTTTTAAATCTTCTAGCTAGTTGCCCAATTCCTTGTAATTTCTATTTTGGATCCCACCATATCATTGTAAGAGTCCATGGTTTTTGTGGGGAACCAATATTGCTACCTAAGATCTTGACTCTTAGGTTAGCATTCTTAGAGGTCACCAGGCAGGTATCCATAATTGACAATGAATTTGGCTCAAAGAAGAGAAAAAGAAAAATGTATAATCTATTGTTTCCAAAATTAGCTCAGCTCATTTTTGGAACAACCTCATGTGAAACTTGTCTGTTTCACCCTTTGTCTCTCTAAGTCTATTTTTGAGATGAGTTTTTCTCCTTCTCATCTTGGCCCAACTGTACTGTTTGAAATTCATAACATCTTTTCATTACATTTTCCCCAAAATGTGAAAGTTGTTATAATCTCGATATGACCTAGGGACCAAGATATGGCTTTTTCAGAGTTAGTGTTTTTTCTTTCTATTTTCATGCACGGGCGGCATTTTCTATTGTTAGTGCAATTTTCATTTTTGTATGCAGGAGTGGCAAAATTTGTTGCCCCTACATTTGGACCTACATAGGCAACAAATTTTATTGCCCTAAATTTTTCTCATCTCTCACATGCAAGAGCAGCAAAATTTGCCACCCCTACATGTCCCTTCTAATTCCCAGTGCAAGGGTAGTGATTTTTGTTGCCCATGCACTACCTCATTTTTTGCACATAGCATTTATTGCCACATGTGTTGGGTTGTTGGAGTCAATTTTCACCCCATTTAATCTGATTTTAACCTCATTTTGCTTCATTCCTTCCTCTCCTCCTCCTATCTTCTACCTCTAGATGATCTAGTGAATGAGCAAAAGTGCATTTTGGTAGATTTGAGCTTACAGCGCCCATGGTTTTCTAGGTAGGTCATGTATTTGGAGTTTATTTATTTTCCCTTTCCTCTCTTCTAGTTTGTTTTCCAGTTGATTGTTTTTGTTGGGGTTTATTTTTGTTTCTTCCCCTTCACCGTCAGCTTCCTCTCTTTCTCCTTTGTGCGTGGGCAGTGATTTTCACCACCTTAGCCATGCCCGACCCTCATGACCTACACTGGTGGAAAATTTCACCACCGATGCAAGTCAAGACACATGGGTAGCAAAAATTACTGCCCATGTAATTTCTTAAAAAACATGCACAGGAGGTGAAATCCACCACCCGTGCCTCTTATTTGTTCTCAAAGCATGTGCAGGTGGTGATTTTCATCACCCATGTCTTTTTCCTCCTAGACCTACATGGGTAGCGAAATTCCCCATCGACACAAGTTGAAAGTGCATGAGCAACAAATTTTGCCACCCTTGGACTTTCCCCCTAAACCTACATGGGTGGCAAAATTCATCGATTGTGATCTTTTTTGTTCCTCCCCTTCATGCAAGGGTGGCAAAATTTGCCACTCGAACATCCAGTCCATTCCACATGCTTGAGCGGCAAATTTTGCCGCCCTTGCATTTCTCTTCCAAAATTTTCCAACTCTAGAGAGATTTTAATCTTTTTTGTTTTTTTCCACCTCCCTTTTTCCCTCATTTCCTGACCTGACCCTGTTAAGTGCCCTTCCTTGGTCATGATCACCCAACGTGCGAATTCCCTAATTTGCCCACTGTTCCCTAATTACATGATCATGATTGCAGTACCCTCTAAAGATTCTTGCTCATCACCACCCACTCAACTGAAACCAGTTTCAATGACTGAGGCTTCTTCAAAGAAGTCAAAGGCCATGAAGTACCAATACCAGGGCATTTTTCTAATCACCTCGATCACCTCTAATGTTGACGACATTAGAGATACAAAAATTGGCCACATGGATATGGCTGAGTTCATGACCAGAACTAAGGCAATGAAATCGAGCTTTGAAATGAAAAGAATGATTGAGAGCAACATTCATCTAGTTGCTTCTTTCTTGGTAGCGGCACATCATATGGAGTTCATCCTCTAGTGCACCCAATTCTACAACAAGGAGACTAGATCAGTCTCAGATGCTAGCGGCAATGTAATAATTCAGCTAGACCCAGAATTTATTGATAAAGTCTTCATGTGCCCTCTTACTACTGAAGTATTGAGGATTGACTTCATAGAAGCACATAAAGAGTATGACAAGGACCCTGAGAGGGCAAAGAAAGTGATGAATCACAAGTAGGTTAAGGCCCCCAGAACCAACTTGTCCAAGTAGTCATACAATTTCCCAAGGAGTGATTTCATCAAAGAGGTTGGAGACTTGATTACTCTCCTTAGTAGGGTGCGAGGTCTGCCATTTTCTACATAATTCCACAAGTGGATGTACCCCTTCATCAAGATCATCCTCCAAGGGAAGTAGGTCATTTTTTGGGGTGAACAGATCAGTAACGCCCTTCACGAGCAACTTACCAAGGTATCAACTACTTCAAAGTTTTATATGACTTCATAATTGGTGTACATATTTGCTTCAATGCGAACCTTTCTAGGTTTAACAACTGAAGGAAATAGGAAGACTACCCCAATCTACTCATATTACCCTCAGTTAACACTTTAAGGATCAATCCACCATTTTAGGAGGGTAAATGATGCCTTCTTCATGGTATTTTTGTGCCTTTTCGACCCTTAACTCAAATGAAAGAGAGTATCTGATGAAGTCTGAATGGTCGTCAATGATTATGGCTATATGTTTCTACAATTTCCCTCCTTTTGTTATCTTTGGGTTGGCTTTTTCCAAGGCTATCCCCATATGCTCCCCAGATTTCCTTCTAACAAGCTATTTTTAATGGAGCTATGTAGACAAATGGTCATTGTACACACTAGGTAGATGGAACTGAAAAAGCCAAGTTTTGGGTTTCCAATTGAAATTGGTAGATACCCAATTTTGACTACAGCTAAAGCCAAGGTCATAGAAACAGAGATGTAGCTAGTTACTATGAAACAATTCAAGAGAAGGGACAATTTTGACTATAGGGGTGTCAAAGACATGATCAGATGAAAGACTCAGTTTCATGAGCCTATAATTGAAGACATCTAGGTAGACCTGAGGATAGCAAAAGAAATTAGGAGGATGGACTACAACACGCTAACCCTTGAATAGATCAAATATTTGGGACTTGCAGATATTCCCTCTGATTTGGTTGATGATAAGAATATTATCAATAGTAGGTACTTGGCTGAGAAGGTTATAGACTCTCCTCTTCCTCCTATCTAGTGGTCCCAAAAACAAATAACTTCTTTGAGGAAGAAATTTGAACCAATATTGGCTAACACCAATGATTGGTTAGCAGCCAAAGGGATCATGTTGAAAGAGTTTATTATAGGATTAGAGACTAAATTCCAAACAAAAATGAGGAAGAAGGTAGAAAATAGGACCAAGAACAAAGGTGATGTTCCTTCTCCATCTAGGCCTCACAAGCCTAGAATCATCTCTATTTCCAAGAAATTGAAGGTTGCTAAGGAGCCAAAATCAACAGCTAAGGGAGTTGGAAAACAAAGCTCCCAAGAATAGGTAGCTCAATAAATGGAGATAGATGACAAGCCCTTAGATTAGTAAGGAACTTAGCCTCTACCTTCTTAGGAAGGGGCACAACCACTTATAGATGTCTCTCCTTCTCCACCTCAGTCTCCTATGGCATCTCTTTCACCTCTATCTCCTATCAGTGTTCCTTCTTCTGGAGCTGCCTCTCCTTTTATAGTTATGTTTGATGATCCTCAAGGCACTTCTAGAGATACTCTTCACTCTTATGGATCTATTCTTAGTTTGGTATTCCCTTAATTCAATCTAGGAGAAAGCTCTTACCTTGATCAATCAATGGCCGATACAATTTCACCAGTCACTCCAACCGTGACCACTGTTACCACGATAACACTAGCTGCAGGAACCATTGCCACATTAAGTACTTCTTCTCTCCCTCCTTGGATGTTAGCTTTCATGCCTAAAAGAAAGAAGCTAGCCATCTTTGTAGATGACTTTGATTTTGGCAAAATAGTGCCAGTGAAAGCTAAGGCCCCTAAGAGACCAAGGATCCTTTCAAAATTAGTTGAAGAAAAGGGGCATAAATTTTTGGAAATAGCTAAACCACTACAGGATGTAACCTTTGAGGGTACCTTATCTCACTTATTTCTCAAGAAATTGATAGTATGGAGAAATATCTTATCAAGTGGAGAGAAATAAAGAATCTAAAAAAAGCACCTTGATATCCATCGACATTATTTCTAGCAAAGACTCCTATGTTGAGATCAAGGAATCACTGATATACAGGATTCAGGTACTAAAGGAGCTAATTGAATATCTCGAGTCTTCCAAGGATGCTAGTGATAAAAGTGACACAAGCCTATTGAATAGACTAGAAGAACTGCCTTGTGACCTCACCTCCAGGGATAATCAATTTCTTTCAGTAGAAGAGATGATTCAAGGATTTAGAGGTATGATTCAGAGGGATTTCCAAGAAAAAACATTCTCAATGACTTCTGTGGATAACATTTTAGATACTCAATTGACTTTGGATAATATAAGATCTAGGTTAATGAGTCATGTCAAGAAAATCATAGCATTGAAGGACGTTATAATCAGGGCCAAGGTCATCTTCAAGAACACCATTACACTAGACAGTATAGGAATTCAGGCATCTATCGCTATGTATGATGCTCATCTGAAGAAGTGTGGTGGCAAGAGCTGAACCTTTTTCCCCTTCTCTCTTCATTTTCTCTTCTCATGCACTTTTGTCATGTTAAAGTGCATGCAATTTTGTAATGTGTAATTACATGTAAAAAGTCTAGAAAAATATCTCAAAAGTCAAAGATGACTCATCTTTGACTAAGATATTTTTATTTTTTAATCTTTTTAATTTTGAAGGTTTCTCCCTATATATAGAGGGAACCTCTTTTGTAAATATATCTCTGATAATTGAGAGCAAAAACTCTACCGAAATTAAGACACTTTTTGAGACTTTGTGCTCAACTTGTAAATCATATTTTATCGAATGAATGAGAAACAGGTTTATTCAAACTTTGTGTTGAAGTAATATGCATTATTTAGGAAATAGTTCTTATGTCCTCTTTCCTGATAATCTCTTATTTGTTTGATTTAATAAGCAATGTGTGTGTCTTGATATTATCTAAGGACGTTGTTAAAAGATAGAAGAGAGACTTTGAGCTACTTTTATCTTGGTGATCCTTTTATATTTTGTAGTTTTAGGTTAAGACTTTGTGTTCATTTCACTCTACAGTTACACATATTCTGAATTGGTGAAGGAGACAATGCAAGACTTTGTGCTTACGTAGGTTTTTTTATTAACTTTGTTACTTAATTCAAGTGATTTTTTGCTCTACGTTGGATACCATTCCTAAAAAAAGAGGAATGTTCTTAGCTAATGACCAGGATTTCTCTCTCTTGTTCCTTGTACATCACCTCTTGAAAAAGAGAGGTGGATGATGTTATACTATCCTAAGTATTATTTTTTGCTTACTTATATACATACATATAGTGCATAAATATTCATAGGGAACCTCCCCTTAATGAGAGGAGAGATTTACCTCATCCAAATGTGGTAAACCCACACTTTTTGTGGCATAAATCTCCTTGTGTTGTGGATGATATACCTATTTTGTCATCAGTTAGTTGACAACAAAATATTCACCCAACAATTTTGGTGACTCCACTATGGAAGAGTGCATATTTTAAAGTCTCAAACTTCAAACTAAAGTAGATCCCGCTCTTTTTCATTTTTTGTTCTACAATCTAGAAACTCCACATTATACCAGAGGCCAAAAATCCCAAGGTGTTGTTGACTCTACATTTGAGTTGGTGCAACAGAGTAATTTTCAATTGTTTCCTCCACAACCTCACCTTAGATGAACTAGGAGTCTTCCTCCTAGCCCTACCAGGCCACCAACACAAAGCAGAGCTTCTTTTTTGTTATTGGCTAAGCTTTGCCTATCCAAGCTCCACCTAGATTAGTGATCTCATTTTTGCATAGTCAAATCATGGCTCAAGGCCCTTGGGGTAATTATTTAAGTCTTTTGAATTTGACTCCACCTCTGCATGAGCTTCCATGTAGTTCAACGAAGAATTTCCTCAAATTCTTCAATGATGGAAAGGTTCATCCTGATGAACACATCATAGCTTTTAGCATAGCCTACAGTGTCATAGGTGTGGAATTAGAAGACATAGCCGTTAGGCTATTTGTAGAGAGACTACAAGGCACTACTACAAACTAGTTTTGCCACCTGTAGATTGTATTAGTGACTGATTGGGACACCTTGAAAGACAAATTTGAAGCTAGATTCAAGCTTGTAGAAGATGCACATGCCTTGCTGGCTCAGCTCACTTAGATAAAGAAAGAGCCTCATGAGCCTATGAGGGATTTTATTGCCAAGTTTGACAACATGAGGAAAAAAATTCCCATGGTCACCCAGTCGACACCTCAGAACCTCAAATTCTTCTTCATCAATTCATAATTGCCTGAAGTAAGTTTCTTACTGAGATAGGCCAGACACACAAACCTTGCTGCTGCTCAAAACTTGGCTACTAAGGTAGAAGATGACCTTATCTTGGTAGGAAAGATAAGGAGAGACCCTAATAAAGGTAAATCCTCTCCATCTTTTGAGTATTCACCTACAGTCACCACTGACCTGATGGTACAAAAGCTAACAAATGAAATGATTGCTCTCAAAAAGCAAATGTCACAAGGAATGTCATCTGCTCCTACATATAGAGATATGCTGAGGAGGACAATTCACAAATAGGCATACCAAAAAAATGCTGCCAAAAATTAGGGATGACAAAATCGCCTTCCCCTTTCATAGAGAAACCTTTCTCTTGAAGCACCTCTAAACAATGCAGCAGTTAGATATCTAGAAGTTGAAGCAGATTTCTCCTTCCAGCTTGAGTTAAATCCCAAAGATGATGATAATATCTTCATTGAGGAAGAAGAAGAATTAGCTGGTGACTCTAATATTAGTTTCTTGGATTATCAAGATGATGATGGAAGTAAAGGAGAAGGGTTGGATGGATCTTATTTTTTTTACCAGATCTCAAAACTAGTTAGCTCCATAGGTTGACAAAGGAAAAGTAGAAGAAAAACTTCAGCCAGTGGTCTCCATTGCTAAATGAGGGACTCCATTGCCTCCTCAATCAAAAGATTAGGTAACTCACAAAAAACTAATTACCTCCAACTACCCCATACCTTCCACCTCTATTACTTATAACAGCGCCACATGTACTAAAGACCCAGATGATGGACTCTCTTCCTCTGTTTCAAATTTCTTTCAATTATTTGATATAATTGATCATGCCAAAAAGACTAAGATCCAAATGAAAGAGATTGAGTATTTGAGAGCTAACCCTAAAAAATTTGATAGGTTGGTAGAATATGTGAAAAATAAAGCTGTCCCCATAGGACAAGATTCTTCAAAGGTCACTCATGATCTCCCCAAGGATAAATCCACCCAAAATAATCTTGTCATGACTCCTATTGCTCTCAAAAAAATAGAACCTTTTTATATTTCCCTGCTAATAAATGGTTAGAAATTGAGTAATTGCATAATAGAGTCCAGAGCCTCGGATAATGTCATGCTTGCCAAGGTGGCAAATTCCCTTGGTCTAACTCTAACCAAAACTTTTGGAAGGTGTTTTTCTATGGAAAACAAGCAAGTCACACTCCTTGGTCAGATAAAAGATGCCTAATTTGTTTTCATAGCTTTTTTGGAAAAGAGGATAAAAATGATGGTTTTAGTGGTTGATGTTCCAGTCTCCTACAGTATCTTACTTGGGCAAAATTTCTACAAGGATATTGGAGGTGAGTTGAACATGGACTTGTCAGAGGTGAGGATCCCAATTCAAGGTGTTATGAAGAAATTACTTCTTGAAAAAGAGGCAAAATATGTAGTCACCTGATCATTAGCACCAAAAGCTCAAATTTTATTTGAGTCTTCTAGCATGGGCAACTACTTCCTATCTATAGATGAGATCCATGAGGCATCTGATGAAACTCCTATAGGTGACAACTTGGAAATGTGTTCAGCTGACACAACAAGAGAATCAGCTTAACAAAATGAACGCATGGAAGAACCTCTTCCCCCAAATGAAGAAGCTTTCAAAGGAAAAGTGGTGTCTAATGAGGAATGAATCTTAGAATTTAATGGTAGCTGCTTTTCTACCAGTTTAGGAGCTGAAGTTGTGCTGGTATCTCCTCAAGGAGATATTGTTCCTTTATCTTACAAGTTACAGTTCAACAACACCAACAACATAGCTGAGTATGAATCCCTATTACTTGGATTATAGATTGTTAGAGAAAAGGGCATTAAACTAGTTCATGCTAAAGGGGACACCAAATTGGTGTTTTTCTAGGTAAGAAACCTCTATCAAACCAAGAATGAAAGATTTCACCACTACCACAATCTTGTCTAGGACTAAATCATAAAATTTGATGCTTTCAACATCTCTACCATTCCAAGAGAATTTAATGACCGGGCGGATGCATTGGCTATTTTTGCTACCCTCTTGGTTCCCCACCTAGATTTTAAAGGTGATAAGTACACTATTGAACTAGTCTTTTGGCCAAGTGTACCTGATAATGCCAGCCATTGTCAAGTATTCAACAATGATGATCAAATCATTTCCTTCTTGGAGCAAAAGGATAGGTTCAAACAACTACATTTTGAAGATAGCAAACTTCAAGATTGTGAAGAAACTTTTGAATGAAATGTGAACACAGGTGAGAATTTCCTGTAGCTTAAGGGGAATAAGATTCTCAAAGGCTTGGTTTCCTTAGAGAAATTGTTTGATAACCATGACAGGTTTATTAAACAATAGGGAATAGATTCAAACTCCTCCCAAGATTTTGATCAAGTAAACCTAAAAACCAAGGGAAATATTAAGATGATAAACATCAAGAAATGTTGTAATCCTGAGGAGAGATTCAAGCTTGCTAATCTACTCCACCAATATATAGATGTCTTGGCTTATTCCTATGATGACCTGAAATCACTCAGGCCTAATGACATTCACCATGACATTCCTCTTAAGGTAAACTTTGTGCCTTACAAGCAAAAGTATAGGAAATATAATCCAAAAATCTTAGGTACCATTCTAGCTGAGATACAAAAAATGCTTGGTGCCTAGATAATTTTTACAGTCCATCACTCCACATGGATTGCCAACATAGTGCCTATCAGAAATAAAAATGGTGAAATTTGAATCTACATAGATTTTAAGAACTTGAATCATTTATCTCTAAAATATAACTACCCTCTCCCTATCATGGATCAAGTTCTGCAGATGGCAACAGGTTTAGAGATGTTATCAATGTTGGATGGTTTCTTGGGGTACAATTAGGTCAAAGTTGAAAAAGCAGATCAACATAAGACTGCTTTCACCACACCTTGAGGCACCTTCACCTATTGAAGAATGCCTTTCAATCTGATAAATGTAGGTGCCACATTTCAAAGAGCAATGGACCTCGCTTTCAAAGATGAGATGGGTAAGTTCCTTGTAGTGTACCTAGATGATTTGATGGTATTTTCAAAGCACCATTTTGACCATGTCCACCATTTACAAAGAATACTAGAATGCTGTCATTAGAATGGTATTTCTCTAAATCCAAAGAAATCTATCTTTGGGGTGACTGAAGGGAAACTTCTTAGACACATTGTGTCTTGAGAAGGTATTATTATTGACTCAAAAAGAGTCAAGTCTATCTAGGAACTTACTCTACCTACTAGTAAAACTACGATTCACTCTTTCTTTGGAAAGGTGAATTTTCTTCGAAGGTTCATCCCTAAGTTCACTGAGAAGACTTGCCACAACATTAATATGATGAAAGGTAATGCTACCTTCAGGTGGACTACAGAGGGTAAATGAACATTCAAAGACATTAAAGAAGTGATCACTTGCGCACCAATACTGGTTTGTCCAGACTACACCAAGAGCTTCAAAATATATAGTTATGCTTCCAAACATACACTCTCAGCTATTTTAGTTCAATAGAACAAAGAAGGCATAGAATCTCCTATTTCCTTCATGAGTTGTCCACTCAAAGCTCATGAGCTGAAATATTCCAACATGGAGAAGCATGCATATGCAATGGTCAAAGTAGTCAAACATTTCCAATTTTATATCCTAAACTCGCACATTGAAGTGTTGGTGCCTGATACAATAGTGAAGGCTATTTTGACTCAACAAGAGTTTGATACGAAGAGGGGTAATTGAATCACCAAGATTTAGGAGTTTGATCTAGACATCAAACCTACCAAACTCATGTGGGGAAAGGGTCTTTGTCAGTTGATTGCCAACAACATTCCTGAGGAAGTAGAAAATAAAAAAATAGAGATCAAAGGCATACCCACGGTCCTCTTTGTTGCCACAACTGATGAGTGGTATTTTAACATCACCTATTTTCTAACTTATGGTGAGTGTCCCACTCATCTCTCCTATAAGAAAAAATGGAATGTTAAACTGAAAGCTATTAGCTATGTTTTGTGGGATAATGGTCTGTACAAAAGTAACCTAGACAGGGCATTTCTTCGTTGTGTTGATAAGGTACAACAAGATAAACTCTTGGAGTCTTTCCATAATTTGGCTTGTGAAGGACATTTTTCTGCACTAGTGATAGTGCACAAGATTTTACAAGTAAGGTACTATTAGCCTACGCTATTTCAGGATGCCTACAAATGGGTGCGAAGATGTGAACTGTGTCAATAGTTTTTTAGAAAGCCTAAACTAGCTACATTGCCTATCGAGCCAATAATAATCAAAGAACCTTTTCAAAAATGGGGTATTGACTTCATTGGCATAGTAAACCCATATTCGAGTGCTCGACATGATTATGTCCTTGTGGCAACTAATTACTTTACCAAGTGGGTGGAGGCCATTCTGACCAAGCATGCTACGTCTGAAGTGGTTTGCAATTTTCTTAAGGAAAATATCATTTCCTAGTTTGGGGTCCCACTCAAAATTGTAACAGATAATGCAACCTATTTTTATTCACATGAAATTACTCAAATTTATTTTTATTATGGGATTACCCTATCTCGCACTTTAGATTATTTCCCACAGGGAAATGGCTAACTAGAATCGAGTAATAAGAACCTAGTCACTATTATTAGGAAATTGGTAGATGATAATCAAAGAACATGGCACAAAGCACTGTTTGATGATTTATGGGTGGATAGGATTACACCCAAGAGGGCCATAGGCATGTCACCTTTATAACTTTTGTATGGCTTAAATGCGGAGATACCCATCACTCTAGAACTATCAGTGCTTAGATTAGCCAAAGCGATCAAAGATTCAACCTTCAAAAGTTTGATCAACAAAAAGATCATGTGTCTAACCGAACTGAATGAGCAGTAAACCATGGTGGTAGACTGGATTACAGTGCATCAAAATCAAGTGAAGAAACTTTTTGACAAAAAGTCTAAGGTTCATGATTTTCAAGTTAGAGATCAAGTCTTCTTGTGGGATAAGAGGTGAGAACTGAACGCAATGCATGGTAAATTTGACTCCTTATGGAGAGGTTCATTTGCCATTCAACAACTCTATGGTGAGAATAGCTTCTTGCTAGAGTATCAAGATGGAACGCTATTTGTACTACCCCACAGTGGGCAACATCTGAAGCTGTTAAATCTTTGAAGTTTAGATGGATCCACTTGTATATATATATATATAATTTTTATGCTTTGTTTGCTTTGTTTGGTTTTTTAGCTTGACTCCATAACCTAATGGCTTAGACGAAGGCACTTAGAGATTGGTTTCTACTCCCATTAATCGATTCAATTAATAGAAGTTCCCCAACAAGAGATAGCTATTGTTTCCAAAATTAGCTCAGCTCATTTTTGGAACAACCCCATGCAAAACTTATCTATTTTATCCTTTGTCTCTCTAAGTCCATTTTCGAGATGGGTTTTTCTCATTCTCATCTTGGCCCAACTGCACCGTTTGAAATTCATAACATCTTTTCATTATGTTTTCCCCAAAATGTGAAACTTGTTATAGTCTCGATACAACTTGGGGACCAAGATTTGGCTTTTTCAGAGTTAGTGTTTTTTCCTTCTATTTTCATGCACGGGCGGCATTTTTTGTCATTAGTGCATTTTTTATTTTTGCATGCAGGAGTGGCAAAATTTGTTGCCCCTAGATCTGGACTTACACGGGAGGCAAATTTTTTCACCCTTACATTTTTTTCATCTCTCACATGCAGGAGCGACAAAATTTGCTACCCCTACATGTCCCTTCTAATTCCTAGTGCAAGGGTAGTGATTTTCGCCACCCCTGCACTACCTTAGTTTTCACATGTGACATTTATTGCCACACACACCAAGTTATTGGGGTTAATTTTCACCCTATTTAATCTAATTTTAACCTCATTTTGCATCATTCATTTCTCTCCTCCTCCTATCTTCTACTTCTAGATGATCCAGTGAATGAGCAAAAGTGCATTTTGGTGGATTTGAGCTCGCGACACATGTGGTTTTCTAGGTAGATCATGTATTTAGAGTTTATTTATTTTTTCTTTCCTCTCTTCTAGTTTGTTTTTTAGTTGATTTTTTTTGTTGGGGTTTGTTTTTGTTTCTTCCCCTTCACCTTCAGCTTCCTCTCTTTCTCCCTTATGCGTGGGCAGTGATTTTTGCCACCCTAGCCATGCCCAACCCTCATGACCTGCATGGGCAGCAAATTTCACTACTGACACAAGCCAAGACACACATGTAGCCAAAATTGTTGCCCATGCAATTTCTTAAAAAACATGCACATGTGGTGAAATCTACCACCCATGCCTCCTATTTATACTTGAAGCATGTGTAGGTAGTGATTTTTGCTGCCCGTGTCTTTTTCCTCCTTAACCTGCATGGGTGGAAAAATTTACCACCGACGTAGGCTAAAAGTGCATGGGCAGTGAATTTTGCCACCCCTGCACTTTCCCCCTAAACCTTCACAAGTGGCAAAATTTGCCTCTCATGTGCCTTTTTGTTCCTTCCCTTCATGCGAGGGTGGTGAAATTCACCGCCCAAGCATGCAGTCCATTCCACATGCTTGAGCGGCAAATTTTGTTGCCCTTGCATTTCTCTTCCAAATTTCTCCAACTCTAGAGAGATTTTAATCTTTTTCATTATTTTTTCACCTCCCTTTTTCCCTTATTTCTTGACTTGGCCTTGTTAAGTGCCCTTCCTTGGTCATGATCACCCAATGTGCAAATTCTCTAATTTGCCCACTATTCCTTAATTGCACGATCATGATTGTAGTACCCTCTAAATATTCTTGCTCATTAGCACCCACTCAACTGAGACCAATTCCAATGACTGAGGCTTCTCTAAAAAAGTCAAAGGCCATGAAGTACCAATAGTAGGGCATTTTTCCAATCACCTTAGTCACCTCTAATGTCAATGACATTAGAGATACAAAAATTGGCTAGGTGGATATGGCCGAGTTCATGACCAAAACTAAGTTAATGAACCTAAGCTCTGAAATGGAAAGAATCATCAAGAACAACATTCATTTTGTTGCTTCTTTCTTAGTAGCAGCACATCATATAGAGTTTATCCTCTAGTGCACCTAGTTCTACAACAAGGAGACTAGATCAGTCTCAGATGCTAGTGACAACATAATAATTTGGCTAGACCCTAAATTTATTGATAAAGTCTTCATGTGCCCTCTTGCTACTGAAGTAATAAGGATTGACTTCATAGAAGCATAGAAAGAGTATGATAAAGACCTTGAGAGGGAAAAGAAAGTGATGAATCACAGGTGGCTTAAGGCCCCTAGAAGCAACTTGTCTAGGTGGCCACAAAATTTTCCAAGGAGTGATATCATCGAAGAGGTTGGAGACTTGATTACTCTCCTCAGTAGGGTGTGAGGTCTACCATCTTCTTCACAATTCCATGAGTGGATGTACCCCTTCATCAAGATCATCCTTTAGGGGAAGCAGGGCATTTTCTAGGGTGAATAGATTAGCAACGCCCTTCACGAGCGACTTACCAAGTTATCAACTACTTTGAAGTTCTATATGACTTCATACTTGGTGTACATAGCTGCTTTAATGCAAACCTTTTTAGGTTTGACAACTGAAGGAAATAGGAAGACCACCCCAGTCTACTCATATTACCCTTAGTTAACACTATAAGGATCAATCCACCATTTTAGGAGGGTAAATGATGCCTTCTTCATGGTATTTTTGTGCCTTTTTGACCCTCAACTCGAACAAAAGAGAGTATCTGATGAATCCTGGATGGTTGTCAACGATTATGGTTGTATGTTTCTATAATTTCCCTCCTACTATTTTCAGGTTGGCTTTTTCCAAGGCTATCCCCATATGCTCCCCATATTTCCTTTTGACAAGCTAGTTTTAATGGAGTTGTGTAGACAAATGGTCATCATACACACTAGGCAGATGGAACTAAAAAATCTAGGTTTCAGGTTTCCAATTGAAATTGGTAAATACTCAGTTTTGACTATAGCCAAAGCCAAGGTCATGGAAACAGAGATGCAACCGGTTACTATGAAATAGTTCAAGAGAAGGGATAATTTTGACTACAGGGGTGTCAAAGACATGATCAGAAGAAAGACTTAGTTTCATGAGCCTATGATTGAAGACATCTGGGTAGACTTGAGGATAGTCAAAGAAATCAAGAGGATGGACTACAATAGGCTGACCCTAGAATAAATCAAATATTTGGGACTTGAAGATATTACCTTTGATTTGGTTGATGATAAGAATATTATCAACAACAGGTACCTAGCTGAGAAGGTTGCAGACTCTCCTCTTCCTCCTATCTAGTGGTCCCAAAAAGAAATAACTTCTTTGAGGAAGAGATTTGAACCAATATTAGCTAACACCAATGATTGGTTAGCAGCCAAAGGGATCACACTAAAAGAGTCTATTACAGGATCAGAGACTGAATTCCAAGTAGAATTGAGGAAGAAGGCAAAAAATAGGACCAAGAACAAAGGTGATGTTCCTTCTCCATTTAGGCCTCACAAGCCTGAAACCATCTTTGTTTTCAAGAAATTAAAGGTTGTTGAGGAGCTAGAATTAACGACTAAGGGAGTTGTAGAATGAAGCTCCTAGGAACAAGTAGCTCAATAAATGGAGACATATGACAAGCCCTTAGAGTCATAAGAAATTGGGCCTCTACCTTCCCAAGAAGTGGCACAACCACTTACAGAGGTCTCTCCTTCTCCACCTTAGTCTCCTATGGCATCTCCTTCACCTCTATCCCCTATCAGTGTTCCTTCTTCTAGAGCCACCTCTCCTTCCAGAGTTATGTTTGGTGATCCTTAAGGCACTTCTGGAGATACTCTTCACTCCTCTAGATCTATTCCTTGTCTAGCATCCCCTTCCTTCAATCTAGGAGAAATCTCTGCCCTTGATCAATCAACAGCCGATATAGTTTCACTAGTCACTCCAATCGTGACCACTATTACCACTACCAGTGCATAAGTTACCATGGTAACACTAGCTACAGGAACCATTGCCATAGTAAGTACTTATTCTCTCCCTCATTGGATGTCAGCTTTCATGCCTAAAAGAAAGAAGATAGCCATCTCTACAGATGACTTTGATTTTGGCAAAATAGTACTGGTGAAAGATAAGGCCCCTAAGAGACCAAGGATCCTTTCAAAATTGGCTGAAAAAAGGGGCATAAATTTTTGGAAATATCTAAACCACCGCAAGATGCAACCCTTGAGGGTTTTGACATGAGAAGCTATTCCATTTCTCATGTTGAACTTGGAAAAGTTACTCACGAAGGTGTCAAAAGTGATCTACAGTCTGCAATGGACATCATGATCTAAAAATTTGATAGAGAAAAAGAGATGAAGGATTACTATAAGGCCAAGGTAGAGCAATTAACTATAGTAGTGAGGAAATTCACCCTTGCCCCTGAGGTAGCAACCCCAGAGGCCTTTTCTATAGATGACCCTATTATTCAAAAGATAGAGAAAACCTATGTGAAAGGGAAAGTACTGGAGGACTACATTGAAAAGATTCATACTCAAGGAATTTCCTTACTTACAAAAGTTGCTGAGAAGACAGACAAGATGAAGAAAGTGAGGACAGACCTAGAGTACCTTATCTCACTTATTTCTCAAGACATTAATAGTACGGATAAATATCTTAGCAAGTGGTGGGAAATGAAGGATCTAAAGAAAAGCACCTTGATATCCATCAGTGTTATTTCTAGCAAAGATTCCTATGTTGAGATCAAGGAATCACTGATATATAGGATTTAGGTACTCAAGGAGTTGATTAAAGATCTCGAGTCTTCCAAGGATGCTAGCGAGAAAAGTGACACAAGCCTATTGAATAGATTAAAAGAACTACCATCTGACCTCACCTCCAGGGATAATCAATTTCTTTCAGTAGAAGAGATGATCTAAAGATTCAGAGGTATGATTCAGATGGATTTTAGAGAAAAAACATTCTCAATGACTTCTGTGGATAATGTTTTAGATACTCATTTGACTCTAGATAATCTAAGATCTAGGTTAACAAGTCATGCCAAGGCAATCACAACATTGAAGGATGCTATAATCAAGGCCAGGGTCATCTTTAAGAACACCATTGTGCCAGATAGTATAGGAATTTAGGCATCTATTGCTATGTATGATGCTCATCTAAAGAAGTTCAGCGGCAAGAGCTAAACCTTTTTCCCCTTCTCTCTTCTTTTTCTCTTCTCATGCACTTTTGTCATGTAAAAGTGCATGTAATTTTGTAATGTGTAATTACATGTAAAAAATATGGAAAAATATCTCAAAAGTCAAAGATGACTCATCTTTGACTAAGATATTTTTATTTTTTAATCTTTTTAATTTTGAAGGTTTATCCCTATATATAGAGGGAACCTCTTTTGTAAATATATCTCTGATAATTGAGAGCAAAAACTTTGCTGAAATTGAGACACTTTTTGAGACTTTGTGCTCAACTTGTAAATCATATTTTATCAAATGAATGAGAAACAGGTTTATTTCAGACTTTGTGTTGAAGTAATCTGTGTTATTTAGAAAATAGTTCTTATGTCCTCTTTCTTGATAATCTCTTATCTATTTGATTTAATAAGCAAAGTTTGTGTCTTGATATTATCTAAGGACGTTGTTAAAAGATAGAAGAGAGACTTTGAGCTAATTTTATCTTGGTGATCCTTTTATATTTTGTAGTTTTAGGTGAAGACTTTGTGCTTCATTTCACTCTACGGTTACGCGTATTCCAAATTGGTGAAGGAGACAATGCAAGACTTTGTGCTTCTATAGGTTTCTTTTTTAACTTTGTTACTTACTTCAAGTGATTTTCTGCTCAATGTTGGATACCATTCCTGAAAGAAGAGGAATGTTCTTAGCTAATGACTAGGATTTCTCTCTTTTTCCTTGTACATCACCTCTAAAAAAAGAGAGGTGGATGTTGTTATACTACCTTACGTATTATTTTTTGCTTACTTATATATACATATAGCACATAAATATTCATAGGGAACCTCCCCTTGATGAGAGGAGAGATTTACCTTATCTAGATGTGGTAAACCCACACTTTTTGTGATGTAAATCTCCTTGTGTTGTGGCTGATATACTCATTTTGTCATCAATTAGTTGATGACAAAATATTCACCCAACATAATCTACCATGGATGACCACCAGCATGGTTTTAAAAACTAGAGATTCTGAAGTTGTGTTGCTTAGAAAGCTAGCCTTTCTGGGTTTCCTTTTAATAGAGGACAAATGGGTTTATGACCCAAATGATTTCATAGCTTCTTGGATAAGAAACAATAGAGTCACAATTAGAATTGCACATGAGGGCCACCCTTTTTGGGAAATTAGAAAGAATCCTAGGGAAGATACTCCTGGATTTTATGTTGAGTTAATAGATTTGCCACTTCCACAAAATAGGCCATGGGAAACATTTTATGTCAAACAAAGGGATTATGATCCTAAAGTTAGAATGACATCTAGCTTAAGAAGAACCTTGAAGAATAAAGATTGGGATACTGAGAAGATAGAGGCCTATTGGAAATATAGGCAGGAAATTTGACAAACAACTCATTCTTTCAGAAACATAGACACAGATGATAGATGGGAAGAACTATGGGATGAGTGTCATCTCTCTTCTGTATCTAGCCCAGAGACAAGTATTTTTTTGACACCGAGTTTAGAGCAAGAAGCTAGGGCCAGGTCAAGTCAAGAGTCACAAGCCTTAAAGCAAACTATAGTTGTAGTAACTATATCAGTATAGCCCCAATCCCTCAGTGCCATAGAAATGTAAAAAAATGTGATGCCTTCATCATCACAAGCTTCCCCATCAGCCCTGGTTATACATATCACTAATTCTCCACAAGGAGTAGATGTGGAAGGGAAAAAGATGTAGCTGGAAGAAGAGACACACAAGAAATGAAAGAGGGTGTAGTTTCAATTTGCTTCAGAAGAGGAGATAGGCACATCATAGTGCCAATTATAAGATACTGTAATTACTCCTTAGGTAAGTACTATCCCTCCCTCTCCTTCTTAGTCTATTTCTTCCCCTACTACTTCTGCCATTCCCATTTCTCACTTCACTCCATCTGTGCCACCTCTAGCCTTAACATTACCTCATTTCTCTCCCTCTATTCCCAAGAAGCTTTCCCCTCAGATTACCCATAGCCAATAATTGGCTATTCAAAATGCTCTACCATAGGGACATCCTTTTGTGGGTGGGCACATTGCCTCTCCTTCTACCTTCTAGACCCAAGCAGATGCTACTAAGAAGGCAAGGGAATCCTGAAGAGAGAAGAAGAATTTTATGGAGAATAAAGCTTTGGCTACACCCCATTTGCAGTCACAATTTAACCCCATCCAACAATAATTGATGGTGATTCATTTGTCACCAAATGTAATAAAGCCAATGGAATAGATGTAGCTGGAAGATTACACAATGAATGCGGTGGCCATCGACATGTCCCTTTATAGGCCACAGGACAAAGTTGAGCTACTGACTGAATCCACTTCTGTAGTTACTGAAGACTATTTGAAGATATCAAGAAGGCTACAAAAGATGGAAGCTGAGCTAGCCAAGGAAATGGAAAACTATAACAGTTTGACCTTAGAAATTAATATCAAAAATAATGAGGTAGTGTATCTAAATAAATAGTTGCAAAATACTATTTCTCTTTAGACTCACTGGGCAGTTCAGGCCCAAAATAATTCTTTAAAGTCATGGCTCACATAGGTAAAGGATGTGGTGATGACCCTTAGGTGTGAAAAAGTAGCATTGCAAGAAAAGTGTGAGGAATACCTATTGCAAGTTACCCAATTACAACAAAAGATACTAAGTGAATAGAATAATACTGCAGCCATACAAGCCCAATTTCACGCAGAGCAATAGAGAGCAGCACAATTAACACTAGAGTTGGCCAATAGGGCCAAAGAGTGTCAGAGTACTAAGTCTAATAAGGGAGCTATACGAATCCATGTGGAAGATAATCTCTTCAGAGATTAATTAGCTTAGGCCTTCTCTCACCTTCTTGGTAAATGCACAGAAATTATGCAAAAAGATGGAGAGTTTAGTTGTAAATACTCTAGCTACAGTCTCTGAGAGAGTAACAGACTCGTAAACATTGCTACAAAAGCTTTATGATGTAATAGATGTAACATTGTTAGTATTAAGAATAAATGATAGAATGGTCACTGCCAAGTGAGTAAATGAGGTTCTTAGTTGTAATTCCACAACCAATAGTTCCAAGGAGTTTCTGGATGTCATGAAGGAAGGAATCAATGAATTAAAGTAGCATGTTGAATATCTAGTATAATTAGGTCTTCTTTCTCTATTTCCTAATGACAACACCATGATGATGGTAGAAGAAATTGAACCATTGTTGTTAACCAAACAAAATGATCAAAAAAATTTCAAGGATCTCAAAGATGATTCATCAGTCCCTAAAATAGAAGTTGTCTTCGTTCTTGTTTCCTAGCTCAAATTCAAATTGAAGGCTACTATTCAAATTTTGCAAAATTTTTCACACAATGATATCATTAACCTTGATTTAGCCTTGAATGAATTTTAGAATAAGCAAGGGTTATCTGATGACAAGTGGTCTACCTACCAGAGAACATTGCTGAAGCTGTGATTTTGAAATTTTGATCTAGCGAGAATTGTGGTTTCTTTTTAAGCAGGCCCAAAAGTCCTCAGGGTTGCTAGTAACTGTAGAGTAAAAAATTACTCTACGTTGCATTCTAATTTTTAGTTACACATTGAAAATTTTTGTTCTCGCATACTTTGATGGTGAAGCTCTGAAATAGAGCATGGGCTCTATTTTCCCTTTTTGATTCATTTTTGTCTAAGTGTCAGGGTAAAGCAGAAGTTGACAAGTGTCATCCTCTGAGACATCTTTTCTCAAGTGGAAATACCAAGTGTCATCATTCGAGCCACCTTTCCTATTTTTTATGAGTTGGTCAGAATGTGCCACGTATCTCATAGTGACTCAGCAAAACATGCCAAGTGTCAACATCTATGGTTACATATTGGCACATGCATTTTATCTCTTTACAATGGAAGGTTTCAAAAAGCTAAGTATTGAGATTAGGCAAAAAGTGCCAAGTGACAATAGCAGAAGGTCTCAGTGTTGCTTTTCCAAAAGTGATGGAAGCTACCACATATCCTATCTAAAGAGATCAGAAGTCACCACGTGTTGACATCTAAAATATGTTTAGTTCAATGCCTTGGTTCAAAGCCTTGATTCAATATCCTTAGTTCAATGCCTTGATTCATGTGTAAATGGTGCACAGTGTTGAACCATTGAACCATTTTTGGTTCAATCAATCGGTTCAATAGCTTAGTATAATTGGGTAGTTCAAAGGAGCATCCCAAAAAACCAAAGGGGCAAGTGCCCTTTTGAAAGGAAGTAAGGTGTAACTAAACCATTCAAGTGGAAGCTACCAAGTGTCATCTACCGAGCCCCTTTCTACTGCATTCCTAGAAGCAGTGAAAGATGCCACGTACCTTCTTAGAAGTAGCAGAAGCCACCACGTGTCACCATCTAAAAGATCTTCTTCATGTTTCATTACTGAATAAAGACTTTGGTGGGTCATGGGTTTTATTTCTAAAAGTCTACGGAAGCTACCAAGTGTCACCATCTTTAGGAGCCTAACATGCATCTCGAACATTTCCATAGTATAGCTAAAGAGTAGCAAAGATTGCCACGTGTCCTTTGTTGAAGCAAGCAAAGATTTCCACCTATCTCTATGCCCCTTTTCGAAGTTGCTCAGGTAAGAGATGTAGTGAGTCCTATTTTTATTAAGTCATTAAGTGTCAAAGAAGTGGATTGTGATAGGTGTCAAAGTCAAAACATTCCTGAGCAAAGATATAGTAAAAGTGGAAGTAAGGTAGAAAGTGCCACGTGTCTTCGATAAGTGTTGAGAAACATGCCAAGTGTCATTATTTGGTGTCTCCTAAGAAATAAGAAGATTTTTAGGGAATTGACTAAGTGTCCTCTTCTAATTAATAGAACAGATCATCTTATGTATTTGTTTCAGCAAGTGAACTGTAGGGAAACAAAACATTTTAGAATCTAAGAACTATCTTCTGATAGACACTTCTAGCTTAGTTAGAGTTCAATTTGGGCCGTAAGTTTGGAAACACATGGACAATCTGGAGGGAATTTGAGGCTATAAAGAGAAATGCAGGGATCACCAAAAAAGGGGAGATACTAAGAGAGAATTTTTTGAGAAAATTATTGTCAAGAGTTTTAGACTTTCTAGAGCTGTGATTAGGAATATCATTTGCCTTTATTCTATTTTATTAAGTTGTAAAGTTTATGTAACTGTGCATGTTTCTATGCCTTTTATGTGGCTAGAGAATTAATAAGAAGATAGAGTTATATGCCTTTATTTATGTTTCCTGTATCATTACAAAAGTAGTCTAAGCTGCGAGCCTCTATTTCTATTGTTTCTATCTTTTACATTGATCATGCCTCGTCTACTCTTTAATGTAATTGAATCTTACATATAGTTTCACTATGCTTAGGATTAAGGATCAAAATTACATTAAGGCACATTACCATAATTAGATTTTCTTTCTTTGCATTTGTGTTTCTGTTTAAATCCCTATCCCTTTTTCCCCCAACACTTGATATAAAGAAGAGACCGGCTTCTTAAAAATTAGGAGGTTATTTCAAGTCACATGTCCCACATATTGAAACTTCCCATTGTTGGTGTCTAAAACAAAGCACAATTTTAAACATCAACATTTACTACTCAAAATTTTAACTAAATAGGAATAAAAATCCTAATTATTCCCAAAACTATTAAACTAGGAAATAAAATCTAGACCAATGAAGATCAAAACAACATTCTTGAAGTCTAAATCTATAGCAAGTTCTTGACAATGTAGATATTATAAAAGGGTATGGTCTAGCAATTTTTATGATTGATTATTCTAGTGGCTTCATGTGTTAAATAAGACATGTTTCTCTACATCAACAAGAGAAGTAAAATCATTTACTATTGTGTCCCATTTACCATGCCCTTTGAACTACATTAACTTGAGGTCCTTTGGGACTATGTAGGTAGTGCTCAATTTCTATTAAGGTCAGTTTGGTCATCTCAACCACACTTTCACTATTTTGTGAGAAAAAATCAATTTTGAACATTCTCACTATTTTGTCATGAATTTTTAAGTTTGAACACTCTCTCCATTTTGTGATTGATCTAAGTCCATGCTCTCATCATTTTGTGAGCAATAATCTCTTGGAGGAAACCCTTTTGCCATTATAGCCAATTTTCATCTTATCATTTTATTGATGCTATAATTATACCATTTTATTTTAAAATACCCTTAATACTGATGAAATCTTGTTTGTTTCTACCTTACCCAACCCTTTTGATCTTGGTTCCTTTGGTTCTTCCAACACTTCATGTAAGGGGATTTTGATCTATTTTTAGAAGTTTCTAAATTATGTGTTTGAATGATAGTCTATGAAATTAGTGTGATAGTGGATCTATCAAGTTATATTCCATTTACATTTTATTGAGTGCCACTAATTATAACTACCTATGGGAAAATCAATATTTCATTTGGTGCCATTGATCATAACTACCCATGGGAAAATCAATATTTTATTTGGTGTTGTTGATTATAACTACCTATGGGAAAATTAATACTTGTTGTTTCCTAATCATAAATGCCTATGATAAAATTAGGAACCATACTTTTATTATGCATTACCACATCACCTTGCAATTATTATTATCATTTGACTTATTATTTATCTTTATTTGAGAACTTGTTGTGACTTGGTCAGTTTTTCACACCTTTTGAGTGGGTAGAACTAATCTATATTGAGGTCCTAAAGGGATAATGTATTCCATGCTAAATTCATGTTAAGGTCAACTCAATCCCCCTTTTCCATATGCTCTCACTATTTTGAGATCATTATCAATTTTGAATACTCTAACCATTTTACAAGCAAATTCAACCCACAATCAATGCCAATTCTATAAAGTAGTTCAACCTAAACAATATTTTGCATCTTCTTTTTATAGACAAGTAAAAATGGACACATTAGCACATTGTTTTTGCTTTTTAAATGGTTCTCTAGATTTATCTCTCACTGCACACTATTCTATTATCATCTTACTATTGTTTGGTAGGTATTATTGCCTTTATAGGATCATAGGGGCCATTATAGACATCTTTAAATATTATTGTAACTTATACTCTTGGATGTACATTTCCTTGATTAATTGAGTCCCTATTCCATTGTTTATATTCATTATCTCTATTGTAGCTATTTTAGCTATTATTTGAAATCTTACTTAAGGAAGTGTATCTCCTCAGTTAAGTAGTTCCCTAGGCCTTTTATGAATAATTCATTTTTATTGCTTATTCTAAAAACATGAAAACATTAGAAACTGGTTGATAAAATGAATAAAAACATCATCATACAATTTTATCTATTTTAATCCCATGCTTTTTCCATTTTTCAAGTAATCATTTGAATGTTCTCACCATTTTGTGATCCTATTTCCTTATTTTCTCTATACCATCAATCATGTTTTCTTATCATCACTTTTATTTTATCCCATTTCTTAGGAGAACTACATTTTGCATGAAGTTCATGCTAGACCTCACAACCATGGAACTATGTAGGAAGCATCCACTTGTATTTAATATATGGGGTTAGCTTGACCACCCTTTCATTTTATTCTTCCCCCCCCCCTCCGCCCCCAATTTTTTTCTATGTTGTTTCCCTATCATCTTGGGGTAACTTTGTATCTTTTGTTCTTGTTTTGTTCTACTAGTTTCATTATTTCTTATCTTAGGGGTTCCCCTATCGTAGAGAGTAATGACTATATTCCACTTTCACAAACCATTCACCTTTTTCCTTGTTGGTACTAACATTGTGACTAACTCTTATTTGTGTGTGTTTATTTAATTTTGTTTCTATGTTTTATTATAATTTCTTTTCTCTCCATTTATTTTGTTAATAGATTGTTCATTTTCATTCCTTTATTGTTTATTTTGGGTTTTTTTTTTTTTTGTTCTTTTGAGTTAACTATTTTGACGTGTCTTGATTTATTATTCTGAGTTTAAATACATTCTATAACCACTTTTGGTCTAATTGTTAGTTAGACTTGATTTATTTAGAGTTGTGTTTAGCTTGTTATTTTTTTTATTTTCCAAGAACCTGTTAATACACATGGATTTTGATTACTATATACACCCTAAATTGGTAAGTAACCAAACATATCATATCTTTTAGTCCTCTTCACAAGAGACTCCACCTAGAGAATACAAAGCTTGTTCGCACTAGTCATATCTTTGTTTTTCTTGTCTTGGTCTTGTTTCTCACTTTTGTCACCTTTATGGTATCTTAGTCAACTAATCTATACCCCCACAAACCCCTAGACTTCACCTATTTTAGTCCTATCCTATTTTTTTGAGTCCTAAACAATAGAATTCTAATGGACTATAGTACTTGATGCTCTTATCTTCCCTGACACTATTGTATAATGGTCATTTTTTCTTTCTTAACAGGTTTCAAACCCTTATTAACCCCTCTTTTAAGTTTTATTTATCCTTTTGATGTTGGATAGTGTAAATAATGCTCCTAAATTCATAAAAAAGAGACTCTTATATAAAGGACTTTACAAGGAATTTTATAGCTATCACTTACTACTTTGGCATACTAAATAAGTAAAATCAGTCAATAATATGCTCAGAATTTTTCATCACATATAGATTTGCATGATTGTTCAAGGAAGGACCTAGGCAAAAGTTCATTCTTACATCTACCATGCACATTGATTATGCACATTCCTTAAGGAGGAACTACATTTGATCTAAGACCCTAGCTTGAGGGTTAATGTAGGTAGTGATTAGGAAAACAAGGGTTCTAGATCATGTGATCATATTTCCCCTAACCCAATTTGTTCCCTTTTGGATTTTGATATGTTATTTATTTCGTATGTGTAGGTAGACTTAGGGTTTGAATATAAAATAGTTTATACAACAACACAAATAGGTGATCATGAATAAACAAGGACACCTACATGACTCCAAAATTAGACTACACCAGAATCTAGAATCAGAAATCACAATGAACAACAGTGCTGAAATTAGAAAATAGTAATGGGCATTCCTATCTAAACAATAGTGATAGGTACTCCTATCTAAGCTTGATGCTCCTATCTAGAACAAATTATAGTTACAAATTTGTAAACAAATCCTTATTCCTTACTATTCTTGACTATTTTTGGATTGGTTTGAAACCTTCAGATGACCATTTTACCAAGATAAGTCATTTCTTTTACCAGTGTAATTAATTTGGTCAAATTGGTATAAATTTGTGTTTTACTACACTTGACTACATTTTACCCCTTAATTCATCCATTTTATTGTTTATAAACTAACCCTAGTTTCCCACACATAATAAAACATTTGGTGAACCTATTTGGTGAACCTAACTTACTCTGAATAAATATCAAAACCTTAGGTCTACCTAACATTTTCCTTCACATTTTTGTGCAAAAATTCAATTTCAAAATTATGATTTTCATATAAATTTGTGTACAATTTTTTTATTCAAATTTATTTTATATTTCAAGTTATTAAAATAATTTCAAAATTCTAAGACTCCAACCCAAAACCTTTGATTTCCAAATGAGGTCCTTAAAGCCCAAACCTTCCTCCCTTACAATTTTTAGATAAATTTTTTGAAATTTTTGCAAATTATTTAGACTGTCAAAAATATTTTCAAAATCTCTATGTTATTAGTCATTCTTATATTATTTGCTTAATAGTAATTTTACATACTCTCTTTAGTGAAATCGATAAAATTGCCACTAAGGCACTTTTTCCCTCTCATCTTATAGATAAATTTCTAAATTTTTCTCATAATTATGACAATGAATTGACAAATTTTCAAAATATCTCATTAGCCAAAAATGAGGAAAATGATTTCATTTACAATGAATACAATTAGTATTTTTGTAATAAGGAATATGATGATGCATATGAAAGTGATAGTGAAAAAAAAGTAGACCCATCTTCTTCTCTCAAACCTATCTCTTTTCTTCCCTCTTTCAAAGAAAATATTTTTTATTAGTGGGAAAGTTTCTTTTCACCTCATTCTCTTATGCACAATACATCAAATGTAAAAATTTGTCATGCAATTCCAAGTGAACCTCTCATTAGTGATAATTTTCTTGCATTTGAACCTAGTTTCTTCCTCTCTTTTTCTACTTCTATGTTCAAATTACAAAAATATTAATGAAATAGAATCAAATTACCAATTCATAGTTCAAATGATCAATCTCATGTTATTAACTCTACTTTGTCATCTCAAACAAAGATAAAATACTGTCTAAATTATAACTCTCTTACTTTTACTTCTCATATTACAAATGAAAATAATGCATGCACTCCACTCAAGGATAACATAGATGCACATAGTATTCCAATTTCACATGACAATATATTTCATATTAGAAAAGAATTAACATCTTATATTACCCCTATTTTTAGTGATAATGGAATTTATAATGAGTATGATAGTGAACATGAAAATTAATATGACAATGAGAGTGAATATGAAAGTGATATTTCTACTTCTCTTTAAAATGAATAAATTTCCAATTATGATAATGCATGGAATAATGATGAATATTATGCATATAGTGAAAAATAAAATTCATCTCATTTTTATAACTCTTCTCTCACTCTTCTCAAACATAATGGATTACAAAATTTTGTTTCTACTTCTATGCATGATTCTATTTCAAATGATACACATGTCAATGAGAACATCACATCTTCTATTCAATTAGAATGTGATTCACTAAATACTAAAGATACCAATGAATCTCCCAAGCCACCCCCTACTATAGTAACACTTTTTTCTCACTCTCCATCCAAAGAGAATGGTAGCCCACATCCCCTTACTAAGTTCTAAGTTACCATTCCTCCAAAGGTTTAAGTGAACACAACCCCTCTCTGTGATCCAATTGCTAAATGTAACATTCCCATGGATAAAAGAAATTATCAAATTATATGTTTAAATGAACCACTCAAAGATAATAATAGACCATCCAAAAAGTGTTTTATTTGATGTATGTAGCTGCTGAATTACAACACCAAGTACATCTCCTTACTTTGGAAAACAAGTCTTATAAGTCTTGAATGGATGCTAATGACTTGCATGATAAATATCTCTTAAATACATTTGTCAAAGCTTCATTGCATAAGCACTTTTAGATACCATCATTTCCTCAATTTTATGGAACTAAAAATCCATTCATACACCTTAAAGCATTTTGGAAGGCTTTTCCATCTCATGTGAGTCTTTTGATTCTACTTAAGTTGTTCGATATTAGTGGGCAATGCATAGAATTGGTTCTTTCATCTAGTCCCTATTGGTTCCTTACATACATATGATGCCTTAGAGGAGGAATTTATCAAATATTACATAAAAATCATGGGCCCCTATATTACATGTGATAAACTTGCCACATTGCATCAAAATCCATTAGAGCCAATTAGTGATTATATCTTATGATTTAATACTTACATGTTATGCTTGATCTATAAACCAATAGATTTAGAAGTATAACATATATTTATTAAGGGGATTCACCAAACCCTCTTAGAGAATATATTATATAAGATAGATTCCTCTTTTATGTACTTATGATATACAATTTTAACCTTGGCAAAGAAATTGGGATTGATTGAGTTAGATTTAGTTGATTGGCTTAATCTATATTTCAAACCATTACCTCCATATATAACTCCTAGAACACAACATCCACCATGTCCCAAAAAATATAGGAGAATGTAGCTATAAAATAAATTGGTTAAAATTAGAGAGCCAATTTCTATTACATCACCTATAATATATACTATAGAGAACAATAGTAGGGCATCACTATGGTTTGGTGTAGAACAAGATAGCCCATATGTCATATTGTCAACACTACTAGATAAGAGGTTAATCACATTACATTTTACTCATCATCAAGAACCACATGTCTTACACAAACAACCACATTGCCCATTTTGTAACTATCATCATATCTGATCTATGGACATAGAGAAAATGATTGTTATGGACTCAGGGATTGTAATAATAAATGTGTTGATAATGGTATCATAACATTCACATCAGGGTAAATGAGATCTCCTCCATCATGTATCTATAGACCTCATTCCTCCACAACTAAGACATCCCAAGACATTCCTTCATAAGAATCATTAGCTGCTCATAGTGAGAGTAATGTGATTTTTAGGACAAAGCATCATAGGAGATCTCATATCCCACTTACTGAGAGGGTTTGGATACTAGTACAATGAGATCATCCTATATATATAAGTGTAGTATATGAAGTACATAGTACAGTTCCATATAAATATCGAGCATAGTCATAGGGACCATAGTAGAGTTTTTAGGCCCTATCTCATCGAACAACCTGATATAGTTAAGATTAAAAGAACCCACATCATAGAGTACTACTCCAAATATATATTCACTACATATGAGCTCTTAGGGACCTATTTCATGTAATAACCTTTTATGATTGAGATTAGATGAGCCTATATCATAGGTTACAATTTCACCTTGATCTATTACTCAGTCATATGCACCACAGTAGAGGCCATAAGGTGTTATTTCATGTAGCAATCCACTATGATTATGGATAGATAAGCCTCCTTCATAGCACATAGTTTTAGTTGTGTGTCCATTGATGTTTCATCCTATAAAGTCTTCATGTAAATCTATAATTAGTGCACCATAGATGACATTAGATACAAGGCATGTTCTTACATGGCATGAGAAGTATGGCCACTTGTTCAATTGGATATCAGGGTTCAGATAGTGATATAATAGCCATGGGGATAATATACACATAATAATAAATTACATCCCCTTATACTAATAAATAAAATTACTACTTCTAAATAACCATCCCTAGCCAAACCAAATTATCCAAATCATCATCTTACTAATATCCCATTTTACCAATCTTAAACTAGTTTATTTTATCACATCAATTTACCAATTACAAATCAGCAAAAAAATTTACTCACATATGATTCAAAATCAAAACTAACATCACACTTGATCCTATTAACAAAAATCAAATCACTTCCCAAATACAATTTTACCAAACATATCCAACCTTAACATTAATGCCAAATCAACTTTTTATAATCAACCATTTACAATAAATATACCAATATACTCCAAAGTCCATAACGTAATATGAATGATTCAAAATAAAAAAAGTGTCCATATATATATAATGAGTTTTCAAAACACATACATTGGTATCAAGTATAATCAGTCATGAATTGGCATCAAGCCCTCACTCTTAGCCTCACTCTCTCTACCAGTGCTAGTTTCATAATCTACCCTAGCACTTGATGGCCCCACACCTCCTCAAACTACTACATGCCTCTTGTGATGACTCTCTCATTCTAGTTTCTAACCACTCTCCTCATGTAATTCCACATATCATCTCTAAAGATCTATATATTCATCCATGATCCTCATATTAATAGATCCAAAATTAGGGGGCATCTTATGCCTATCTAGCTCAACTCTCAGCTCATCTCTCTCTCCTACTGCACTAACATATGAAGCTATCACTATAGCAGTGTTATCAAACATATCAAAATGAATACTAATCATGATTATCACTCTCTCTATCAATCCCTCCTCCACTACATCGTCAAGTATATGTCATGTGAGCTCTCAAAGTGTTGATTAGATTATTGTCTCCTAGTAATCATCATATTCACCTCCTACCCTAGCATGTGCTCCATCCTAAGCACTTCCCACTTACTCTACACACAAAGTATGAAACTATGTTAGCTATATACTTTGAAATCAAAATAAAAGTACAAATATATACATAATTCAATGTAATCACTACTTACCTCCCATCATCTATATTGGCTTAGGATAATCATAATTTAAAGCATCCCCTACATTAATAGGGTAAAACAGAGCTCATCAATGCCTAGCTCACCATATGGTTTTTGCATCTATATATCCAATGTCATCCACATCCTAAATATCTATGATTGCATCCCTTGCATCTAAAGGTAATGGTATGAGCTTGACCTTAGTAGGCCTTGCATGAGATCCTACCCTTCTAGATGCTCGTGCACTCCTTAACCACACTGATGTTGTTTGGGGCACATACTATGGTACCCCAAACTATCTAAGAACACATTCATACTAAAAGTGCTCATATGTCCACCCTAGTGGTCATGTATATAATAACTAACCCTCATGTATACTTCATCCTCTGCCCACCCAGGAAATCCTCTATAAGGCCTCCATATGCCATCACAAACTACCAATCTATCTAAAACCTACCTATAATGGTCTATCCTATGGGATTAGATAACCACTATGCTCATCCACCACTCCCCAAATGGCTATGGAGGTGCCTACTCTACCTTAGTAATCTAATCAATCACATAACTACTATGTGCTCATAGGAACAACAATGCAATATGGTCACCACACTCATCCCACCACTAAATGACTCCTATGTAAACTTATAGAAGTCCCTATATAGGTGGGCTAAAATATTCCTCCCCTAAAAGGATACAGTGCCATATACCTCCACACTGTGCATAATCTTATGCATCCTAAATACAATAGATACTCTGCTCCCATCCATAATAAAAAAATATGCCAACAAAATAGCCAACCACTTCTACAAGCATATAACATTAAATTGCATAATGACTAATTATAGAACATCACTATCACTACCTTTGTGATATGTACCTGAGGACACATGAAGTATAAATATGCATGATCAATCACATCAACACCTATGTCATCCTATAATATCACTCATTACCCACTAACCATTACATGTAGTATACAATACAAATCCTCCAAAGTCATAGTCATCTCCCCTATAGGAAGCTAGAAAGTACATGTATCCACATTCCACCACTTACATAAGGTGGTCATCAGTTATCAGTCCTACTACATTATACTTAGGTCACACATGTGACCCAACCTTACCCTAGCTATAACCTTTCTCTCATAAAAAAAAAATGGTAGTAGCCTCATTGTTTCCATCACCTAGCCCCTTCAGAACTCTCTCATCACTAACTCACCCTACATCACTAGAAACAACACATTTATCAATAAAAAATACCAAGTCTAAATCCAAGCTAGCAAAAAAGTAAACAACAAATCAACATCATATAAAAATTCTACCTCTTAGATAACAACATTGTAGTAAGGATAACAACACTGGATAAGAACATCCCAAAAGGATAGGAGTGTTGAAGCCCTGGATATGAGTGTTAGACTATAGGAAAAGAGTTCCAAAAATATTAAAAACTTCTTAAGATACTTTTAAGCCCTAAAAAACACCAAAATAGGCCTAAAAGCTGATAAAACCAAGTATTTGAGCTACTTACCAAGGTCACATCACCACTAGCCTGAACTTGGGCCACCAACTACTTGAACTGGGTCATGGTAGCTGTTTGTATCCTCGTCATTTTTATTGCTCTATAGATCAAAATCTCAACCTAGTCAATGCAAAAATTAATAAGGAATCAATCCAATTTCCTATGTTAACCAACTTTTTCATTTAAAACAAAATACCATTTTGCCCATAACTTGAACCCCATAACTCTATTTTTCAAACTGTTTCCTTCCATAGAATCATGACAATGATACCTTCTACATCACTCAAGCTCCACTCTCTTACTATCTTATATACCTATTATGACATGAAAATTTATATATTTATCTTATGCCCAAACACACACCTTGCTCATCACTAATAAAAATGTGTTCCACTCTCAACAAAATAATCTAATCAATCAAAAAACATTTTAATATATTCACAACATACCAACCTTGTTTCTATTGCTATGCCACTAGTCATCACTTTTGGCTCAACGTCTTCTATCATAAATTTTTTCCCTCTCCCAAAAATAGGGCCATCATTCATACTATTCTTATTTCTACACAAAACTAGAATACCCATCCACTCTCATAAGTGGATACACCATGGTTCTTACACATCCAACATTCAAATTATCATATTCGACTGAGATTGGTTGAGATATAGAGTGACTTAGGTTATATGGGTCACTTAGCATTACTCAAGACATTTAGAGGGATATACCTTCAATTTATATATACATAGACTATTCAAATATAATGGTTTAGATTATATGGACTCACATTGATTTTGATATAGATACATACAATATTTAGATACAGTGGTTCAGATTATATGGATTCATAGTGATTTGGATATAGATATAGACTCAAATACTAGATTTGGGGGCATGTACATGCTACACATCTCACAAAAAATTTCATATAACATGACACAAGTATAGATTAGATAGAAAACTATAGGCATAGTGTAGAGCATAATGTTTTGGTCTCTAATTTTACACATGAGGCATGGTAAGATATGTCATATCATATGTGGTTATATAGATTACTAGATTGTATAGACACGTCATTCACATACTATATTTTGGGGCATAAAATAGATGTTTATGTTATTCATCACTTTGGATTATATAGATGGAATGGTAAGACATGCCATTGTCTTTTTGTACATTGCCTATATTTTTAGATAACACCTAATTGTACCCAAGTTATCACTAGGTTAGGTCACATACCTATCTATAATGGTTAGTCCATTGCATTACATAGATATAGACTATATGAGTTTTTGTGGGATAGAGGATAGACATTGGTTTTGGGAATCTAAGCATTTCTTAATTCTATGTCAAATATTTAGAGTGGGGCCATGATGGATTTTTTTCTTCACAACATATAGATTTTATACATACATCCAGATTACATGAGTTTATGTGGGATAGAGGATACACATTAGTTTTAGGCCTCTAAATACTTCTCAATTCTAGTTCAGATATTTAGAGTGGGGGAACTATAGATTTTTCTCTTCACAACATACAAATTTTATACATACATCTAGATTACATGAGTTTATGTGGGATAGAGGATAGACATTAGTTTGGGGCCTCAAGCATTCCAGATCTTCAGTTAGATTCAGCATAGGAGTCAAGGATTGCCTTCCTTCTCCATGATAGATGGATTCCACATTCAGATTTAGTATATGGGGCATTCACTCTATGGATTCCTTCTCTCTCTGGGCACTATTCATCTCTCCATTCACTTCCCTAGCTAAGAAGTGAGTTGGACCCTTGCAACACATTCACGTCCACATAGGGAAGTTTAGGTAAGCATTTTATTCTTCTTTCCTTTAATCTAGTATTTAATTTCATTGCATCACTAGAATAAAAGGGGAGAAAATGTATACACCCTAAATTAGTCAAGAAACCAAACATATCATGTCTTCTCATAATCCTCCTCACAAGAGACTCTAACTAGAGAATATGAGCCTTGTTTACACTAGCCATGTCTTTGTTTTTCTTGTTTTGGTCTTGTTTCTCACATTTTTCACCTTTATATTATCTAAGTCAACTAATCTATACCCCAAAAGACCCCTAGACTTGCCACGTGTAAATCCCAACCTATTTTTTTGAGTCTTGAATAATAGAATTATGATGGACTATAGTGCCCACCACTCTTGTCTTCCTTGATGATGTTGTCCAACAGTCATTTTTTCTTATTTAATGGGTCCCAAACCTTTCTCTCATGAATAAAGATCCCAAATTCAAAATAAATAATATCCTATATAAAGGCCTTGACAAGGCATTTTATAGGAAACATTTACTACTTTCACACACTAAATAATTAAAATCAATTAATAGTATAGCTCAAAAATTTTGCATCACACATATATTTGCATGCTTAATCAAGGAAGGGACTAGGTGAAAGTTCATTCTTACATGTATCATGTGTGTATATTATACACATTCCCTAAGGGAGAACTAAATTTTATTTTAGACTCTATATTGAGGGTTAATGTAGGTAGTGATCGAGATAGTAGGGATTCTAGATCGTGTGATCATACTTCTCTTAACCTAGTTTGTTTTCTTTTGGATTTCGATAAGTTTGTTGTTTTATGTGTGTAGGTAAACCTAGGTTTTTAGAATAAAATAGTTTATATATCAACATATATAGGTGATTGTAAATAAATGAGAACACCTACAAGACCCTATAATTAGATCGCACTAGAATCTGGAATAAAAAATTGAAATAGATAATAGCACTAGAATCAGACAATAGTGATGAATGATCCTATCTAGACAATAGTGATGGGTGTTCCTATCTAGATAACAATGATGGGAAATCCTATCTAAACTTGGCACCGCTATCTAAAGCAAATTTGAGTTTTAGATTTGGAAATGAATCCTTATTCTTGATTGTTCCTAACTATTTTTAGATTATTCTAGAACCTGTAGATGACTATTTTACCCAAATAAATAATTTATTTTCCCCATGTAATTAATTTAGTAAAATTGGTCTATATCTATGTTTTACTACACGTGATTGTATTTTACCCCTTAATCTAACCCCTTTATTATTTAGAAACGAATCTTAGTTTCCCAAACACAATAAAATAATTACTAATATCTTGATTTCATGTTGTTTATTGAGTTATTCTTGCTTTGATTTTATACATTTTTATTCCTACTTAAATATTTATTGTTCATATATTAATGTTAAATTAGGTTACATCTATGTATTATTTTTATCTTTATTTTTTTAAATGTAAATAGTTTTAACTTTGGTATTGGTATTTTTTATCATTATCCTTAGTTATAAATATTCACATTTAAATTGGTCAATCATAATAGAAATATAAGGTTATTATAATTTCCTCATACCTATGATGCATGATTTTAGTTTGGTATAGTAAGTACTAAGAGATTTAGATTTCAAGTCCAAAAATCAATGACACTCTGAAGATCATTTCGTAATGCACCCTACCTAACATGAGACTCTATGCAAGATGTGCATTTCTTGGCATACACTATGAGTGTAATTAAATAGTGGTCCATCTTTCTACTATTTTTCATTCCTCATTCTATTTTATCCCACTTATAGGAGAACTACATTGGACTAAGGTTCATCTGAATAATATAGGCAAATCTTGGATACATGATCTATCTTAGGTTATCTCAGCCACCCTCATTCTTCCATTCATCTCTTTCATCACTTTTTGCATCCTTGTATGCATAGTTTTTATGGCTTCTTTAGTCATTGAACCCTATCTATGATTGCACCTACTCATATTTAATCTTTGCATTAGGTTATATCCTTGAGCTATATTTTCCAATTTTCCCTATTAGGGCACAATATTTGGACTAATCATTGATCCAATCAACCATACTAAGGAAAAAATTAATTATCAATGATCAAAATCAACCCTACTCTAGTACAATCACTTTATCAATTGATCAAATCTGATCTACTAGGAAACATTATTATTTCCTTTCTCTAGAGAAATGATATCATTTTTATTCTAATTCCAAGCTCTCTATCTTTTTCCCTTATTCTGGTAATTTTAAAGTGTGTAGGTTGTCTCAATATTGATCGATCCCTAAGCTTGTAATTTTCACCTTCTTTTGGGTATGTCAAATTGTGTCCCTCGTATTTTGGGATTATATTCTTCCCATTCCCACCACATTGGGACCCATTGTTTTTTTAGTTTTTTAATCACTAAGAATCAATGCATTCAATCATTAGCTCCTATGAATGTAATATCATCCATGATTTAATATCATTCTTTCTCTCTTTTTGAGAGTCCATCACTCTCTTTCATCCTCTCATGTCCTCTTGAGGGGGTATCATGGATCATTACCTTTCAACTTCTTATTGACAACTCTTTTATTATTTGAAAATATGTTGATTCACTCGAATGTCTCACCATGCCTTCTCAAATAAGGTAAAATGTAGACATCTAATTCCTATCACTATTATGCTAAAATTGTAAATCTACTTGAAATTTTGTGACAACACAAAATTTGGTCCAAAATCACTAAAACATGCTAAATAGTTTGAGTTTGTCACACACCAATGTTGATTTAGGCTAATATATCCCTAAATGGGGTAAAGTATTTTATGTGATTATTAGGTTTCAACAAATCACTATAGGTCAAATTTTGACCACACAAAATGATACTCTGTAACACTAGATTCTTTTAATTTGGAAGCACACATAACGTGCATGTGTTGTTTCACATCCATAATGATCTAATTAGGGTATTAGTCCATATGCAACTGAAATCTTATTCTAATTATACTCTAGTTATATTATAAATTGGTAAATCAACATTTTTTACCACTTTGATTAATTGAGGAACTAATTTCTAAAGAATTGTGAAAAATTAATTAATCCCACTTAAGCAAATTAAACTAAATTAAGAGCTTAAGTGGAAAATCCATATAAGTTGTTTAAAATATATTAATTGGAAATTCATTTAAAATATCTACATCATCAGATGAAATCATCAATGGGGTGGCTTTCATAAGCCATAAATGGAACAAATATCTACTTTAAGCCTTACCATGTCTCATCAATACCCCATTCTTCTAAATATTAATGAGGATATTTATGGATTGAACCTCTAAAATTTAATTGATTCATGGACACACATTCTAATCTCAAAATGGATGGTCATGTTTAATTATTATCATTTGAAAATATTTATAAATACAAGGGTCCTCACTCATTCCTTTAAACCATCCTTCTTTCTCATTCTCACATGTCCTCTTGAGGGGTCATCGTGAATCATTACCTTCCAAATTATTATTGACAACTCTTTCATTCTTTGAAAAGATATTGTTTCACTTGAATGTCTTTCCATGCCTTCTCAAATAAGGGGAAAATGTAGACATCCAATTCTTATCATTATTATATTGAAATTATCAATCTTACTCAAAATTCTATGACAACTCATAATTTCAACCATAATCACTAAAACACGCTAAATGGATTGATCTTGTCATGCATAAGTGTCAATCTAGGGTAATGTATCCTTGAATGGGTAATAAATTTGATGTGATTATTAGATTTTTTCAATTCACTTTGGTTTAAATTATGACAACACAAAATGATACTCTGGATCACTAAATTCTTCTAATTCAGAAGTACACATCATGTGCATGTGTTATTTCACATCCACAATACTCTAATTGGGGTATTGGTCTATATGCAATTGACACATTCTTATAATCATACTCTAATAAAGTTATGACTCAATAACTTGACATTTTTGACTAGTTTGATTAATTGAGTAACCAATTTCTAAAGAATTGTGGAAAATTAATTAAGCTCACTTAAGCAAATTAAACCAAATTAAGAGATTAAGTGAAAAATCCAAGGAAGTTATTGAAAATCTATTAATTGGAAATTCATTTCTAATATCTACATCATATGATGACATTACATTATCATGGGGTGGCATCTATAAGCCATAAATGAAACAAATATCTAGTTTAATCCCTCTCATGGCTCATTAATGCCCCATTCTTATAAATATTAATGAGAATATTTAGATATTGAGCCTCTAAAATTGAATTGATTCATGGCCACACATATTGATCTCAAGATGGATGGTCATGGTTTTTTTTTATCATTTTCAAAAATCTATAAATACAAGGGTCCTCACGTATTCCTTCAAGTTATTTTTGTGTAATGTTATTACACTAAATTTTTCATAGAATAGCTTTAACTACTATAACATATTGATCAATTTCATGAGAAAAATTCATTGGTGCATTAAGATATGATGTAAGAGAAATCCACTCATCATCGACAAAGACTTAGAGTACTAAATCATGGAAAGGTTTGATGGTTGTATGCCTTCTTTTAATAGCTCTTAGATTCATTTACAAAATAGAATGAAGGAGTTAGATTACTATGTCATGTCATTTATGCTTATTTTGATTTTTCATTACTAATGCATAGACTAACTTGCTTTGGATTCTTGCTCTATACTAACCATTATCATGAAGGCTATAGTCTTGAATGAGTCAAATTAGACCAAAATAGAATATGTTGTCATTGAGGAGAAGTCAACACTTTAAATTAAGGTTGAACCAGTTTTAGATTTTTTAAAGTAGAATGAAGACAAGCTTGATGTTTCCAAACATCAAGTACATAATGACCTAGAAGAGAGTAATGTTGAAGTAACCTTCATGACTCCTAATTTTTAGTTTGAAAAAGCCCAATCAGACATGGAAGAAGTCAATAAGTTTTTAGTTTCAAATAAGATCTTTGGATTGAAAAATGGAACATCCTTGAGAGCTCAAAGTAGCATACTTGCAAATAGAAGAAGACCTAAGGATGGTAAGTTTGAATTCCCACATAATTAAGTGTTTAATGATAAGCATGCTTCACATGATGAATTGATTCCTTGGAGTAGCAATGATGTAATAGTTACCATATTTAACCCTATTTGAGCCATGGTGAGTATTTATTCACCTCATGTGTTTGAGGTCTTGTATATATTAAGATAGGTGTGCTTTATTTCTATTGTGTGTTTCCCCTAAATGTTCTTGAGAAAACAAGTGTGTGTTTGCTTAGGTGTTGTATTATGTGTTTGTTCTATGTTTCTTGGTGTTGGTTTTAAAGGTTATTTAGTGTTATTATTAGTGTGTATGTGACTCCATATCCCAATGGATAGGAGTAGGCTAATGGTTTTGGAATAGCTAGATTGTTACCCCTAAGAAATCACCAAAATATTGACTAATTTTACCACAAGTCAAATTAGGTCAACCGCCTATAGTTGAAAACTTGTTATAGGGATATTATAGGATGTAAAAGGGTGTACCATGGTCCTAGTGAACCCATTTAATGTTCTTTAGCTTGGTTATTAATCTTTTATGTCATATAAGCTCACTTATAAGTCATTAAATGAGCTTGTATAGATTTACTATGGAGGAAAAGTGTGCCCAAGTATAATCAACATAAAAAAATTTAGTAGATGTCATATATAGTATTTCATAACTATAAATTTGCAAGCTTACACATTGAAAACAAGAAAATAGTTGAAAAGAAGTAGTTTTAGTTATTGTACATCCTTTGCATCAATTGTGTAATGTGGGGTTACTCTAGGAGTGTCTCTTGAGATCCCCTAAGTTTAATTCCATGCTTGAGAAGCCTTGATATACCTAAAACTAGTCAAAACTAACCTATCTCCTCTATCACTCTCTTAGACAAGCATAAATAGTCAAACGATATTTGCATGATATGGATAAGAGGAAGAGATTTGGATCAAATTCACTTGAGGGATGAAAATAATCCTTGTCTACTTAAAATACATGCAAATGGTCATAATATTGGTTACTTATGCCCTATGAACTATTTCCTAGAATGCTAGTGACTCTTTATTGCTTGTTCATTCCCACGCCCTTCCATTTTCCTCTTTGTTTGCATAGTTATGTGAAAACCAAGTGGTATACATAATTTTAACAAGTGTAATCATAATTATTACATGGTCCTTTGTCTATTTTTAATTTGTGGCATGAAGGAGTTGGCATGAACATCTTAGTTTGATAGTTGAGGACACCATAAGAGTTTGAGACTAGTGTTTCACTTGTTATAGAATCATTAGCATGTACATGTCTTCAAGATAAAGGAGGATATGATGTTTTAGACTCTCACATTACATGGTGGTTGGTTTTGCTCTGATTTTTTTCTCAATATTGTTTTATGTGAAGTGAAGAGACCAATACATACACATAATCAATTTTTTTGTCATAGTTAACTACAGTGAAGTGAAACTAAGCCTTGACTAATCATGATGATGATAGATGAAGGTTTAAATGCTATGAGGAAGTTCATAAAGTGAATACAATGAGATTGAGCCTTTAAAATAATTGGTTATGGAGCCTACTTCATTACATATAATTATATATCTGTTGTACCTAACATTCCCCTTTTCCTAAAGAAGAAATGGGGACCCACTTTTTTGTGATTTTGATTCAATTGTTAAGCTTTCTTATACTTAGTTTTGAAAGTTATCTATTATATTTATCCTTAATATTTACACTTGGAAGTACAAATAAAAATGTTATACATTTTATGACTAACTTATTAATGACGTCTGGGAGTTTTTATACAATGCAAGTTTTTGGACTTAGTTTTATTTGGAGAAATTGTTTGGAACTTGGTATTCAATCATTTTTCTCAGGCCTTATTTATGAGAACATTTTTATTTAGAAATTTTGTATAGGATTTATTCCTTAAAAATGGTGTTTAAACGTTTCATATCAGACATTTTATTCAAACTTTTAGTTCACAATATTTATTTGTTATTTACTCATTGGGTTCTTTTGTGTTCACAACTTATGTTCAAGTTTTATATTTGGAGCCTTTGTTTGGACTTTTTATTCGATGTTTCTATGTCAAGAATTTTATTCAAAATTTTTTTTTGAGTGATTATTCTAAAGGACTTAGTTTTTATTTAAAACTCTTATTCAAAATTTTTGTATCAAAATTTTTATTCAAGAATTTACATTAGAATATTTTTACAAAATAATCATCATTGAATTTATGTGCTTTGGATTTGTGTTTAGAGATTTTGATCAGAATTTTTGTTTCAAACATTGTTCTAAGGGATTCGATCTTCAAGAAGTTTGTTCAGTCTTTATGTTTGGAGATTTTATTCACAAGAATTATTGTTGAGTGTGGAGCCCTTTGGGGGTATCACATGACCATGGGGATATATTTTGGGGGCCTAGAGAGCTCCACAAATGTGGGGAGTGCATTTTTCCCCACTCCACCTTTTGTGGAATCGTGCTTCCTTGTGAGTGGAATATTCTTAGATATTTCTAATTTCTATGTCTTCCTTATTTTATGGAGTGATTTATTAGATTTCTATTTTCCATGTTGACTTTCATGTTTTGTGGAGTTAGTTGTCATCTCCTTGAAAGTTATGAGAGCCTTTGATGGAGGAGAGATGAGGATGGTGATTTCCTCCTTAGGTGGACTTATAGACAATCATGATTAGGTGGAGGATAGGTACTTCATTATGGATAATGCTCATCTTGGATAAGCATGGAAAGGTTTTCATCTTGGGCTTGTTTTTCTTCATTTGTTGTTAATATACAAGTGTGGTGTGGCTTTTAAGAGACAATAAAAAGCATAGATGTTTTATTGCTAGGGTGTGGTATAGCAATTTATTCAGGTGTAGGTGTAGGTGTAGCATAACATGTGTGCAAAATTGTTGATAGATTTAGATCATAAATTTTTTGAATTCATTTATGAATTATATAGGAGATATTCTATCTCTTAGAGGTTATTTGTAATCTTATTTTTCTATAGATTTTATTGAGGATTTTATTAGTGGATGTAGCCCTCATTGGGTGAACCATGATAGATTTTTGTTGTGTTATTGATAGTTTTATTCTATCCATTATTGCTTTTATTTACTATGATATGAGGAATTATTTCTATGATGCATGTTAGTGCATAATTAAAACTAATTTTCATACATTTAAAATCTAGTTATATGATTTTATTGTGAATTAAATCTAGTTTGAATTGTTTTAATTCATAACAAGTGGTATCAGAGCTTTGGTGTGTTTTTTGTTGAAGTGGTAAATAATAGGAAAGGTTATTAGCTTGAGTGGGAGCTATGGGAGAAGAGATCAGATTTAGGGTTGAGAAATTTGATGCTAAATTTTTTTTTGTGAAAAATGCAAATGGAAGATTACTTGTATTAGAAGGAGCTTCAACTCCCCTTAGAGGGGAAAGGAGAATAACTTGTAAGTATGAGTGATGTGGATTGGTCATTACTTGATAAAAAGGCATTGGAAACCATATAGTTTTACCTTACATATTATTTCATATTTAACATTTTATATGAGAAAACTACAAAAGATCTTATGGATAAACTTAGGAAGTGTTAGAAATTTTGGCCCATTAAGGCCAAATTGCTACCCCTATTATCTAAAACTTTCCTTGAAATGATCAAATTCCCTTGTAGCTAGTCAGTTGTGGTCCTATTATCCCAAAGCCCAAAGTAAGAAGAAGCAAAGAACCTAATTAATCAACATTAAAAGTTTATTTTCTTTTGGGACTCTTTCTCACCAAGTGTTCATTCTTTTGGAGGTTTTGTTTTTGGGGTTTTGTCTAAGTGTAGGGAATTGTTTCAAACATTTTATCTGAATCAATTTATTTGAAGGATATCTCTTCGAAGGGATTGTTTCAAACATTTTTTACAAAACAACTTTTTCAAAGGGCACTTCATTTTTTTCCTAATGGTCCAGTTAGAAAATTCTAAAGGAATTGGTCTTTTCAAAATTCTTGAAGGCATTTTTTCTAGAGAAATGGTCCTTTCCAACAATCCAAAGGGCACTTTTCTTAGCCAAAGGGTTATTTTCAAAAAGGGAAAGGTCATTTCAAAAGTTTGGAAGACCATTTTAACAGTTTCAAAGACCATTTCATAAGTTCCAAAGACCATTTCAAAAGTTCTAAAGGTCATTTTAAATTTTTTTCAAGGGTTCTTTCCCTTTGGAAAAGTCCATTTCAAGAAGTCTAAAGGGCTCTTTCCCTTCAGAAAAGGGCATTGTCAAAATTTTGATGGGTTATTTTTTAAAAAATTTGAAGGGTCACTTAACATATTTCTAAAGGGTCAATTACCATGGGAAAGGACCAAGCAAAAAGCATGGGAGGAAAGGTCAAAACAAATAGCTGCAGACAAATTGTTTGAAGGAAAAGTTCATTACAAAATGCTGAAATAATTCCTTCAAAAAATAAGTCCATGGAGAAAAGAAGAAAATTAAATCTAAAACAAATAAGTCGTAGATGAAAATTCCAAATGAAGTATCCATGGGAGGAAATGTTGAAACAAAAGCTCGAGAGAAAAGTTCAAAAATAGATAAGCTAGAGACAAATTGTATGAAGGAAAAGTTCATTTGAAAGTGCTTGAAACAAAAGTCTTAAAGACCAATTCCAATAGAAAAGTGACCAAACAAAGAGACCAAGAGCAAAATATTAAGGAATTTCAAGGAGATAGCATGGAGTTTCAACACTTCATATCTAATCTTAACATGGAATTTCATGCATGCATTAATTTTCAAAACCCCTTTTCATGCAAGTGGAGGCCATTTGGAGTTGATTGGTCTTGAGTTTGAGTTGAATTTTTTTCAAAGTGTCACATCTATTCTAATTTATATTGTTAATTGAAGGATTTTAACACTTCCAAATTGTTCAAACTGAAGTTCTTCATCCAAGGATTGGCATAGCATCATCTCATGTAGGATGGAGTTACTTGGAGCTGACTAGACAAGGCTTATCATGTATTTTCCTTGTTTTCCATGCAAATAAGGACTTTATTTTATTTCAACTCAACTTCCAAACATATCAATTAGAGTTTCTCATTGAATATTTGGTGTAGCTTTCATGCATGGAGTAGATTAGTCCAAGATGGGCCCACCATCCTTTTCCAACACCAAAGATGTTTTTCATGCAAGACATAAGACAAAAAGATATTATTTGAAGGCTTGGTTATCTTTTGATAGCTCAAGTGGGACTTGTGTGATGTGGGAGTTGATCTCCTCACTTATTTTTAATGCCAATTTCTTAGCTTTGGTATGTTTTTTACTATATAAGTTGGCTTTTTAGCCTTGAAATGATCCCTCTCTTGATAAGACCAGACTTTGTAAAGATCAAGTTTTGTAACCTTTTCAGATAAATAGAAAGACTATTTTTAGATTCCAAGATGCTAGTATAGTGTATTTATGTCAGTGATTGCATATGTGATAGAATTTTCTTCCTTGTCAAGTCTTGATTCTTATCTAGTTACTAGTTGGTCAGATTATGTAGGTCATGTTCTATGTTTGATGTCTTTTGGCTAAAGTTATAGTGGACGTAAGTAGTTGGTTAGTTCTTTAGATCAGGCCTATTCCATTGTTTTCCTTAATATTTTATCACCAAATAAAACCTTTCATGAAATACTGATGTATAGGAGTCAATTGGAGTTAAAAGTTTAATCTTTTCTTGTTTAATCAGTTTTCTTAAAAGCTTAAGTTTAGTGTATGAACCAAAATACATGTGTATCACCATCATTAGATATGATTTTCCTTCAATTTTATTTCTTACCTTTTCCATCTTGCCTTTTCCTTGATAGTTTTTAGCATAGAGTAGAGTTCCTAATTGATACAGCAAAGGGAGATAGCCCTTAGAATCTAGATATCCAATCCACTAATTAGGCCACCCACAGCTTAAGATTGTTTCCATGTTTCAACAGACTGTTAAGGCCTAAAAATACTTTCACAAGGGTGTGAGTCTAATTTACAAAAGTAAGTTTTAAGAGAAATCCTCTACCTGAAACAAAAATTTTATTATGAAAAGATTATTTAATATGAAGTTATCTAAGAATGATTCTATTGCTATTCATTTAAATGATTTTAATATAGTTGTAAGTATACTCACTTCTATTGGAATTAAGTTTTATGATGAAGTTAGGTATTTTCTAATCTTATGTTTTTTTCTTGATAGTTGGGATAGCTTGGTTATGGTTGTGAGTAATGCAGCCCCTGCCAAGGGAAGCTTGAATTTTGAGGATGTTGTAGGTGTGATTCTTAGTGAGGAAATGTGAAGAAAAATTATTGGTGAATCATCTTTAGGTAATAATTTGTCTTTTAATACTAGAGGGAGGCAAAAGGACAAGAGAAAAAATAACTATGAAAAGTCAAAAGGTAGATCTAAATCCAGATTTAGATCCAAAATGATATGCTAGCATTATGGGAAGAGTGGACACTCAAAGAAGGATAATTGGTCACTTAAAGAAAATAATTACAACAAGAAGGAAATGAATGAGGTAAATGTGACATCAAGTAAATCATGTTAAGATGCCTTAATTCTTTCTATGGATAGTTTTTTTGAGTCTTGGTTATTAGATTTAGGGGCTTCTTTTCATGCCACCCCACATATGCATTATTTTACTGATTATGTTCAAGAGAATTTAGGACATGTTTATCTTGTTGATGATGAACCATGTGAGATAGTATGGAATGTTTGTGTTCAAGTTAAAATATAGAATTGGAACACATGGCTACTTAAGGATGTTAGACATGTGCTGATATTGAGACTAAATTTAGTTTTAGTGGGGCAATTGGGTAGTGAGGAATGTTCAGTAATGTTTACTGTAGATTCTTGGAAAGTTATCAAAAGTGCTCTTGTGGTTTTAAGAGTTAACAAAGTTGGTCATTTATATTTAACTAGTAGTGTTGATTATTATGATTTATTTATTGTAAATGGAAATGTAACTATATGGCACTACAAGCTCAATTATATGAGCCATAAGGGCATGAATATCTTAAAAGACAAGTTTCCTAGATTAAAAGACATTGATTTAGACTTTTGTCAGTATTGTGTGTATTGGAAACAAAAATGGGTTAAGTTACTTAAGGTTGGACCCACAAAAAAAGAGGACAAGTTAGATTTGGTACATTTAGATGTATGGGGACTAGCTCAGGTATCTTATATTGGTGGTTCTAATTATTATGTCACTTTTATTGATGATGTAACTAGAAAATTTTAGGTTTATTATAATGAAAGGAAATATGATGTATTTGACACTTTTAAGAAGTGGAAAGCCTTGGTTTAGAATGAAACAGGTGTCAAGTTGAAATGTCTCAGATTAGATAATGGAGGTGATTATTATAGTAATGCTTTATTTGATTATTTTTATAACAATGGAATCCATAGGCAAAGGACGATTCTAAGAACTCCATAGTAGAATGGGGTATCTTAAAGGATGAATAAAATAATAATAGAATGTGCTAGGAGTATGAGGTTATATGTAGGGTTTATTTTATAGTTTTGGGTAGAAGTAGTTAGCATGATAGTTTATTTTATTAATAGAAGACCTTATATGCCTTTGGGTCGATGCATTCCTCAACAAGCTTGGTCTAGTAAGAATGGTGATTATTCTTTTCTTAGAGTCTTTAGATGTGAGGATTTTTATCTTATCAAGAAAGATGATTAGACCAAGTTAGAGTCAAAATTAGAGAAATGCACATTTATTGGATATGGTAAGGATGACATTGGTTTCCATTTATGGAGCATTAAAGATAAGAAAATATTTTGGTCTAGAGATGTAGTCTTTAATGAAAAAATCATGTATAAGAATCAATTGAAGTAATAGAAATAAGAAAAAAAAGAGTACATAGTATTAGATGACATTGTGGATGTAAAAGTATCTAAGGAATTAGTTCAATAAATTTCTACACAAGGACCCCAAACTCCCATGGTAAGGAGATCTTCTAGGGTAAGAAGAGCACTTGAATTTTTTTTTCCTTCTTTGAATTATTTGTTACTCACTAACAATGGAGAACCAGAGTGTTATGAAAAAGCAATACAAGTTGATGCTAGGAAGAAGTGAGAACAAGCCATGGATGAGAATCATAGATCTCTCATGGAAAACCAAACATGGGATTTGGTAAGGCTACCCAATGGAAAGAGTGCATTTCCAAATAAGTGGATCTTCAAAATAAAAGAAGAAGATGAAGGGAGTAAAAGGTATAAGGATAGGATGGTGGTCAAGGGGTTTATACAAAAATTAGGTATTGATTTTGATGATTTTTTTCTCCTGTTGTAAAAATGACTTCTATTAGCACTATTCTTAGTTTAGTTGTAGTTGAGGATTTACACTTAGAATAGTTAGATGTGAAATTTTATTTTCTTTATGATGATTTGGATGAAGATTTGTATATGAAGTAGCCACAAGGATATGAGGTTAAAGGGAAGGATAAATTTGTCTATAGAGTAAAGAAGAACTTGTATGGCCTGAAACAAGCTCCACGACATTGGTATAATAAATTCTATTATTTTATGTTAGAAAAAGGTTATAAAAGGTGTAATTTTAACCATTATATGTACATCAAACATTTTGATGATGGTAATCTTATTATCTTATTGTTGTATGTGGATGACATGTTAATTATAGGAAATAACATACATCATATTCATATTCACAAGAAACAACTTAGTGACTCCTTTTTTATGAAGGATTTGGGTGTAATGAAACAAATCCTCGGTATCAGGATTAATTGTGATAGGGAGAGGAGGCTGATTTTATCCGAATCAAATTATGTGAATAAATTATTGGAAAGGTTTATCATGTTATATACTTAATTTATTGGTAATCCTTTGGTAGGACACTTTAGATTATCAAAAGAGTAGTGTCCCAAGATAGAGGTTTAAAAGCTTAAGATGTTTAATGTCCCTTACTCATCAGTAGTTGGTAGCTTGATGTATGACATGGTTTATACTAGGATAGATATTACCCAAATAGTGGGAGTTGTGAGTAGGTATATGAGTGATCCTAGTTATGAGCATTGACAAGTAGTGAAATGGAATATTTGATATTTAATAGGAACCATGGATGTTGAATTATGTTATAGTGGATCATATACAACTTTACATGGTTATGTGGACTTAGATATGGTAAGTGATATTGATAGTAGGAGTATGATAGGTTATATATTTACTATTAAAGATGCAATGGTTAGTTGGTTTTCTAGGATAGTAAAGGTTGTGGCTTTGTCAACCATAGAGGTAGATTATGTTGCTTCCATAGAGGCTAGCAAGGAGATGATTTGGTTATAATAATTATTTCAAGAGTTGGGGTATGAGTAGGAATTTTAAAGACTACACAGTGATAATCAAAGTGTCATTCATTTGGCAAAGAACTCTACTTTCCACTTGAGGGTGAAACATATTTAATTACATTATCACTTCATCAAGATAACTTTGGATGAGAATTTGGTGAAGCTAGAGAAGATTCATACTACCCAGAATCCTATGGATATGATGATGAAGGTGGTCACATAGACAAGTTGAGGCTATGTTCAGATTTGGTTAGCCTTAGTGGTCATGGAGTAGTGACAAATTTTGTTTAGGAGAAATGGTCTCCAAGTGGGAGATTGTTGAGTGTGGATCCCTTTGGGGATATCACATGATTAGGGGGATATATTTTAGGGGCCTAGAGAGCTCCACAAATTTGGGAATCTCATTTTTCTCCACTCCACCTTTTATAGAACCTTGATTCCATGTGAGTGGAATATTTTTAGATATTTATCATTTATATGTGTTCCTTATTTTGTGGAGTGAGTTGTTGGATTTCTATTTTCCATGTTAACTTTCATGTTTTGTGGAAGTGGGATTGACTTCCATGTTTTTTGGAGTTAGTTACCATCTCCTTAAAAGTTGTGAGAGATTTTTATGGATGAGAGATGAGGATGGCCAGCTAATCCTTAGGTGGATTTATTGATAAATATAACTAGGTGGAGGATAGGTATTTCCTTATGGATAATGCTTTATCCTAGATAAGCATGGTGAGTTTTTCCTCGTGGGCTTATTTTTCTTCATTTGTGGCTAATATACAAGTGTGGTGTGGATTTTAATAGACAAGAAAAAGTGTAGATGTTTTATTGATAGGGTGTGGTATAAAAACTTGTGATATAGTATTTTGTAGGTGCAGGTGTAGGTGAAACATATCATGTTTGTAGAATTATTGATATATTTGGATCAATAATATAGTGAATTCATTTGTGAATTCAGTAGGAGATATTCTATCTTTGTGAGATGTTCTTTGTAATCTTGTTTTGTTACAGATTTTATTGAGGACTTTTTTGGTGGATGTGGCCCACATTGAGTGAACCATTGTAGATATGTGTTATGTATTATTTTTGGTTGTATTATATCCATTATTAATTTCATTTAATATGACTTGAGTAATTATCTACATGATTCATGGCAATGCATAATTAAATCTAACTTTCACAAATTTAAAATCTAGTTATGTGATTTTATGGTGAATTAAATCTAGTTTGAATTGTTTTAATTCCTAATAATTATTAGCTCAGTCCCAACATAAAACCCAAATCTAAAATTTTGACTATTGAGAGCCCATTATACTTAGCCAATATATCAAAACTAATTTCAAACACTTTCCAAAGAACATAACCCACCAATTAAAGTAAGAAGATTTGAACTATGTAGGTAAAACAAACATATGAACATTAGACATTAAAAGTACACGAACTAGAATTAAATGCAAAATGCTATATACATGATGTGAAACTATTGATGTATTTATTGTCCACAAGTGAATTTGAGATCAATTGCTACTCTACAAATAAATCCCTAGCTACTTGTGAATCCATTAAAAATAAGCAACCAATAAAAAAATGTTTTCATGGTACACATAAAACACACTATGATCACACCAAATAATTGCAATGGATTCATAATCTAAGAGTTTCATTGGAGTGATATCACCATCCCCATTATCTATTAAGGATTATATAAAATTCATAGACATGGTGTTTGATGCAACAATATTCAATAATAGGTATTTTAATTAATCAAAATTATGGGAGATTGTTGATGTTGTAGATGTATTTTCACATGAAATAAATATATCACCTATTCAATGATAAATGGTTATATAATTTCTCACTCTTAAGAGACAAAGACTACACTTTAGGGCAGCCAAGCCCAAGGTTATGCCCTACATGGATCTCCTGCATGTCTTTTTCTTTAGTGGAAAGATTACACAAGATGCTTTACTGTACCATATAGATCACTAGATGATCATGGACTACATCACTAGTGATGATTTTCAAAGGTACCTATCTCTATTAGTTCCACATATAATTTTTGACAAACATAGGCTAGTAATATGGAAGAAAAATAATTCCATTGATAAAGTTATGGGCTTATGGTTTCTTTTAGTGGAAGACTATGTCCCTAAATGGAAAGTCTCCCACCCGCATTAGAAAAATCAGAATGGGGTTTTGTATTGGGATGGCCTCATTGAATATAATGTATGGCATGCCAACTATCAATTTTCTCAACCTAAATTGGGTGTCATTACTAGATATGATAATGACTAGTGACTTAATGTTTTACCTAGGTGAAATCATCAACTTTAAGTTGAGGGAATAGGTATTACATAAGATAAAGTAACCTAATTCATTAGGGAACTTTTACATGATGTCATATCTTCTAGATGTAGTAATATACATAGTGTATAGGGACCTAGATGAGCTTTAGAGCCCAACCATAGACTGAATAAATAATCAGTGATACACTAGCTCCTCAAGGTGACTACTAGTTACATCTAGACTATATGGTGATCATGGTTTCCAGACATAAGTTCTACCCCCTACACCTCCCCAAGTATGTTCTCGATAAGCTTTTAGAGAAAGAAACTATATATCAACTATGCTGGAGTGTAGAGGAGGATTTGATAAAGTAGAATAAGGGAACCTTTAGTGTATCTCACATGATCGTAGGCATAATATATTATACTATGAGGAAACATTATGGATATGTAGGAAGCAAGATAAATAATTATTAATTGCTTACCTTACCACATAGAGATTGGGATCCTCATGCTCATATAAAAAGCATATCTAGGGATTTGGTATTACATACCAACATGTTCCCTATGACCATGACTTTTTATTCATGAATGCAAAATATGATACCCAATTCTTAGAAAGGGAAAAACTTGAGATATTTAAGGAGGAAATTTTAAGTATTATTCAACAATAACCTTCAATTTCAATTTAGGAAATGCATACTAGGCTTCTACCTCTTAGAGGATGGACTACTTTAGATTTCTAGTATAACCAACCCCCATAACAAATAGAGATATAGGTGGATCCTTCCCAATAACTTCCATTTATTTTAAAGGCTATTAATGAAGAGCTTGGTTTGAGTGAGACTAATCCTAAGGGAGTTAAATGGGATCCAATTGACTTTGATTCCTCTGATATAGAGGACTACGAACACCCAATTACATAACCATTAAAAACACCTAAAACTACAAAATAATTTTAGGAGTCTATAGTGTAAGGGGTATGCCTCAAATCATCAAATCTCCTCCTCAAATATGATGTCTACTATTTTTTATATGAGGAATCTAAGGGCTCCTCTCCTCATAAAGAATCTAATAGTTGATTAACCATAGGGCATATCTTCAGTTCCTCCATAATAAATGAAGATATAACAAGAACTATATGAATAAAAGGAGTTGGAAAGATCTAGGGAACTAAGCCTTATATTTGATAAAGGGAAGGCACCAATCACAGATGACACAATAGTAAAGAAGGCACAACCGTTAGACCCTTCCTCCCAAGTTTCCACATTTATTCCCATTTTTGGTTCAGTTCCTATTAGTGATATATTTAAAACCCTATTGCTCACTCCAAAGGTGGAGGATGTCATCTCCACCCCTGATGTTTCAATTTCCTCTTTTACTATCTTGCAAATCACTTTCCTCACTCCCAAGTTAGAGGAAGATTCTTTGACCACCATTGTTTCATTTCCCCCATAGTATCATCCACATCTATTTATTCCAATACTATTGATATTCCCTCTAGAACCACCATAATCTAAACCCTAAAAAAAATAAGGGACACTAATAAAATTGAAACAACATTATCTAGCTCCTAGCTCCATGTTTCTTCCACACAGATCAATTTTCCAATGCCTTCTACAAGCTCCTTCCAAGAGACTAATGGTACATTTTTAGGGAAGGGAAAAAGGGGTAAAAAAGTTTTTATAGTCCATCCACTCCCCCAACATGGAGGTGTGGATTGGTACAAAATAATTTGGCCATCCCATAGAATAATTATAAAAAATCTAGAGGTGGAGGCTACATCTAAGAATAAAAAATTAATATACACAACCTAGCTAGTGATTCCCCCATGGGAAATTGATCTTAGAGTAAAGCTTCCCAAAATAATAATTTAAAAATTATAGAATTAACATCCATAATGTCATTATTATATAATCCATCAAAGTTTATTCAAAGGGTTAAGAATATGAAAATGGAGGATGAATTTGGGAAGGAAATTATTCTTGAAGAGAGACAGGGGGTTTATGCCATATCCAAGAGAAAAAATAGACAGCTAGGACAATCCCCCCTACATAGAAAATTTCAAGTCCTCGGTAAAAACCCATAAGGATGTTATGATGGAATTACATAAGAGGAAAAAAATGGTAAGGCAAGAACTAGAATAGGAACTAGAAAAAATCAAAGAATAGAAGCAAACAGTCCACATTCTAGCAAGAATTGAGACTGAAGTTCAAGAAGTTATATCAAAATGTTATAATGTTCTTGAGGGAATTGAGGTGATGATGGATGAATTGGCCCCCATGTAGCTAAAACTCACCAATTATTTAATTCTTTAAATCAATATGATAATAAACTAAAATGATTGATTATGTACACTAATAATAAGTCATACATCTATTTAAACCTAATAACACCATTAGAAGGATCAAATGCCCTCAATTTCATGATCATTAGAACATAAGAAGCAAGTTAGTGGTTCATAGCATCTAGGGCATTGATGCCTAAATATCAAGAACATGAGATGCTAATATTGCATATTTTGGATGATTTGTAATTGTCTAAGGCAAGGGATGCTACAGACAAGTTGATCAACACAATTAATTTTGACCAACTCATTTAAGAAGCATTCAAGAATTTTAAGTAGATCCTATAAGGGTTAGCACTGGAAGATATTGAATTTGAGTTATTTTTTTTAAGGAAAAAGGTAACTAAATTTAAAAAATTTAAGATTAACTTCAAAAATATGAAGGTTGAGCATGGAAAGCTCTTAGAGCAAGTTAACAAGGTGCATAGACCCTCGTTATTTAACCTAGATATTATAAGATGACAACATGATATGGGACACTAATATTATCTTGAGTTGAAGGAAAAGAAGAAGACTGAGTCTATAATGTACATTTCAATGCCAACACAAATAATGATGAATCCCACTAATGTTAATGCATCCATGCAGACATCCATTTAACCTTACTTGAAAGGCTAGTTTTATGCATGTCAATTCAATGTAATAGCATTAAAGTTCTATACTCATAATTTTCTTGTGTTATAAATTAATGTAAAATTTGAGTAAATGTTTTTCAAACATGCACACAATACATAATATTTTAAAGTCTAACTTTAATTCTTGATAATTGTAAGTTAATTATGTGTATACAATATATACATTTTTTGAAAATATAGTTAGAACTGAGGTTCTAACTATGCCATTTACTCAAATTTTACATGTACTTGGAGGATGAGGTGACCCCTCTTCAATTTTATTTAAATGTATCTAACCCACATTTTCAAAGCGTAATAATATTTTAATACAAAAGTAGAATCAATTTTGATTGTCAACAAATGTATTTGTGTATTTTCTTTCCAAGCTCTATGTAATTAGGATTTATATTTTTGGTTATATGATTCAATAATTCTTAGTGTGTAACATTTTCAAGGATTATTTATTGTTATGATTAATATGTTAATTTAGACGTGAAAAAAATATTGAAGAATTAGTAATTATGTTGATCATTTTAAAGGAAGTTGATGGTTTCATATTTTCTAAAGTGTGTATAGGTGCTTTCAAAGATAGTCTTCTATGTATCTGTAACAACTATCTCAGATATCTCCCTAGTCAGAGTCATAATATCCTAGTAAAGGTGTGCAATAAATACTCTAATAAGAATAAATTTTGACTAAGACCTCTAAGATTCCTATATTAAACTATCTTAGACTACTTGACCAGTTTTGTTTATGTGTGTGCCATAAATTCTAGTAATAAATATTGGTTCTAAAAATACTTCTCCACATAGAATCTATCCTAAGAGGTAATATTGAACCCATAGATTCCTTCTTTCTTGGTATACCCTTCCCTCTATTTTTTATTTTATTTCTGATATCTTCCCACTCTAGATTAGTAACCATCCAACCACCAACTCACCTAGATTTTGACTTTATTTTAGTATATCATCCACTCATACATAATCTTTGTTAACAACCTACATGCCCTACTTGATATTCCATAACTTGATTGTTAAAATTGAAAACTTGTAACTCATGCCATGGAGTGGATTTTATCTCCATTGAGAGCCTAAAATATTAGAGGCTACCTTGTTAAAAATTATTGTGTATAAAAAACTGCATCAACAACATCATATCCTCACCTATAGGTTTCTAATAATGTCTAATTATAACTCCAAAGAGTTCTAAGAAGGATGAAATACATGCATTAAACTCATTTGAGACCTTTATTAAGGTCTAAAAACATGGAGAATGTCATTGTGACAACTATGGGGTCATTTTATGCAGTCAAGTTTGAGTTCAAGTTTTTCAAGTTGAAAAAGTTACATATAGAAACATGTTACCTTAATATCTATAAAAAAAGGATCTTGTCTGACAAGGAATCATCCCATGATGGAATATCTTGAAGTACAAACTAGTCTAGTGGTTTCCACCTTGTAACCTAGGCATAAGGGAAATGATTTAACATAGGAGAGTGAGTGTTTGGTCATAAGAGTATAGTGTAGATAAGATTCAATCTCAATAAAATTTTCACTATAGATTGCAACTTTAATCTATATTATTCTTGAGGCCTAAATGGTATTATGATGTAATATGATAATGAAAGCATATCCCTTAAGACAAGTGACTCCATTTGAATGGACATGACATCATGATCTCAATAGAAGCCACAGATCTTTATGTACAAGTTTTTGGCATATAGCATCACCTATAGTAGCCTTTTATCTCATAAATGGTCATTTATAGTCTGACTATAGACATACACATAATTAATGATAAGAGACTAGAGGTTGAGAGACCTAAAATCATAGATATTCACTTAGGTTAAACTAACATAATGATCTCATAATTATATTAGTGTATGAAATACAAGTTTTAAGTGTTTAATATAACTGACAAAGGTATCTATGTCTAATAAGTGGTACTTATAGTTTACTACAATAGAGTGACCAACTCAAGCTATTGTCAATGGAAAGGCAGTGAGCATAATCCCTAATGCATGATATGATTGAGTCCAAACAAGTATGAAATGAGTTTAGGGACTTCAATGAGATCCTAAGAATGAGATACAAGGTTATAGAATGTAAATATACCTATAAGAGTCTCTTTTTTTTGAGTGGATAACATAGTCACCATGTCTGCAAACTGGCCTAGATTAGTGAAGAGTGCAAGTTGGGATGTAAGTAGAGTTATATAATGAGTTGAACTATTAATCATAGGATATACTGAGAGGGGGGTGAATTATTATATCATATATCTTATAAATATTTTTACTTAATAAAACTCCACTTAACCATACATTCAAAATATGTAATAATATTGAAATAATAACATGCATCATATGTGAGAGAGAGAGAGAGAGAGAGAGAGAGAGAGAGATCAAAATTTTATGTAAAAACCCAAAGTGGGAAAAACCATAGAGTACAATCTCAAGTATACTAATGAGCACCAACTCAAATTAAAAATTTCATAAGCCCCAAATTGTAGGAGCACTAACCCCTTTGCCAAACACCAACACAAAAACTATTTGTGAGCACCAACCCATAGGAGTACCAACCCCTCTTGTGTATAAAACACAACTATCTCTCAATGTTGCTTTCTCAAAAAATGATAAAAATATACAATATCTCTTTTGATTCTTTCCTATTTTATTATAGAAAACAATTAAAAACCATGCACTCTCTTGCATATACAAATGGGTTCCCAAGCCTTTATTTATAACTTTCCAAATGACCTTTGGCATTCAACCTTTGTGACTCTTCACTCCTCATGGAAAATGGTGAAAAACATGGATGACCCTTCTAATCCTTGTATTTGAAAAGTCACATGGTGACCCTTCATAAGCACATGAATTCTTTCCTCTTTTGTATTTATGTTGGTGACCTTCTATATTATTTAAGGTGACTCTTCATGGAAAAATGCACCAAACCCTATTTTATCTTCACTTGGTGACTCTTGAAATTCCTCAAGATGACTCTTCATGAGAAACTGTGTCCCATTCCTCCGTTGTCTTTACCCCATGACTCTTTGACTTCTCAATGGGCCCTCTTTTGATTTTTATGCAACCAAAAATATATTCATTAATATTAAATAAATATCAACACATTTTAGCCAAAATATGAACATTAAAAACACCTTTATACAATAAATGCTATGGGGCCTTTATCACCAATACTAGACCTTTGACATCAACAACAATATTTCCAATAATCTCCCCCTTTATCATTGATGGAAACCTCAAACTAAAATTGCCACATCTTGAAACCTTTACTACACATGCCAACCTGCACATACTACCATATGAAAAAGATATAGTAACTCCCCCTTACTGTAGCATCCTATACCTATTCCTTATACCTATTTTTGCACTTGTTCCTTATACCTATTCCATTAATTTTTAAATGTGCCTATTTCTATTATTCTCCCCCTTTGACATTAATAGAAAATGTCCTATCCTAGATCTAACACTTAGCTCCCCCTCAAATGATGTTGATCCTCAATGGTAGGAAGTAAAATAAATTACTCCCAACTTCTCCCTTAGATACTCTAATGTGTCTTTTAGTAGTACCTTTGTGCAAATATCTATAATCTATTATGTAGTACTGATATATTCTATCTTAACCTACTGATCTACAACATACTCTCTCAAGAAGTGATATCTGATAGGAATATGTTTTATTCTTAAATGCATCACTAGATTCTTATAAATATTAATAACACTTGTGTTGTCACAAAAAATAGAAATAGGTTCATCATATTTTACCTTGATATCTTCCAAAGTTTGCTTCATCCAAAGCACTTGAGTATAACATAATACCATTGCAATATATTTTGCTTCAAATATAAAAATTGATATTGAATTATGATTTTTGCTTAGCTATTATACTAAGCTATCACTGAGGAAGAAAGCTCTTCCACTTATACTCTTTCTATCATCTAAGCAACCTACCCGATCTAAATATGTATAAGCAACCAAAGTGAAATCTCTACCTGTGGGATACCAAAATCCATAATCCAAAGTCCCCTTGACATATCTAAATATTCTCTTCACCAACTGAACATGATTCTCCTTTAGGGTTGTCTGATATCTCACAACCATCCATACTACATGCATGATGTTTGGCCTTGATGCTATCAAATATAAAAGATTACCAATCATATATCTATACAAATATGATCTCAAATAGGTGAATCTTAGCCTTACTCACTTTTTTCCCTATACTCATTGGTGCACAATCCTCAAAACCAAATTTTTTCAACATTTCCTTTGCATACTTACTTTTGAAATATAAAAATTCCTTTATCTGACTAAAATATTTGCAACCATAAGAAAAATGACAATTATCCAAGTATAGACATCTCAAATTATTTTTGCATATTATCATAAAATTCTTTTATCATATTTTTAATGTTTCCTCCAAAAATTTTGTCATCAACATATACCACAACAATTAGTTAATGCTCACCTTCTATTCTGATGTAGAGATTACTATCAACAAAACCTCTCTGGAAACCTTGATCTTGTAGGTACTTATCAAGTCTTTCATACCAAGCTCTAGGAGATTGTTTCAATCCACACAATGATTTATTCAATCTACATACATGGATACTATAATTTAAGAGAATAAATCTCTCAGTCTACTCAATTTAGACTCCTCTTCTAGATTCCGATTCAGGAAGGTAGATTTGACATCCATCTAAAACACTTAGAAAATTTTAAACACTACATATACAAGAAACATTCTAAAAACCTCTATCCTTGCCACTAGTGTAATAATTTCTTCAAAATATATACCCTCAATCTGAGCATATCCTTTACATACTAGCCTTGCTTTATTCCTAGTAATTTCACTATCTTCATTCAACTTATTTTTGTATACCCATTTTGTTCCTATCACATTTTTATCTTTTAGTCTAGGCACTAATTCCTAAGTATTATTCTTTTCTATTTGATTTAATTATTCATACATTCCCTTAAACCAATGCTCATCATGTCTAGATTTTAAAAAATTTATAGGTTGAATTTTGGATAACAAAGAAAAATTTACTTACTCAAATTCACTTGCCATCATCCTTCTGGTGTGAAGTCCTTCATTTATGTTCCTAATGATGTCGTTCTTATTATGATTTTTATGAACATATTTGGATGTGTTCTTGGTGTCCTTTTTCTTCTATTTTTCCTCTTCATCTAATTCTTCAAAATCTTCTTCTTCAATGATTTTAGGAGTGTCCATTAGATCACTAGCTCTTTATGCTACATCTTCATCTATCCTTACACTTGCACTTTCAATAATCTTCTTAGTTATTTTGTTATAACATTTATAAGATTTAATTTTGTTATAATATCTAATAAATATACCTTCATCTATTCTAGATTCAAATTTACCCAATTTTTCATTGGTTCTCTTTCTGAAGCATCTACTACCAAAAACTCTAAAGTAATCAATTGTAGCTAGTTTGTCTTTCCATAGTTCATAGGGAGTCTTGTAACTATTTAATCTCAATAGTGCTCTATTTTAATATGCACTATTGTACCAACTACCTCTCTCCAACATTTATTTGGTATCTTGGATTCATTTAGCATTGTCCTCACCATCTCTTGAACTATTTTTTTTGTTCAAATACTCCATTTTGATATGGAGTTCTGGCTATTGAATAATGTTTATTTATCCCATGGTCTTCATAATACTCAATAAAATAATTTGACATGAATTTTAGTCCTTGATATGATCTCAGGAACTTAATATTTAAATCAGTTTCATTCTCAACAAAAGCCTTGAATGCTTTGAAGTGGCTGAAAGCTTCTATTTTTTTCTTCAAAAACATCACCCATGTCATACGTGTAAAATCATCAATAAGCAACATGAAATATTTCTCACCTTTAGTACTTTAAGTTCTCATAGGTCTACACAAATCATTGTGAACAAGATTTAACATCTGAGTGGTTGAGTATTCTTTTATTTTGAACCTTTTTTTGACCTACTTCACATGTTGACATGGTTCACAAAGTATGTTGGAGGGATTTGTAATATTTATAAGATCTCTAACTACTTGTTTCTTACTGATGTTGATAAGATTATCAAAATTTATGTGTCCCATTATCCTGTGCCATAGCCAAATTTCCTCAACTTGACTCAAAAAACATTTTTGACCTTTGATATCTAATAACATATACAAATTGTTGTTTGTCCTCTGAGCATTTGCCATCAACACATCTAAATCTTTTCTCCTAATTTCACAACCTTCTACATAAAACATTAGTGTGTGTCCCTAATCACACATTTAACTCACATTTAAAATATTATGCTTATGACCTTCTAGATACATAACATTTTCAACCTTAGTTCTACCATTATCCAAACTTAGTGTACCTTTTCAGACAATTTTGGTAGTAGTATTGTATCCAAATTTCACTATGCCACCATTGATATTCTTCAAGGTTATAAAATTACTCTTGTCTCCTATCATGTGCCTAAAACATCCACTATCAATAAACCATGGATTTTATTCATTTCTTGGATGCAAAGCTATCTGGACCAACATAGACTTTTTAAGTTCTTTCTTTTGTCATGAACCTGTCTGGACTTTCTTCTTGATGAATGGAGCTTTGAAACTCTAATCCTTCTTGACTGACTCAAACACACTTCTATAGTACTAGGATATGTGTCTAATGTTATTAAACTTGTAACTTATTATGTCCTCTTCATTAAACCCTAGTAGAGGAATAAAAGAGTTGTGGCTTTTGCTTGACTCTTCATGAATTTTATTCTCCTTGTTTCTGAAATTGTTGGCCCTTTTATGACATTATTTTTTCTTATGACCATATCCATTACAATAAAAATAGTAACCATAAAAATAAAACCTATTTGTGTATCTCTAACTTAATTTCCTTTTGTAGCTCTATTCCTTCCAACATTTTTTATTTGAGATGTCTTTTGTATTCTTAACTTCTTTTTTCATTTCCTCTTTTGTAAGAGCTTTATCATAGCTCTTTCCTTTTTCTATGTTAACCTTGTCTATGAAAGTAGTGGCCTCCCCTTTCTCTTTTTTAAATTTGATAGCTATTTTATCTGACATTGATCTTTGACTTTCTAATATCTTATTCAACATATTAGTTTTATTTTCAAATTTTAAATCAATGGATTCTCTATCATTGACTATTTCATTTGTTTTCTCAAGATCTAATTTTAAAGAGGTAATTTCAACAACATACCTTTCACATTATTCATTTAATTTTTGTAATTGATATGTTAGATATTCTTCAGTCTTTTTGGCTTATTCAATGTGTGCTTGTAGATCTTCAATTATTTCTTTTGACTCCTTTTCATTTTTCTCAGTTTGGTGCTTCAATATGTGATTCTTCTTCTCAAAAGCTTGTAATTATTTTAAGGCAAAAATGATTTCTCCTTTTATATTCACTTTAGATTCATCTTGTTCTTCTTCTTGATCATTTTTAATTTTGATTATAGAGGAACCTTCATGTATGGTCATGAATAGAATCTCTTCTTCATCTAGATCACTGACTCCACTATCTTCAGCTAAGCTAAGATCTTTAGAATATAAACTCTTCTTCTCAAATCCCTTCTTGAATTTGCCTTTGAAATTATTATTTTATTGAGACCTTAATTCTTCATTATCTCCATTACTCTTATTTAGGCACTTAGCTATAAAATTTCCAATCTTTCCACAATTAAAACAATTAAAAGGTAATTTTCCTTGATATTTACCTATGCCCTTTTTCAGCCTATGAGTGAATAAAGCTACATTGTCATCTTTGTCATCACTAGATATGTCACTTGATTCTTGAGTCTTAGCCTTGTATTTTTTGATTTCTTGAAAGAAACTTCCTTCATTGAGGGTTTCTATTTTTTTCTCCGCATCTTATATGTCATAAGAAAACCATGTAGTTCTTCCATCTTTATCTTAACTAGATCCTTCATCTCCTTGATTTGTGAAACATTTGCATCATATCTCATTGGTAGAGATTTCAAAAACTTTTGTACCACCATTGATTCTTATAACTTTTCTCCAAGGCCTTGAACAAGATTAACTATTTGATCAACCCAAAAAAGATAACTCACTATATTTTCTTCCTCTTTTATTTTAAAACTCTCAAACTATCTTCTTAAAGTTTAATTCTTAGATTTATGAACCTTTCCATCACCTTTGTAAATGTTTTTAAGCTTTACCCAAGTTTCATGAATATATTTTTATTGGATAACTTTCATAAATTATGATTCACATAAACTACATAAAATAACATTTAAATATTTAGCATCATTTTCACTTACCTTCTTTACTATCAGAGTAGTCACAAGTGTCTTTGGCTCTTTATATTCCTCCAAAACTACTTTTCCAATGTCAAATATAAGAGACATCAAATAAGTCCTCACCCTTATGCTCCAAAAATCATAATTTGTACCATCAAATAAATGTGCCTTATTTGTAGAAAAAACTTCATGTGATCCAACCATCATGCTTTCGCTAATCTACCTTCATGTTATAGATCTTTTTAAAAGGAACATGCTTTGATACCAATTGTTAAGCATGGTATACATTGAGAAGGAGGGGGGTAATCAGTATATCATATATTTTATTAATATATTTACTTAACCAAACTCCACTTAACCATACATTTAAGATATGAAATAAAACTAAAATAATAATATGCACCACGAGAGAGAGAGAGAGAGAGAGAGAGAGAGAGAGAGAGAGAGAGAGAGAGAGAGAGAGAGAGAGAGAGAGAGAGAGAGAGAGAGAGAGAGAGAGAGAGAGAGAACAATCATGGAAAACAATATCAAGTATATGATTTAGCACCAACTCAAAATACAAAATTTGAAAGCACCAAATTTTAGGAGAAACAACCCCTTTACTGAGCACCAACATAGCAACTATTTTTGAGCACCAACCCATAGGAGCACCAACCCCTCTTGCATATAAAACACAACTATCTCTCAATGTTGCTTTCTCAACAAATGATATAACTCTATAATATCTCTTTCTATTCTCTCCTCTTTTATTATATAAAATAGTTACAAACCATGCACTCTCTTGCATATACAAATGGCTTCTTAATACTTTATTTATAGCTTTCCAAATGACCTTTGGAATTCAAACTTTGGGACTCTTCACTCCTCATGGAAAATGGTGACAAACTTGCATAACCCTTCAAATCCTTTTATTTGAAAAGTCACATGGTGACCCTTCATAAGCACATGAATCTTTTCCTCTTTTGTATTTATCTTGGTGACCTTCCATATTACTTAAGGTGACTATTCATGGAAAAATACACCATAACCTATTTTGTCTTCACTTGGTGACTCTTGGAATTCCTTAAGATGACTCTTCATGAGAAAATGGATCCCATTCCTCTTTTGTCTTTACCCTGTGACTCTTTGAATTCTGCATGGGCCCTCTTTTGTATTTTATGGAACCAAAAATATATTTATTAATATTAAATAATTATCAACACATTTTAGCCAAAATATGAACATCAAAAACACCTTTAGACAATAAATTATATGGGGCCTTTATCACCAATACTAGACCTTTGACATCAATGGCAATATTTCCAACATTAACATGTGGAGATCACTCTCACAATGTTAGGGTCAATGTCATATGTTTCTTATATGGAGTAAATAATAAAACTCACACCAACCTATAGTCATAGGTTTGAGATTCATTAACCTTATAGGTATTCATCATTCCTAAAGGTCTGTCTTGAATAATTGTGATATAGAGAACCTTTTAAAGGTGACAAATCCTTGTAATTTGGTGTATTGGGTCCCCATGACACAATATAACCTATAATAGCTTCACCTATATTTATAAAATAGGGGAGATTCCCTATATTTTATTTTATGTAGAGGGCACTCCTAAACAAACCACCTTATAGATTAGGTGAGTGAATGGTAGGGGGTGAGTTGTAAAGTATTAGAACATTGTAGAATGATATGGAATGCTTGTTTGAAACATGAACAAGGATGGGAAAGACCTTACATTCATTAGAAACTCTCATAAGGGTTAAACACATTGTCATATCAACTAGGCCTAAGCCCTTTGAGGGCCTAACTAAAATTTTAAGACTAAATGATCATTCCTATCCATTGAATGACCTTGAGGAGGAAGTTTATGATTATTTAGAACCATCAGTATATAGAGAGACAACACAAGTTGGTAATTTTTATCCTTTTCCATCACAAAGGTGTCTATAATGCATTATACATCTCGATAGATAAACTTCTCTTACTCACACCTATACAGACACCAAGAATGGGACATGAAGTAGATAGGGTTAATTAGGGTAGGTCCCATACTCAAGATTTGTGGAATTTTTTGGGAGGTTAGATGTCAGGATTTTATGAACAATAATTAATAGTCTAAATACTCTAAAACCCTCCTAAACCCTTGGTTTTGATCTGATGAAGCAAATACCAATGGTGATTTAATAAAAATGGATAATATGATTTGGAAACTATTTTTAGCTTATATAAGACTCCCATTCTCCTTCCCACCTAATTGGTTTATACCCTACTTATATAGGTAGGTTTCAAAATAAGGTCTTTTGAAATTTTGTGATTGTTTTGTAGGTATATAGAAGCATAAACATGTGATATCCATTAGAGGGGGTCAATTTGGACCTACTCTATCTATCCATATTATTTTATCACCATATATGGGCATGAAATCATCTTTGTTACATCATTCATCACAGGTAGCCTTAGACAAAGATTAAAGATAAGGAGTGATTCCCAAGTGAGAGAGTGAGAATACTATTTTTTAGATATTTTAATGTCTAATTCATGGAGTGGAAGTCAAATAGGTCTTATACAAGTGTCATAACTCCTTTTCCATGGAATTTTTTGAGAAATTGAAGGCCAATTGGGTGATAATTGTGAAGGAGGTTAAGAAGGCTAATGAATGACTGCATATGGAGAGTAAACATTTCTAGGAGGATGGTAGTTAGGGATGCATCTGATGATTGTCATGGCATGTTTCCAACCCTCCTAAGACAATTTATAGGTTAAACTCACCCTAGTCTAGTTTTAAGTGCTTGAAAGATGCCTAATCATCAAGATCATTTCAAGAAGGTAGCTGAAGGGTCACTACACTAGTTTTGAGGAGTTTTTATGCTTCATATAGGCACTTGTCCAAGAATACCTTCAAGACCTCTATTTTTCACTTCATCTTCTTATAATCTAACTAGTTTTCATTCCTTAACATCTATCATTGTGGCCTTTGGACATCTCTTCTCCCTATCCTCTCACACATTCTATAAATGCAAGCCATTTTGGATTTTCTAATCTAATTTGACACCTGGTATGATGAATCCATGATGGTTTGATATTGTACTTTACCTTTGAAGTAAAGTCACAGTCTAGTGTTTTTTTTTCACAAGCTATCTTGTCTAAGTGTGTGAAGTGGTGTATAGTGAAAGTTTAAGTGATTAGTATCTATCCTTGGTTTCTCTCAATCCTTCCATGTTTGATGTAAGTAATTTCCACTCTAACACATCACATGAAGTATTTTCAAGTGATTTGGTTCATATTCAAGTGTAATAAATATCCTTAGTGTTATAAAATGACCTATAGTTGACTCACCTTGAGTAGTTCCATGCATATCACCTCCATGTTAAAAATATTAATGTTAGAGCAATTCAAGATTTTGAGACTAGTATTGTAGGTCATGTTTCATAGTGCAATGGTATGGTAGTCTAGTAGAGATATTATTTGTATATCACCTCAGTATAGTAGATTATTTTCATGTCATTTATACCCCTTTTTCATCCAAGAAAATAGTTAGTGTTGGTGATAGTAATTCAAGGATGAATCTAGGGAACTAGCCCTTAAACCTAGAGGTCTACCCTACTGTAAGCAACCCATAGGCCTAGAGGTATTGTAATGTTGACCAAATATTAGAGTAGGTTTGAGACACCTACTTTAAGGTGAAATATTTGTTGACAACATTTTAATCAGACCTCAATCCATTATAGTTCAACTAGAAATCTGGCATCAAAAATGATAAGTATGATCAAGGAAAATATAGAAATGTTTTGAGACTATATGGTTAAACTCAAAAATGAAAAGAGCATAAGATTTGACTCATAAAACAATGATAGAATGGGATTAGATAGAAAATGGTGGGACTGTAGAAATGGGAATGTTTAGGAGTTTTTGAAACACTATACCTATAAGGTATCATTAGTAAAGGGAAAAACATGTTCTAGCACCAAGATGGAATTGTATAATAAATGAAATGATTGGAATCATTATATTGGATAAGAATAGGTGGTAAGTGGATAATGAATCTATAACTAATATGTTTCATGAGAACTAAATGTCCATTTGTGAAAGTGTCACTAAGAAGATATGTCAAGAGATTTTACAAAATAAGGTTGAGAACAAAGTCCACTTTCTTATTAAGATCAAGATGGAAAGGAAAATTTGGACCAAGGTAGGATGAATATAAATATGGTTTAGGGAAAGGTAAAATATTCAATATGATGGGAATGGAATGGATTTCAATGAAAAAAAGATGCCCCCATGTTTTAAAGTACTTGTAGATAAAAAATTATTTACACATGATGCCAGAAACTTGGTTTTCATCATGGTACTTTCCCAAGGTGCCACAAACATGGTTTTCACTATTTAATGAATTAGTTATCTTAATCGTTGATATTTTTTTAATTTTTTTGACATCTCAACTAAATAGAGCATTATGAGATACATAATTTTTAATGTTTGATCTATAACCCATACCAATTTTGAATAGTATTTTTTCAAGAATTTTATTATTGATGTAAACTATTTTGATGTTGTTGTGATCTTCATTGGCTATTGATTCTACTTCCTCCAAACTAGAGTTTTTTAGTAGAATTTTTTTATTAATTCATGAATATTTAAGTTTTTTTAAATCAACATTTTATAATTTTGTGGGATATTAAATAGTAGGGAATCACCTAATTTTTAGGATATAAATTAATTTTTACAGTCGAATTGCCTACTTTAAAAAAAAAATTGTTCATATATATGTATTTCACTAGAACTTCAAAAGTCAATAGGGCCAATTTACCACTATTTATACTTACCATTTAGTAGTATATTAAACTCCTTTTTTATCTTTGCTATCAGTTAAGGTATATTTTTCTACCCAGATTGTATTCAATAAATGATAACATTAAACCATCTATGTTTATTTTCAAGCATTTGCATTTAATGGAAAGCATATGCATTTATTATCAAGCATCTACATCTGCATTTGCTATCAAGCATATGCATTTACCTACATATTACATACTTAGATGGATTTTATAGAGAATGTTAAGAAGGTAGGAAAATTAATAAAACAAATTAACCTATCATCTTATTTTATCTGGACACCAAACATATGTATTAAATATCAAATGGTTTATTGCTTTTTATTTTCACTTTCCCATTATGTTTATCTTAAATACTTATACACACATGAAAACCTATATTTTAAGGTGACAATCAATATATATATATATATATATATATATAGACACACACACACACACACACACACACACACACACACACACACACACACACACACACACACACACACACACACACACACACACACACACACACACACACACACACACACACACGATTTATTGCATATATAGACATCTACCTACATATTCATTCAATCATCTAGTAAATAGATGATGGTTTGTATATGTAGATGGTAATCTACATATGCAAGTAGTCATCTACATATGTATATGACCAATTTCATTCATATATGGCCATCTACATATGCAAGTAGTAGTATACATACATACATAAATTATCATATTCATATGGAGATGATCGACTATATATGCAAATGGTCATCTGTATATGCAGGCAATTACTCATATATACAGATAGTCACCTATGTCTATGGATGGTCATCTATGTGTGAAGATGGTCATTTATGTATGTAGTCTTCCTTTGCTCTTTCCTATTTAGGTTCAATAATAATTACAAGGTGTAACCATTTTACATGCAAAACCAACTAATAGTACTTTAAGATATGCCTCCATTTGAAGATGTACTTAGATATGAAATACTCTCACTAAATTATATGAAAAGGACACTAGAGGATGACATCATGGATGTCAATGAAGACATGCCTCTATTAAAATATATGCTTAGGTACGAAGTGCTAAACATATATATTAAATTTTAAATAATTTATTGTATTGTTATTTATTTTCACTTTTGTATTAAGTTTCAATAATAATGACAACGTCTATATATTTTGTACATAGAACCCAAAAATTACTCATTTGAAGATATGCCTCAACTAGAAGATGTACATGTGTATGAAATGCCAAACACATATACTAAATACTAAATGATATATTTCATTTTTATTTATTCACTTTTGTATTACATTTCAAAAATAATTACAAGGTACATGATCATTTTAAATGTAAAAACCATTGATTACCATTTTGAAGATATGCCTCTAGTAGAAGATGGTTTGAAATCAAAATGATTGAGAGGGGGTGAATCAGTCTCTTAACAACTTCCTTTCAATTCCTCTTTGGCATAAATGAACCATCAAATAAAAATGTGGATTAATTAATGAATAAGCAATCAACCAAATAAACATGAAACAAAATTACATAAGATAACACACCATATATGTGGGAAATCCTCAATGGAAATAAAACCCACTAATATCATCAAATGGACTAAATTAATATAAGACAAACACCAAATTTAGTGAGTCACCAAATTCACATGGAAAACCAATCCCAACTAGTTAAGCAGTAACTTACCTAGGATTTAATAAGGACCAACTTATAAGGAGACACTAACTCCATAAATGAAACATCACCAACTCATCCACCTGATTACTTTCATCAAATTTAGGACACCTTATTTATCAACTAATTGATGATGACCACCTATTTAGGTCATATAACATTAATTTTCATACACATAACCTATGTCAAATATTTAATATAGTTCCTATACACTCCTATAATGGTATACAATACCTCCTTGTGCTCAATAATGTGTTGTTTCATTTGCATACACTCTTCTCACCCAAATAGGCCTAAAGCTGCCTTGTATTTCTATAAACCTCTTGCTCATATCCGTACTAGTTGTCCATACATAATTTCAAAATTGGATTAAAATTTAAAGATATATTATAAAAATTTTCATATATCAATTAATAATTTTGATAGGTCATCCACAACTTGAAATACCAAAACATTTACTAGGCCTTCATTTGCAACATTGCACTATGATTTCCTTGGAATACATTAAAACTCCTCACATGATAGGAAAATATAATAATACACTAAAATATACCCCTTATAATCTCATATAGTCTCTATAAAACTTTTTAGAGCCAACTACCACTTGAAGCACACCATTATTACTATTCACTATTAGGCCTTTGAACCTACAAAAAGTATATTAAATAAAATTGAAGCATATCCATAATATAGTCACATAATCATGAAATTAAATAAAATCAATATAAACTTAATTAACTTAAAAACATCACCATGTCAATTATACTTCACAACTTAGGGCAAAAGGACTCAAACACTTCTATGCAAATAGCCCACTCAAAACTGCCAGAACTCTCCAAAACCATGTCACAAACAAATTGATCTATAACACTTTAAATAAAACTTAAAATTAAAAATTATACTTTAAAAATATCCTTTTATATATGTAAAACACTTTTTTAAAAAATCACATGGTTTACTATCAAATATTAGTCTTGCAGACCAATCTTTTGAACTCACTACATAGTCAAATCAGAATCAAACAAACCATTTTATCTTGAACATTTAAAAAACTTTAACTAACCATAAAACCTTATTAAAATAATGTATATAATATAAAATTATTCTAAAAAAACACTATATAAATATATACTTTAACTTGGTATATACAGTCTCAAACTCATCACTACAACCTGCTTACCTAGAACTGTGAGTTTGCCTTAAAGCACAGTCATCATGATAATGACCTTTATTCACCTCTATGAAAATTTAAATATAATTTTCACTCATGTAGATGATATTATTATATTATTATAAACTTATTATATAAAAATATAATATGGTCAAACAGAAATATTGATCTTATAGACCAATCCCATAACCTTATATCTCATTATCTCATTTGAACTAGACAGGTCCACTTGTGAGCAACATTTTCACTATAAATGTTGTCCTATAACACTTATCCAAAAAATTATCATGTATTAAGAGTTATAAAAACACCTCTATGCACTTGTTTATATAATTATTCCATTTTAACACATCCCTAATCATCTTCTCACTATTATCTAGGTTTTTCACCATTTCCACCATTAGGCCTATTAATGACTGGCTAACTTAGATGACCGGTTTAGCATACCTAAGGAATATAACCTATCCAAAATAAACCATGGACATAAAATATAAGTATAAACCTTATTAATCTAATTATTTTCATACTTTGACTTGGTCAACTTTGACTTCTATAGTAAATCTCTAAGATACTAGCACTTTCTTCAAGGTTTTACTCACACACATGATAACTCAATAACACATAGAGGTGATTGGTAAATTTGACTATATGATTCAATAATTTGTATATTTATTTAAGACCATTATAGGATGTTTTTAAAAATATCTTTCATATTTTTTCATTGTTATGGTTTTAGAGAGGGTTAACACTATTTATGGTGTTAACAATGCGATGTTAGGAATTTGAGGATGGAGGGGAGGTTAGATTAAGGATTAGTCTCAAAATTAAATCAAATTAACAAAAAACACACTAAAAAATCATAACACCTCCATGCCTAGATCATAGGAGTATCATGTTTAACAAACAACAAATGACAAAGCTCAACTAAAATTAAAAAAATAATACCTTCCTTGAATGCTCCAAATGATGTGTTTGTTGGCTTGCTCAGATTGTGCTCAAAAGGTATTCATAAGTGGGGCTTGGATATCTACATATAATTTTATCACCATTTTTGGATTAGATTAGATGATTTTTTTCATTATAACTCTATGCTTTTGCTTCATGCCCAAGTTTTTGCATAATAACTTTACTATGTTCAAGCTCTAAAATCATTTGTGCATGCTAACTTTACACCAACATAGATTTTTAAATGAAGAGGTATAGGGTTTCTTTTATATTATTTTAAATTAACTTATAATGGGTTAAATCCTAAACTTTTTTGGATTAGTTAACTTTGGTTGAGTCTAAAGGTGTCCAAATGGTCATGATTAACATGAAATATGTGTGCTTTGAGATATTTTCCATTTGGGACAACTCTCAAAGGTAGTGATTAGATAATATGATATTCATTTATATTTGAATTTGAATTTTTTAGAATTTATTTATTAGCTCATGGATTGATTCAATTAATACATGATTAAGATTTTTAAGTTAATTAATCCGTTTTAGGCATTTGGACATTTGTTGTAAGATTTGATTTAATTCAATGTGTATTTGTCTTATTTAATTGATTAATAGGCCAAATTGATTTAATTTCATGGTTATGAATCCAAATTTGATACCTTTAGAAATTCTTAGGATAGATATTCAATGGTTGGTAAGAATTGATCTAAAGTTAGGTACAAAGCTATTGGTGGCTAGTTTTAGGTGTTTGTAGTTTGCCCCCATTTGGGAAGATGTTGCAAACCGTAGGCATATAAATGTCTTCTCAAATAATTAGAAAAGGCTTATATTCCAAAAATGAAGATGATGATAGAATAAAAATATTCAAATAATGTTTGAGAAGTGTATAATGATGACCCATTGAGGGAGTGGTCATCATATGTTTCTTGGACAAACCCTCAAAAAGAATCAGGAAGAAAGGTGGAATTAATCCATGGGTAAGATTAATCCAAATGAGGAAATGCTTACATGCATTGATTTAAAAAGAGTATTGATTTTCCCATAGGTATTTATAATTAGGAATAAATTTCAAAATAATAATTTTCTCATAAGAGGTTATAATCATTAAGATGACCTATATTAAGTAAAGATTATGTTTGATATGGTTGTGCCCCAGTTAGGGCTGTTTAGTAAGCATAACTCAAGGATATAACTTGGAATACACATTAAATATGAGCAGGTGTAAACATAGATGTGATGGTCTAATGACTTAAGAAGCCAAAAAAAACTAGGCATATAAGGATGCACAAAGTAATGAAATAGATGAATAGATTAATAAGATTGATCATTGGGAATGATTCAGTTGTACCTGATAATGAGGAGATGCTCATCCTTATTAGCAATGATATAAATATAATGGTTAATGGGTTGAGTTGATCAAGATGGGTGGGAGGATTTTTCCAATGTACCAAGAAGAAACTTTTACAGCCCCCATTTCTTATAGAACCTCTTATAGCTGATTTTTATTATAGTACATGATGGTAGGCATCATTATAGAACACCATGACAAATTAGCTAAAATGTACATAAGGACTAACTCTCAATCCAATCAATAATTGAAAACAATGTAAAAATGATAAAAACCATGATGACAATGATGGTGTATGAATATGGATGGAATTAATAATAATGTATGGAAGAAATAACCTAATAAACACATATAGACTAAGTCGAGGCAACAATACAAAAATCAAATAAATAGGCAAGAAGCAAAATAAACAAAGAAATAAAAAAAGAACGTCACATTGATAAATAACTTTAAATAAATAAACAAATAGAAAAAATGAGAGCAAAAGCAATATAAAACATCTTAACAATGACTTTGACCTAATAGGGAAAATCAAGGATGACTACATAGGCTTAGACAAGATAAATATTTTTGGATTTTGAAATGTTATGAATGTTTTTGGAATTTTGAGGTATCTTAACTTAGTATATAATGATAATATACCTATTTAAAAAATTGTTAGAGCATTAGCTTAGGTTGATCATATAATGGAAAGAATGTATGGAAAAGGGGGATTGATCTGAGCATAATGTGAATCAAACATGAACCACATAGTCCCAAAGTTACCTCGAGTTATAGTAATTCCATCCACATAAAATGTGGGGAGAAACGTGACCAAGGAACAAAAAGATCACAAATGTTGGCTTAAATGATAAGGCAAATGGAAAAAATAATAACAAGGTGATGTAACAATGCATGATAAATAAATGTTACCCCTAGTTTGCCCATAGGTGGTTATAACTAGGATACAATAGATCAGATCAATGATACTAATTTTATCATAGGAGGTTATAATTATTAGCAAGACTAGTGAAACATTGATTTTCCCCTAAAGGTAGATATAATTAGGCTCACATAAATAAACATGATATAGGATAGAAAATGAAAGATATCTTACCAGATCAACTATCATAATACTTTCATGAACTGTCATTCAAACACAAAATTTAATAAACTAATAAAAATGGGTTGTAAAACCCTCACAAAAAGTGTAATAAGAACCAAAAGGAACCAAGATCAAAATAGGATTGGGTAGGACGGCTAAAAAAAACTTTGGTCTAGATAGGAATGGGATGATAGAATGACATATGATATGGAATTATTTAGGATGATGATGGTATGAAGACTAGATAGAATGGTAGGAGGGTTTCCCCCAAGTGATAAGATTAATGGCTAGGAAATGTGACAATGGAAAATGATTGGTAGATTGAAATGGTATGGTACATGTTTTGATTATCCTGTGTATGGTTGATGATTATGTTATTCTTGCTGATGTGGAAATGCACATCCTAATTAGTAAATGATACAACTAGATTAAATATTCAAGTAAATTGTTATCCCATAGCTCATTTGAATAGATAATCTATCAAGAAGTGGCTACAAATTTAGTGCTCATGATGTTGTTATGAACCTTATTAGTTGTTGATTCTATTTACATCAAACATTACGACAATGTATCTTTGTAGACTCTAAAAAGGAAAGTACGGCCATGGATGGTAAAAAGGGATAAATAATGGATAATAGGTCTAATTTGGAGATGATTTAATGCATATAAATATAAATTATAATGGTTGAGAAATAAATGAAGATTAGGATTTTCAAGCACACACATTGTTGTTGATTCTAGACTTAACATAAATTTGGATGTGGTAGGGCTAAAGAACTCTAAATATTATCTTGATAAGACCATCAAATTTTTATAGTATTTAGGCCTAAGATTAGCTACCATCTAATTAGCCTATAGAGTGGAAGTTATTTTGATTTGATCTTTTATTTTTTATTCATCAAATAGTGGAGATATTTTGTGTTTAGTTATTGGTGCCTCGATGAGGTTTCTACTAATGAATTTATATTGATTGAGCCATAAAACCTCTAAAAAGGTTTCACTAAGGATCATTGAATTTTGAATTTGATTGTATTCTATTACCTCTAGAAAAATTTCATTAGAAGATGATGAGTTTGAACTTTGATTGTTCGCTAGTACCTCTAAAAATGTTTCAATAGGAGAGTGTTCTTATTTTGTATGATTTTGGTTTTGGCTTCCTTACTCTTCATCAACTAATACATTAACATCGATGTAGTTTAACAAGGTGTGATTCTATTCGTCTAAATCCACACTTGTGGAAGGTGAAATTTCAATAAAATGGCTATGATTGTTTGTGGTAATGTCATGTGAAGAGCATGCACAATCCTCATAGAAGGTATTAGGAGAACTTATGTCAATGCTAAAGTAATCATCCTCAAAAATTGTGGAAGGATCACAAATTTATTTAAATTCATCTACAAGGGATGTATAACCAATATTATAACAACCACAAACATATTATGATTCTAAATCTGATTCCAACTCAAGTGATTCTTAATCTAATGTTGAGACTGACATTGATTTTTATTCTAATGCTAAATTTGATATTTGTTCAAGAATAGAACTGAAATCTAATTCTTATTCTTCATTTGATGTGGATGATACTATAATGATGCTTTTATAATTTTTTGGTATTAGATAAGTAATGACCTATAATGGCATAACAGGCTCCACAGAGATTACTTTATCAAAGTGAGACTCTATAATGGTGGGACAAAGGTCAGGATACAACTTTGTAGAGACTTGTTTGTCAAGGGGAAGTTCTTGAAAAATAGGCATTGGATTAAAATGTGACTCATCACTAGTTGACCTATCATAAATGGTTGGTCATCAAAAACATCTTGGATTGGTTGGTTATCTTGGCCTTAGTTTATAAGTAGTTGTAAACTAACAATTTTGAACATAGCTTGGTCATTGATTGATTGGCTTAGTTGAGGCACTGATTGGATTAGATGAGGTTGGATTGGTTATGATTAGATTGGTTGTGATTTTTAATAGATTATTTGTAATGGGATTAGGTTTGATTAGATTGGTTTTTATTTTGATTGGATTAATTGAATTTTAGATTGAATTAGTTGGGGTCTAGATTAGACTGGTTGGGATGTTGAGTGTATTATTTAGGGTGGTGATTGGATTAGTTGGGGTGGTGATTGGGTTGGTTAGGTTGGTGATTGGATTCATTGGGGTTATGATTGGATTGGTTTGGGTCATGATTAAATTATTTGGGGTTTGCATTAGATTGGTTGAGGTTTTATAAACTAGGGAATGATTGAAACTATATGAATAGTGAGTGATGGTTGGATAATGGGTGGGCACTTTAGAGCTTGGTTTATTGCACAAACCAAAAGATGAGGTCTTAAAAGGATAATTTTAGGGTATTATGGAGCTTAGTAGATCACACAATCAAAAGGATGAGGTCTTGGAAGGACAATTTTGGGGCATTTTGGATCTTAGTATCTCTTATAAGCCAATAGAAAAGATCTTGGAATAGTAATTGTATTCTTTAGATGTTTTGGAGTTTTGTAGCTTGCATAATCCGAAAGAGAATGTTTTATAAGGGAAATTTTGGAGTGTTATGGATCTTGGAAGCTTGCATAAGACAAAGGATGAGGTCCTAAAATAGTAATGGTAATCCTTGGTTATTGTGGAGTTTGGTAGCTTGTATAATTCAAAGGATGAGGTCCTAGAAGGACATGTTGGGGGTGTTGTGGATATTAGTAGTTGTAGTCATATAAAATATGAAAATTAGTGACTTGAGTGTGGATAATGACACCCAACCCATAGGTCCCTCTTATTTTCTCTCATGACCCTCATAGGCATATTTTTACTAATTTTGAGTCATTTGTAGCCTTCTAGACCTAATTCCAACTAAGCTAAACTCCTTTTTCCATGACAAATCAATCCCCCTTGGTCTTGTCTATTAAGGACAATAACACCACACTAAGATTATAGCACTAGTGCCACTCTTGTCCACTTTTAGTGCTATTAGTCTAGTCCATTTCTAGTCTTAATGATTAATTTCTTTTGATTTCCCATCCTTCTCCTTATCAGCCTAATGTGAGCACATTCAAACCATGACCAATATATCCCTATAAAATCCCATTTCAATATCATTTAAAAAGGGTTGGGAATTATCATTAAGTAGGAAAGAATATAAGGAAGACTACTCAAAAAATCTTCCCCATTATCTACATACATCTAACCAAAACACTTAAAAGCTTATTCAAATTCTTACACTAGTCCCTAGCCACCTCAAGCACATCTAGTTTATCATTCTACATCTTCATACACACAATTTCAAAAATCACATCAAGTTGTAGAACTAGTTATGGCTATATCCCTCTTCAGAGTATTGGTATGTAGGTAGCTTGCCCACACAAGGGGTGTAGATCCACATCTAGTGAATATTAGACACACTAACCACCCCTCCCCCCAACTCTTTCTCAAAATTGGTTAAATCATAATGGAACATAAGGTTTGAAGATAAAATATGTTTAACAAGAAGCTCTATAGACTTTCAATGATTAAAACATCATAGACAAGATCACACAAACCTAACAAACAAAACCCAAAAAGCTTAGATCCTTAGGAAAAAAATGGAAGAGGTAGACTATATCATCGATGACACTTTTGTCTAGTTCCTACACTCTTTTCCAATCACCAAAGAAAGTTTAGATCTTAGTTTGTGATAGTTTCCCAGTCTTGCATAGTGAATTCTAGCTTCTGTCTCAATTAGATCAATTAGTTTCCATCTAATTCTTCTTTTCTATCTCTTATTACTATTTTAAGAAAGGTCAAAATTTTAATATAATTTACTCATATTAGTAGCTTAATTATTTCACATTTATTTACTAATTTTACTACTCAGACCCTTTAACTAAATTAGGAAAAATACCCTAATATTTCTAAAACTGTTAAATCATTTGGTGAACTCAACTTACTTTGTTTGTGCATAAAACCCCTAGAAACCCTAGGGTAATATTCCTAATATTTTTTTTATATTTTTTTGATTTTTTACCTGCATAATAAAATCATAAATTAGCAGTAAATTTTAAAATTTTATAGTAATTTTAAAATAATTTTCTTTCAAACCTTGGTTGCCCATATTAATCCTAATATTTTCCTAGTAATTTTCCAATATTTTTTCAATTATTTACTAGCATATTAAAATTATAAATTCAATTTAAATCTCAAAATGTCATAGTAATTTTCAAAATAATCATTTTTCAAACTCTAGTTGCATACACTAGGTCCTATTGCTTTTGAGATATCACCTTACATTCTAAAATTAGATTTAAAAAATAGATCTCACTTATTTAAAAAAAAATCTTACATTTCTTGCAAATAATAAGTAGACCATCATTGGTCCTATCATGTACATAAATGATGAAGTTTATCATATGTTAGTACAAAGATTTATTCTTTGCATTTCATGTTTACTCTCTATAATAAAAGATGATACTACAACATTTATTGCTAAAAATACAAAATATTTCAATATTCCTTTTGCATATTCTCTCTTGATCATGTGAAATAATTTCCAAATCCATTTTTCTAAACACATTACCAATGTTATGTTACATGTAAAAAAATTCTATACATTCATGAAAAATTTCATGTTCTTCATCCTTTCCTTTTTATCTCTCATGTGGAAAAATTTCAAAGATTATCATGCTAAACACATTAGAAATGTCATAATACATGTCAAATTTTTTCATACATTTATGCACAAATTCATTCTCTCTATTCCTTGCTTTCTAGATCTACCATGGAATGCTTGTTATAAACATATTATTGTACAAATCATCCCTCACATTTCATGCATTTCATTCCACATTCATGCTTTCTCCCTAGATGCATATAACTCCTTGGCTAATTTTGAGTATCTCCTTATCACTACTAGAGACAAGTAAACATTAGTGGTTATATCTATCCCTCCTCCTTTTAGACTTGGTATATCTAGATCTTATCCCACACCTACAAGTAGCTCTATGACTATAGTATATCTTGTGATACATGCTATCACCCAAGTTTCAAAAGATAGGTAGGTTGATTACACCCATGGCTATAGATTTATCACTTAGGTTAACACCCCTTATGATATAGTATTAGTTTTTGAGATCCGTTAGTGATCGTATGTTTACAATGAAGTGTTATAGGTATCCCTTCATAATGATAGAATTCCCATCTCCACTGAACTAGCTTATGTTGCATCTATGTTCAACACCATGCAATGGAGTGAATACAATATTTCCTTTGAAAAAGAGGATTTGGCCCCATGCCACATCATTGAAAAATATCTACCTCTGTATATTCAATTCAAAACTAATGGTGTAGGGGTCAAAAGGGTATTAGTTGATAATGGTTTAAGACTCAACATTTGCAACATTTATTTTCTTAAATGTCTTAATATAAAACCTTAAGATCTTAACCATTCTGATATGAACATTAGATGTTTTTACAATATTCCATAGAAATTCATGGGTCAAATAATACTTAATCTTACCTTAGGGCATAATACACTCCCAACTACTTTCCAAGTCATTCCAAATGACCTCAACTATAATTTATTATTTGGTTGGCCCTAGATTCATGATATGCAAGCAGTCCCTTCTACACTTCATGATTGTTTAAAATTTAGTCACAAAGGCTACATCTACACATGAATAATAGATAATGAACCTTTTAAATACTACTAAGTTTTTAAAACTACACAAAATTATATTCTACACTTTAATCTTGGCAACATAACAACATAACCTATTATTCATAGTATACCTTTAAACCATGCAACACATCAACAAACTCTAAGTTCCATAATAACATCGATACCAGATCACTAGTTTACATCTCTTTTCAAACATAAATGTCTCAATAAGATGGTATATCATGGATAAGGTCTTAAAAATCAAGAATAATGAATCATCAGTCTTGTCAAGGCATCTACACAACATGGAACATTAGGGCTAGGATATTAGTTTAGTTGCCTTCATTATAAGCCTTCTTCTATCACTTCAAAGCATATAAATTTTTGACCACCCACTACATCAATAGACAACACCATTAATCATGCTTCAACATTATCATTGATTTATCTCAATCTCATTGATGATGTAGTTTCACTAGACATGCTCACATTAGATGAATTCTCCAATGATGAATCCTTCCTATAATTTTTCAAAGAATATGTGGACCTTCCATCTTCTTATCATAAAAATAGATTTCCTCATCACACATATGCCCTTGCATACTTTAGAGAAACTATAGATTATCCACAAGACATACTAGTTGATTTAGATGATACTATTCCTACCATTCCCTACACATTAGATCATTCCACATTGCTTAATGAAGAAATAATTAATTTTAATTTTGGAACCAATCATGATCCCTGTATTATATTATTAGTTTTTTCCTATGAAAGGAATAATATATAGATATTATTCAAAACCCTAATATATTTTTAGAACTATTTGCTTGGTCTTACTCAGATATGTAAGGAATTGATACATCTATAGTAGTTCATCATATTCCTTTATACCTAGATGCTAAACATGTTAAACAAAAAATTCATAAAATGCATCTTAAGGTGGATCTCCTAATCAAAGATGAGATCCAATACCTCTTAGATGTTGTTTTCATTTGACCATTTGCACACCTTGAATGGGTTTCCAATATAGTCCTTGTGGTCAAACCGAATGGACAAATTTGATGTTGTTCTGATTATAGATATTTAAATAAAGCATGCCTAAAAGATGATTTTCCTTTACTTAACATTGACATGATCATCGATTCCACATCTAGACATGAAATGTTACATTTATGGATGGATTTGTAGGATACAACCAATTCAAAATTGATAAAGAAGATCAAGGTAAAACATCTTTTACAACACCTTGGGTTAAATTTTATTACATTGTCATGCATTCTGGATTAAAAAATGATAGAGCCACATACCAGTGTACCACGATAGATATATATCATGATTTGATTCACCATACTATTAAGGATTATTTTGATGATATCTTAGATAAATCAAAATAATGACAACATCATGCTATTGACTTACAAAATATCTTTCAAAGACTCAAATAATACATTGTCTGATTGAACCCTGTGTGTTTGGATTTAAATCAAGAAAAATATTAGGTTTCATTATTTATTAGTGTAGCATAGAGGTTTACCCTAAGAAAGTCAAATCAATCATCGACATGCCACCTCCTATGAACTTAAAACAAATTTCATCCCTACTGGGTGAGATCTAAGAAATTCACCATTTTTTAGCTTATCTTGTTGATAAAACATAGTCATTCAATCAATTACTAAAAAAAGATACAAATTTTATCTAGGACCAAGCCTATCAAGAAATATTTGATACAATCAAGCAATATATTCTTAATAAACTTATATTAGTACCACTTCTCCCTAATAGGCATTTCCTATTGTATATCTCAGTAATAGACCAGGAATTAAGATCACTCTTAACACAACATGATAATCAACAAATTGAATGAGTAGTTTATTACATTAGTCACATATTAGTTAATTATGAAAAAAATTACTCTGCAATAGAAAAGTTATGTTTAGCACTAGTTTTTTCCACATAAAAACTTCAACATTACATGGTAAATAATGAGACTCAAGCTATCATAAAAGTAGATTCCTTAAAGTTGATCATGGTAAAAACATATCTCTCTAGTTGCATCACAAAATGGGTCATGTTATTAATAGAGTTTGACTTAAAAATAGTTCTTCAAAAATTAATAAAGGGCCAAATCATTATAGACTATTTGGTATCCACACCAATTTTGGACACTAATCTTATTAGTGACACATTTAGAGATGATTTCACTACCTATTCTACTCATTCTGATACATGGACCATGTCCTTAGATGGTTGTTGATGCACATCTAGTGTAGGGGTAGGAATTGCCTTTATTGACCCTTCTAATCACATAGTTCCTATTACATATTGATTAAGTTTCTCTTACACCAACAACACCACAAAATATGATGCACTTATTTTAGGTCTATTTTCCACCCAATCTCTCCAAATTAAATTTATTCAAGTCTTTGGTGATGCCCAACATGTGTTCAATCAAGTCAATGATATCTATCAGACAAAATAAGAACATCTTATCCCATACTAAAACATGGTATAATGTTTATCATCTCAGTTTGACTACTTTTCTATAAAAAGTATACCAAGAAAAGACAACTGACATGTAGATGCAATGGAAAGTATCACATATTTGATTCTTATCAACATTAAAAATGATCAATCTATTTTGACAATTAAATGATTACAATCACCATCAATATCTAGCATGTATTTGATTTCACTATCCATTCAAGCCACTACACGTAGTTCTATAACTCCAAAATGGTTCTCTAATATCTATAGCTTTCTAAACAAATCTATTGCACTAGACACTTTTTCTCAAAATGAAAAATGCAAGCTATAATAACAAGCACTCTATTATGTAATCATTGGTAGAGATATTTTTAAATAATCCTTTAATGGACAATTAAATAGATTTTTAACTTCAATAAAAGCCAAAATTACTCTTACACAAATACACAATAGTGAGTGTGGTGGTCACTTCAGTGGAAAATCCATGTCACAAAAATTGTTTTGATAAGGGTACTACTAGCCCACCACGGAAGATGAATGATTATAATATGAAAAACTATGTGATAAATTTAAATAACATAGTAACTTACATCATGCACAATCACAACAATTGTAGCCTATCATCTCTCCATAGCCATTCATGCTATGGAGATTTGATCTTATTATAAAAATTAACCCTGATTCTACCAATGGACATAAATTCATAATCAAAGCCACATAATACTTTACCAAATGAGTATAATTCATTCCACTTCAATCTTCTAGAGGTGAGGACATTTTTATCTTTCTCATTGACTCACATTATTTCACACTTCAGCTTTCCCACAACCATCATTTTTGATAATTGAACATCATTCAAGAACAAAATTGTTAAGAATTTTTACACAAAATATAAGATTAAACACATATTATCCACTCCATATTAACTACAAGGAAATGGTCAAGTAGAGGCTACCAATAAAACTATCAACAACATTTTGAGCAAAATAGTGACCAAATTTGGAGATGATTGGCACAATCAACTAATATTTACATTATGGGACTATCGCACAAGTATCAGAATGCCCATAAGAACCACTCCTTATTCCCTTGTTTATGGCACATAAGTAGTTTTACATTAGAATTAAAAATTTCATCTCTTCATGTATCTATTAAAGGTATTCTCACTGATGACCAATATCATGAAAAGTGTCTACACCAACTCAATCAGTTAAACCATACACGCATTCAAGGAATAGAACATCTCAAAATCTACCAACAATGTATATAATGATCCTATAAGAAATGAGTTCACACCAGAGAATTTGAAGTTAATGATATTATTCTTAAAGAAAATCTTCAAAATGTCAATGGTAAAGAAGAAATCAAAGGAAAATTCAAATGAAATTGGCTAGGTCCGTGCATTATTATTGAAAAAGATTAGCCCTAAAGTGTATCATCTAGCCTCACTTTAAGGAAAGAAACTCAAAAATACTATGAATATTATGTATCTATGAAAATTACATATTTAGCATTTCCTTTTACATATTGTATTATACATAATTTTTCAAAATTACTTGTACATAGTTTCTTATACTTTATTTTACATAGCTTATATCAAAAATACCAAAAACATTCAAATATTTCAAAATACACAAACATGCAAATAACTCAAAACACCAAAAGTATTTCAATTGTATGCATTATCCATGCTTTACATTCTTACTAACATGCTAGACTTACATTTGCTATACTATTGTATGTCAATTTATCTACATTACCAGGCTTCACTTGATCTCTTCTAAGTGTGTACAGTGACATCTAACTTTTTGACTGCTTCACTCTACGTATTGAAGGGGCATTCTACTTATAAATCAAGACACACATCGATATATATACCCATTGGGGGCATCTTTTACATGACTACACCATCTAGTGTATGGAATTCCTACACCACACACTCTAGTTATCATATTGATGTACATAATTTACTAGCTTACATAGATTACTCTATCGACACTCACTAGTATATAACACTTGTGTACTTCTTAGAATATACCTAGTCTTGTACTAACATGTCTTACATACTTTCCATCTTGATTTGATTAGTTATAAGTGATTGTATTTCTATTTATTACATGCTTTATTTTATTTCTTAGAATAGTTTGATGTGAGTACATTTCTTAGTTCTTGTTTATCTTGTATATGTTCCTTAGGAAATTTTCCAATTTCCTTTGCATGTAATCTTCTATATGATTGTGGCTTCCATGCTAGCTTTACTTGTTTTAATTATATGTATATATGGCATTTGAACATGCCTTGTATGCTTACCTTATAGTATGAGTGACATGTACCGATGTCCCTTGTTTGTGTGGCCCCTTGGCCACCCTTATATACTTCTTGCTTCTTGCCTTGTGTGCTTGGTTCTTGTTTTCCTCTCATTATTTGCACTGCCATGATTTACATCATGCATTTATCTTGCTTTTTTGGATGCCATGATGGACATCATGCTCCATCCCTCAAACTAACAACTAAAAACTAACCAAACATTCATTTCTAGTTCAATACATTTCACATGTTATTACATTGTTATATCCATCTAGGCATACCCCTATTGATCTAACAATCTCTCAATAAAAATCATGTTATATCTTGAGATATATTTTCAATTATCATTACTATATCATGTATCTTTGCAGCATAACACACTTGTAGGGATATTTATTTTGAGGGTAGTCATTATAGGGTCTTTATTCCTACCCTCATAGGACGGGACAACAAATAGGTGTTTTGTCATTGAGATCATAGCTCTTAACAGTCAAAATAGTAGTTTTTAAAACACCCATAATAACTAGACATCAAAATAATCAAAATAGACTAGGTAAATAGTGAAAATACTAGAATAGTCATCAGATTTAGCCTAAGAAAATAGTGCCCAACCTAGACTATAATTCCATTACCACTAGTGTCCACTTTTGGCACTCCTGTCTAAATAGAAAAAAACCTAGACTTCCTAGAAGTAGGCAAAAAAGTAGGTTTAGCTATAGTTTTTCATAGCTAAACTAGTTCAAAATTAGTAGTTTTTAGTATACTTTTTCTTAGAGAATGTGTGTGTGTGTGTGGGCACGGAATAATAGATCTCACTTCCATTTGTGTGTGTGTGTGTGTGTGTGTGTGTGTGCGTGCGTGCGTGCATGGCATAATGGATCTCACTTCCATTTTTAGACATAACAATTGATATAACTTCTAGATTAGAATCTATGTTTCATACACTAGTGATTGGGGGCAATGTGCACAACACATTTATTTTCTTTTCTCTTTTGAGTTCAATATTACCAAGGAATTTTTAGTAGTTGCATGCCTTATTCCATTTTTAGGTAGTTGGCATCATTTTGGAACATCTTTCATATAATCCTAACTTCCATATTTCCTAATTTCCCAAGTTCTTGAGTGGCTTTCATACAATCCTAGTGCACTAGTTTTGAAATGGATTTCATACAAGCCTAATCTCCATCTTTTAGAGTGTCCAAGAGTGGCCTAGTTTACAACATACATTAACCTATCCATGCCAACATTATTATATCATAGTACATTCATGGGCTTTAGGAACCATCTCATATGACACACATTTCATACCAGTATTAATTCATAGCTTCACTTCATGGGGCAACAATGGATCCAAAGTACTAGCTAGCCTTTGTATTATTGATCCACCTATTTACAAGGATTGGACACATATTCCAAATATTATTTAATACATGCATGATCACCTAGCTTCACTTAGTGGGTGATGATGGAACCAAAGGGCCAACCTTTACATTCTTAAGCCACTTATAAGGAATTAATCACTCGACTCTATTTGTAATATTACTCTTGGTATAACATCATCTAGCATTACTCTACATCACTCAACATCACTCAGCATCATAACAAGTTTTATATTGGTCCACATACCTAGGGAGGTGTATTTATTCTTTTATCTTCCTCTCTCTCTCTTACCCAACTTTGTATGTTCTTATTTTAGATATAACATATTTAGTAATAACTAATATACTCTTTGTTTTTCTTTCATATTCATACTTCATAGCATGCTCTCTCTATGCACACCCAACATCACATAGCTTCATGAGCTTCACCCTTGTAGGTAAGTTTAGGTATGATTCATTTATTTACTTTATCCTAGTATTTCACTTTATTGCATCACTAGTAAAATGTGGGAGTAAATGTAGTCATAGAAAATGTGAAATTGGTAACTTGAGTGTGGCTAATGACACCTAATACATAGGTCCCTCTTACTTTCTCTCATGACCCTCATAGGCATTTTCTCATTGATTTTGAATCATCTATAGCCTTCTAGACCTAATTCCAACTGAGCTAGACTCTTTCATTTCCCCATCCTTATCCTTGTTAGCCTAACATGAGCACATTCAACCCATGACTAATATATCCCTATAAAATCCCATTCAAAGATCATTTAGAAAGGGTTTTAAATTGTCATTAAGAAAGCAAGAATACAAGCAAGACTACTCAAGCAATCTTCCCTATTTTCTACATACAACCAAAAAATATAATTAAAAGCTTATTCAAATCCTAACACCATTTCCTAGCCACCTCACGCACATCCAATTTAGAATTATGCATATTCATACACATAATTTCACAAAGCACATCATGTGGGAGAACTACATATGGTTTGATACCTCTTTAGAGCATTGGTATGTAAGCAACATGCCCACACAAGGGGTGTTGATCCATGTCTAATGAATATTACATACACTAAAACCCCCCTCTTTCTTTAAATTTTTCAATGCATAATGGAACATAGGGTTTGAAGAGAAAATATGCTCTATAAGGTGCTCTACAGACTTCTAACTACCAAAACTTCATAGACAGGGTCACACAAACCTAGTGAACAAAACTTAGAATGCTCAAATCATCAAGACAATAGAGGTTAAGGTATACTACAACACTGGTTCCACTCCTATCCAATTTTGACACTCCTATCAAATCACCAAATGAAGTTTAGATCTTGGTTTGTGATAGTGTCCCAGTCCTACATAGTGATTTTTAGCCTCTATCTCAATTAGATCAATCAATTTCTAGCTAAGTCTTCTTTTCTATCTCTTATTAATATTTTTAGAAAGGTCAAAATTGTAATCTAATTTACCCAAATGAGTATCCTAATTATCACACATTTATTTACTAAATTTACTACATAGACCTTTTAACTAAATTAGGAAAAATACCCTAATATTCTAAAAATTATTAAATCAATAACTCTCAAAAGCCAAAAGATGAGGTCCTAGAATAGTAATGGTATTCCTTGGATGTTTTGTAGATTTATGTCTCATATAGTCCAATGTATGAGGTATTGAAAGGATAATTTTGTGGTGTTTTGGAGGGTGATTGATTACTTAGGCCAAAGTATCCAAGACTTCCTCATAAACCAGATCATCCTAGTTGGGGTCTTGAGTGGGATCATAAGATAGTTATTGAATTTATTCCCTATATTAATTACTATAAGGAGGGTATGGATGCATATCGAAAAAAAATTATATGTATTTGGGGTCTTTAACAAATTCCTTCTCATAAACCACTTCTTCCTCAAAGAGGTGATGATTATAATCAATTTGTGTAGCCAATCTATCATAAGTTGGATTGTACGTGACTCCACCATAAGTACAAATAGACATATCTATATTAACGATGAAAGATCAAAAATAAAAAGGCTTAGATTTATTTAAAATCTAAAAAATATGTCCAGAGGACAAATGGTTCAAAATTGGTCTAACTTGGTCAAAATGGGTGGAGTTGTATCTCTAGACAATGATCTAAATGTGGAGTTAAATTTACAAAATGGTTTTTGCTAAGACTTGGCATAAAATATTCTAACATAAAATTTCATACACATAAAATTTCAACTATCCGAATAAAAGCTTACATGTCAAAGTCTAAGCCAAAGTGTTCCAAACAAGGTCTGCACTAGGAAAGGGAAAAGAGTCACTAGGCCTTTTGTCCAAATATGGAGTCAAAAGCTAGGATAAAATATATGTAAATATATTTATCCAAAAAACATCAAAATATAGTCTTAAAATAAGTATGCTATGATTTTATTTAATCTATCAAGTTTGGAAATAACTTTGACATAGAGCCAACACATGAAATCAAACATAAACATGATTAATTGGTAAAGGCACAAATAATGATTATATCAAGGCTCTATGAATAAAAAATCAATAGTTATCAATTTTTTCTAATCAATTAACCTAAGTTACAAATCCAAAAGAGAAATATTTATGTATCAACCCCTAAGAATTGAGGCCTAAATAGAAATCAATCAACGTTTGTATCTAAACTCATAAAATTTAATTGAAAAATCAATTTTTGAATACTAATATTTTGATGACAAAACAAGATATAAAATATTAGATGGCATAACATCTCAAGATTAAGATTGAAACAACATACATAATTGGGTTGAAATAATGATACTTGGTACAAGGTAAACAAGTCTTGAAACAATTTGAGAAGCATAACAACATTAGCGTGATCTAATGATATGATAAATGTTTTATTTAAAAGACTCCAAGGAGCAAAATTTACAATGATTTGGGAAACATAATAGTACCCCTTTCACTCTTTTATTTGAAATACTCCAAGGAACAAAATTTACAATGATTTGGGAAACATAATAGTACCCCTTTCACTCAAGTGACACACACATAAATAAGTTTAGCAAAAATCGCAAGGCACAAGTGTGGTGTAAAATGGTTATCATAATGCCTCGTCAAACAAAGTAATGGTGTATAAACAAACTTGTTTTGACATGGATATAAATAAACATATAATTTTTAGTCTAAAAAAACTAATTAATAAAATAATAAATAACAAAATACAACTAAGTATAATCATCCTAGATCTTATCAAATTATGTCAAAGTGGAGTTGGCTAAAACCTACAAGTTTTTTACTGTCTAGATTGATCCCATGTGCACACACTTTCACATATGCAGATATGAGAAGTCACATGTAAATTAAATCTATGTAAATTGTATTGTTATGAAAATTTCTTGTCCTTTTAACAACCACTATATCCATCACTTACTCAGTGTAGTACGATGTCTAGGTTGCTCATATGTCTTGAGCTTAGCCTACCACTAATAGAGATATATTAGCCAATCATACCATTATCCCAGTTAGGTGATCCTAATTTATATATTCCCCCATTTATATGGGTTAAAACACTCTTATAAGATGAAACCCTAGTTCAATACTTCCCTAAATAACTTATGAGAGGTAATGACATCCCCTTCACAAGCCAAGATGCATGAAAATAAAAGATAAGTAAAAAGACTTTAGGGTTGATTTTAGGGATAAATTAAGAAATTTTATTTATATTAATTTTAATATTCATTAAATTCAATTGAAAGGCGATTTTTATCCCACAAGTTCCCTATAGGGGATGGGGGGAGAGCATACAAGCACTATCCTTTTTACGAAACAAATAATGAATAAATAATTTGCATGAAGTAAACATGTTTAAAAGTATGAAAATAAATGATGTTAAGTTCATTTTAAGGAAATAAAACAAAATATGTGGCAATTTTTGGCCCCTTGGCATTGATTTAAACTTGTAAAAACTTGAAAATGCATATAAGGCATAAAAATGAACTAGGTTATTTTTAATCACCCCAAAAGAGGATGTGAACAAGTTTGAGACATGTTTAGAATTTATTAGGTTATTTTTTATGCAAAAATTGAAATGTTTATATTAATTTTCATGACCAACTTTAAATAACTTGCATAAACACAAACTAATAAAAAAACATAACCATGTTTGTTTTAAGCACTTAGTCCAAATGTGTAAGATTTAACTAGTTAATTTTAAACACCAAATTTAAATGTTATAATAATTTAAGCATGAAAATTTGTGTTCAATGTTTGCCTTAACCCTAAAAAAATAAGATAATATTTGTTTACTTTTACTTACTTCTGGTTGATAGAAAATGAAGTTTGGATTTGAGCTCTTGGGTTTGGATTTTATTGCACATAGTGACTATTGGTGGTTTCTGGCAATTGTTAATGATTTTAGGTAACCATCACTAATAAGTTAATAGATAACTATTAGTGATCAAAAAGAGTCACTACCAGTCAATAAATACCATCAATGAAGACATGTGAACTTGAAGGTAGAACCACAAAAAACATATGCATTAGGTTAAGAGTTCATTAGCACAAAGATAGAGAAAACCTACAAGGTAAAGTCTATTTGATGGATTTAGATTCCTTTGAAACTAAGAAAACACAAAAAGGAAAGTGAGAAAGAATCAAAATATAATATTTAAATGAGTTTCTCCCCTGTAACCTAACAATTGACAATTAAACAGAGTTGGTGGTGGTTATGAATAGTCATCGGTAGTTAGTGTGTAACTATCGATGGTTTCCCCTGACCATTAGTGATCATTATGTAAACCTAATGATTTAAAATAAAATGAAATCCAACCAAAAAAAAGTGAGAAAATAAATTTTATAGATTTTAAATCATCTAAATGAAGATTTAAAATCTACATAATGATCTTCTTATGTGGGATGCGTTGGGTCCCATTGGGCATGCCATTTATGATGTTAGGAATTTGATGATGGAGGAGAGGTTAGATCAAGTGTTAGTCTCAAAATGAAATCAAATTGAAAAAAAACACACAAAAAAGCATAACACCTCCATGCCTAGATCATATGGGGGGCATGGTGAGCAAATAACAAATGATAAAGCTCAACTAAAATGCAAGAAAACATACCTTCCTTACCTTCCTTGAATGCTCTAAATGATGTGTTCATTGGATTTCTCATATTTTGATCAAAATGTCTTATTATATGGGGCTTGTCTATCTCAATCTCCTCTTAACACAATGTTTGTGTTGGATTGATGATTCAATAACATGGATTGGCTTGGATGAATTTTGGCATTATAACTCTATGCTTTTGTTTCATGCCAAAATTTTTGCATAATAACATTACTATGTCAAAGCTCTAAAATCATTTATACATGGTAAATTTCCACAAACATATCATATTAAATGAAGAGGTCTAGGATTGCTTTTATAAGCTTTGAAATTAACTTGTAATAGGTTAAACACTAACCTTGGTTGAGTTTAAAGGTGTCTAAATGGTCATGATTATCATGCAATAGGTGTGCTTTGACATATTTTCCATTTGGGACAACTCATAAAGGTAATTATTAGATTCTATAATATTCATTGATATTTTAATTTGAATTTTTGATAATTGATTTATTATCTCATGGATGAATTAAATTAAGACTTGATTAAGATTTTCAAGTTAATTAATCCTTTCTAGGTATTTGAACATTTGTTGTAAGATTTGATTTAATTCAATGTGAAGTTATCTTATTTAATTGAATAATAGACCAAATTTATTTAATTATATGGTTATGAAGTCAAATTTTAGACCTTTAGAAATTATTAGGCTATATATTCAATGGCTGCTAAGAGTTTCTTTAAATTCAAGTATGAAGCCATTGGTGGCCAGTTTTAGGTATCTAAAAATAATTATTTATAATGGATTGCCCCTTAAATACAAAATAAATGCCTATAATTATTATCTAGTACCCTTCCCCATCTCTCCTTAACAACTTAGGTTCCCATGCATAGGTTACATGTGCTAATGAACACCTAAAAATCCTTATCGGGTTTGCATGCCTTCATTCTATGTACTCTAGAGACCTCAAAACCACTTTTCATGATTTTTATTACAAACCATTAACTCAAATTTTGTGAACATGTTTGAAATAACATATCTATCTTTTAAAATGATCAATTATCCATAATTTCCTTGGAAATAAAACCTCATACCCAATTAGGCTTACATTCTCTCTTTACACCATAGTGTTCATACCTTACTAGGCCTTAAACTATCCTTTATGCCTTCTTCCATGATCTCAAAACCTCAATGTAATACACAAAACCTCACTCATTATTAAACACAAGTAAAAATCCTTCATATTTTTTAACAATATCTCAAGATGCCTCATTAGGTCAAGCAGGGTCTAGAGGGAGTCTAGGTACAAAATAGGTTTGAAGGTCCTACCATTGCAGGCTCACCCTGAGACTCTCATAAGTACTCCAATGACTCACATACATGTTTAATAAATCCAACACAACATCTTATGCCTATATACATACATCTCATGAAGCCACCATTCTTAAACCTTCTCACTAAGACTTTACATGCCATGACTAGTCATATAGTTTTAAAATTTTAGAACCACACCCTCTTGAAACAAAATCTTAACACACAAAATAAGAAGAATTTTAGGAACATGATCCCCTTAATCCATGCATAACTCCTTCAAATGAACTTATATTATAAGACAACTTCTCAACATAGATCAAGCTCAGTCAATAACCTGAATAGTTCCCCCTCAAACCAAGCATCTACCATGCTTTTTCTAACTAAACAGTGTCTCCATGAATCCTAATGGATTCACCCCTTTATATAGGTAAATAAAACAACAAAATCTCAAGAGATTACAAAATATCCATGTTCTCACAATATTGAATATATTTTTAGGCTTGATTGACATTATAGGATTTACCTCTTCATCAAGCATTTGATCATTAATATGAGATGACAACAAACATTCTTGACTTGATTTCACATTTGAAGTATGCTCTACTATAATAAATAATCCATTTGATCTTTTAGACTAATCATGAATTATCTTTGTTGTCTTTAGTTTCCACACATTCATTTTCCTTCTCTCTTGCACTCTAGGAACTTCAAACCTCTTAATTTGATTTGATGACCTTTTAACTCTATTAAGAAAAAATATTACAATGTGTCCTACAATATGAAAACTATAGTAAACCACCTCATGTTTAGTTTGGATCCCTTTGGGGCTATCAGATGACCATGGTAACACATTTTGGGGGCTTAGAGAGATCCACTAATGTGGGTAGTGCATTTTCCCCACTCCACCTTTTGTGAAACCTTGATTTTATGTGATTGGAATATTCTTAGATATTTCTAATTTCTACCTCTTCCTTATTTTTTGGAGTGAGTTGTTAGATTTTATTTTCCATTTTTACTTACATTTTTTGTGGATAGTGGGATTGACTTCCAAGTTTTTTGGAGTTATATATCATCTCCTCGAAAGTTGTGAGAGCCTTTTGTGGAGGAGAAATGAGGATGGAAAGTTCCTCTTTAAGTGGGCTTATGGATAAGCATGACTAGGTGGAGGATAGGTATTTCCTTATGGCTAATGCTTATCTCAGATAAGCATGGCAATTTTTTCTTCTTGTGATTATTTTTAATCATTTTTTTATTATACAGGTGTGGTGTGGATTTTGAGAGACAACAAAAAGTGTAGATGTTTTATTGATAGGGTGTGGTATAACAGCTTATGATATAGTATTTTTTAGGTGTAGGTGAAAGTGTAACATATCATGTGTGTAGAATTGTTGATATATTTGGATTAGTAATTTAGTGAATTCATTTATGAATTTTGTAGGAGATATTTTATCACTATGCGAGGTTCTTTGTAATCTTGTTTTGTTATAGATTTTATTGAAGACTTTCTTGGTGGATGTATCCCACATTGTTTGAACCATGGTAGATCTGTGTTATGTGTTATTATTGGTTTTATTCTCTTGATTATTGCTTTCATTTACTATGATTTGAGAAATTATTTATATGATGCATGTTAGTGCATAATTAAACCTAATTTTCACACATTTAAAATCTAGATTTTAAATGTGTGAAAATTAGATCTAGAGCCAAGATGATATGATGGTATTATGGAAAGAGTGGACACTCAAAGAAGGATTTTTTGTCACTTTGAGATAATAATTCCAATAAAGAAGAAATGAATGAGGTAAATGTGACATTAGGTAAATCATTTTAGGATGCCTTAATTCTTTTTATGGATAATTTTTCTGAGTATTGGGTATTAGATTTAGGGGCTTATTTTCATGCAACCCCACATAGTCATTATTTTATTGATTATGTTCAAGAAAATTTGGGACATGTTTATCTTGGTGATGATGAACCATGTGAGATAGTAGGGAAAGGTTATGTTTAGGTTAAAATGTAGAATGGGAACACATGGTTACTTAAGGATGTTAGACATGTACCTATGTTGAGACAAAATTTGGTTTTAGTGGGGTAATTAAGTAGTGAGGGTTTTTTGATAATGTTTACTATAGATTGTTGGAAAGTTACCAAAGGTGCTATTATGGTTTTGAGAGGTAAGAAAGATGGTACTTTATCTTTGACTAGAAGTGTTGATTCTTATGATTTAGTTATTGTAGATGGAAATATAACTATGTGGCACTACAAACTTAGTTATATGAGCCATAAGGGCATGAAGATATTAAAATACAAGTTGAATAGATTAAAAGACATTAATTTTTAATTGTGTGTATGATAGATAAAAGTTAGTTAAGTTCCTAAAATTTAGACCCACAAAGAAAGAGCACAAGTTAAAGTTGGTACATTCATATGTATGGGGACTAACTTAGGTATCGTATATTGGTGGTTCCAATCATTATGTCAATTTTTTGATGATGAAACTAGGAAATTTTGGGTTTATTTAATTAAAAATGAATATGATGTATTTTCCACTTTTAAGAAGTGGAAAGCCTTGGTTGAGAATGAAGTAGGTCTCAAGTCAAAATGTCTTAGATAAGATAATAGAGGTGAGTATTGTAGTAATGATTTCTTTGATTATTATTCTAATAATGGAATCCATAGGAAAAGGATGGTTCTAAGAACTCCATAGTAGAATGGGGTATCTAGAAGGATGAAAAAAATAATAATGGAATGTTTTAAGATCATGAGGTTACATGCAAGGTTGCCTTTATAGTTTTGGGTAGAATCAGTTAACATAATAGTTTATCTAATTAACAGAGGACTTTATATGCCTTTAGATGGAGGAATTCCTAAACATTCTTGGTTTGGTAAGAATTTTGACTATTCCTTTATTAAAGTCTTTAGATGTGAGGCTTTTTCTTTTATTAAGAAAGAGGATATGACCAAGTTTAAGGCAAAATTAGAGAAATGTACATTTATTGGTTATGGTGAGGATGAATTTAGTTTTAATTTATGGAGCATTAAAGATAATAAAATATTTTTGTCTAGAGATGTAGTCTTTAATGAAAAAGTCATTTATAATAATAAATTGTAGGAATAGGAATAGGAACATGAATAGAAAGAGTACACAATATTGGATGACATTGTGGATGGAAAAGTGTCTAATGAATCAATTTAGAAACCTTCTACACAAGTACTCCAAACTCCTATGGTATGAAGGTCTTTTAGGGTAAGAAGATCACTTGTATTTTTTTTTCCTTATTTGAATTATTTGTTACTCACTGATAGTGGAGAATCAGATTCTTATGAGGAAGTAATGCAGGTAGATGCTAGGATGAAGTGGGAGCAAGCCATGGATGAGGATCATAGATCTCTCATGGAAAACTAGACATGGGATTTCATAAGGCTACCCAAGGGAAAGAGTGCATTAAAAAACAAGTGGATCTTCAGAATAAAAATAGAAGATGAAGGGAGAAAAATGTCTAAGGCTAGGATGGTGGTCAAGGGGTTTGCACAAAAAATAGGTGATTTTGATGATATTTTTTTTCTTGTTGTAAAAATGACTTATATTAGGAATGATCATGATTTAATTGTAGTTTAGGATATGAACTTAGGACAATTATATGTGAAAACTAATTTTCTTCATGGTGATTTGGATGATGAGTTGTCTATAAAGTAGCCACAGGGATATGAGGTCAAAGGGAAGGAAAACTAAATGTGCAAAACAAAGAAGAGATTGTATGGCTTGCAACAAGCTCCACAATAATGGTATAACAAATTTTATTATTTTATGTTGGAACAAGAATATCAAATGTGTAATTCTAACCATTGCATGTACATAAACATTTTGATGATGGTTTTTATTATTATATTATGCTTGTATGTGGATGATATGTTAGTTGCAAGAAAGAACATACAACATATTCATATACTCAAGAAATAGCTTAGTGACTCATTTTCTATGAGTGTTTTGTTTGTAATGAAGTAAATTCTTGGTATGAGGATTACTTGTGATAGGAAGGAGAGGAAGCTGATTTTATCCAAATTAGAGTATGTGAAGAAAGTCTTGGAAAGTATTAACATGTTGGATGCTAAATCTATTAGTACTCCTTTATCAATCCACTTTAGATTATAAAAGGAGTAGTGTCCCAACATGATGTTCAAAAATATTAAGATGTCTAAGTTACCTTACTCATTAGTAGTTGGTAACTTGATGTATGCCATGGTTAGTACTATGATAAATATTACCCAAGTAGTGGGAGTTGTGAGCAGGTATATGAGTGATCCTAGTTATGATCATTGACAAGTAGTGAAGTGGATTATTCAATACTTAAGAGGAACCATGGATGTTGCATTATGTTATGCCTAATTAGATACAACTTTGTGTGTTTAAGTTAACTTAGATATCGTAGTAAATCTTGATAGTAGGGGGAGTATGATAGAATATATATTTACTATTGAAGATACAATGGTTAGTTATATTTCTAGGATAGATAAGGTTATGGTTTTGTCAACCAAAAGGTAGAGTATGTTGTTTCCTTTTAGGCTAGCAAGGATATGATTTGGTCACAAGATTTATTTCATGATTTGGGGCATGAGAAAGAAGTTAGGAGACTACATAGTGATAGTCAAAGTGCCATTCATTTGGAAAACAACTCTGCTTTCCACTTGAGGATGAAACACATTCAATTATGTTATCACTTCATCAGAAAAAATTTGGAGGATAAATTAGTGAATCTAGAGAAGATTCATACTAGCCACAATCCTATAGATATGATTACCAAGCTAGTCACATTCAACAAGTTGATAATCTGTTAATATTTGGATGGCCTTGGTGGTCATGGAGTAGTGATATATTTTGTTCAAGAGAAATGGTCTCCAAGTGGAAGTCTTTTTAGTGTGGATCCCTTTGGGTATATCACATGACCATGGTAGCACATTTTTGGGGCTTAAAGAGATCTAGAAATGTGGGGAGCACATTTTTCCCCATTCCACCTTTTATAGAACCTTGCTTCCATGTGAGTGGAATATTCTTAGATGTTTCTAATTTCTATGTCTTCCTTATTTTTTGGAGTGAGTTCTTAGATTTCTCTTTTCCATGTTGACTTCCATGTTTTGTGGAAGTGGGATTGACTTTCATGTTTTTTGGAGTTAGTTGTGATCTCCTTTAAAGTTGTGAGAGCATTTTGTGGAGGATAGATGAGGATGGAAAGTTCCTCTTTAGGTGGGCTTATGGATAAGCATGACTAGGTGGAGGATAGGTATTTCCTTATGGATAATGCTTATCTTGGATAAGCATGGTAATTTTTTCCTCTTGGGCTTTTTTAATTCATTTTTTATTATTATACAGGCGTGGTATGGCTTTTGAAAGACAATAAAAAGTGATGTTTTATTAACAAGGTATGGTATATCAACTTGTGATATAGCATTTTATAGGTGTAACATAGCAAGAGCACAGAATGTTAATAGATTTGGATCAACAATTTAATGAATTCATTTGTGAATTCTATAAGAGATATTATATCTCTTTGAGAGATTTTTAATAATCTTATTTTATTACAGATTCTATTGAGGACATTCTCGGTATATGTAGCCAATATTGGGTGAACCATAGTAGATATATATTATGTGTTATTACTAGTTTTGTTCTCTAGATTATTAATTTCTTATAATGTGATTTGAAGAATTGTTTTCATGATGCATATTAGTGCATAATTAAATATGATTTTCACACATTTAAAATATGGTTATGTGATTTTATGGTGAATTAAATCTAGTTTGAATACATTTAATTCCTAACACCTCATTCATACCTCGTAAATAATGATTCATTTCATAATCCCATGCATATTCCTTTTTATAGGGTCTTTTATGAATATACACTCTCTTGATCTATGACCAAACTAATTACATGCAAAATAGTAACCTTTTAATGAATTATTATATATTATAGCATTAGGTTGTTTGATTGGTATTTTCACATTGACCTCCTTGTCTTCATTATCCTTCTTCTTAACTTGATCTGCCTCCTTTTGGTCTTGTTTGAAACCAAGACCTATCTCATCACTTTCAGACTTTTGACTATTGAAAATTCTATCTAGAACATTAGTACTCTTTTCAAACTTCACAAATGACTTCAACTTACTAGATGATTTATCCAACTTAGTTTTAAAGGATTCCATTTCAGTTTCATACCTAGTGCATAACTCCTCTTTAGCATTAGGTTGTTTGATTGGTATTTTCACATTGACCTCCTTGTCTTCATTATCCTTCTTCTTAACTTGATCTACCTCCTTTTGGTCTTTTTTGAAACCAAGACCTATCTCATCACTTTTAGACTTTTGACTATTGAAAATTCTATCTAGAACATTATTACTCTTTTCAAACTTCACAAATGACTTCAACTTACTAGATGATTTATCCAACTTAGTTTTAAAGGATTCCATTTCAGTTTCATACCTAGTGTATTACTCCTCTTTAGCCTTTAGGCTTGTAGTGACTATCTCCATCTATGCCTCAATATAATTAATGATCTCATCATACTCCTTGGATGTGTTTCTCAATATCTCCTCAAACAAACTAATTTGCTCTTCATAATCCTTAACTAATGATCTTAGTTTATGATTATTTCTTCTTTAGAACTTCAACTCCTCTAGATCACTCACTAATTATACCTCAAGGTTCATTCATCTTATTATTCATCTAATTATTCATCATCCATAATGCCTTTCCCATTTGAACAACCCTCACTATCTATTTTTATATCCATGGGAAAGGTTTCATAGTTGTCATGTTCATGTTCATTATTGTCATCATCACTAGCATATGTGCTTGTGTCACTTAGATCATATAAATTATATTATTTGGCATAGAAACTTATCTTATTTTTGAATGACCCTTTCCTACCTTCATACTTTCTAAACTCCTTGTTTTTGTCAAGATATAGACCTTATTATCATCTACAAGATGTTCATCATACTCAGTCTTATCCTTGTTAGGACACTTAGATGAAAAGTGATCAATATTACCATAGATGAAGCATTTGAAAGGCAATTTACCCTTGTACTTACTAGATCCAAACCTAAAATTTTGAGAAAACATGGCTATCAGTTCATCATCAACAATATATGAACATACATCATCCTTGACCTTCTTGGCTTTTGAATTATTTTTAACTTTTAATGTTGCTTCCTTCATAGGAGGTTTTCCTTCATTTGTTCTGATCTCATAAGCAGTCAAGATGCCATGAAGCCCATGAATTCCAAGCTTGTCTAAATCTTGCATATCTTCCACTATAGACACCTTAGAGTCAAAATTAGGAGTTAGTAATATCAATAATTTTTGAACAACTATAGACTCTTTCACTTCTCCAAATCCTCTAATGATATTGACAACTTCATCAGCCTTCAATAGGTAAGATGTAATGGTTTCATCTTCATTCATATTTAGGATTTCAAACTATCTTTAGTGGGTTTGGAACTTGGCCAAATTCACCTTCGTGTCTCCTTCATAGATACTATTTAATTTGTCTCACATCACCTTGACTGACTCATAGTGCATCACCTTCACAAACCCTAGCTCTGATAGGCCACAAAGAATGGCATTCATTTCCTTGAAATTTCTCTCATTTTACTTATTACCTATTATATCAATTGGTGGTGTACAAGGTCACATGTATCCATCCACAAATGAATACCATATATCATGTCCTATTGAAATTAGATATGTACTCATTATAATTCTCCAAAATGAATAATTAGTTCCATTGAAGAATGGATCTTTACTAGTATAGAACCCACCTTGAGCTTGCTAACTAGCCATCCTTGCTTCTATGATCACCTTTAGACTATTATGCATGCTTCAAATGAACTGATCTAATATAAAATGTTGAAATAAAAATGACTAAGAGGGGGGTGTGAATCAATGTACTAAAAAATTACTTTCAATTCTTCCTTAGCATATATGAACCATCACATAAACATGTAGATCAAGCAATGCATAAGAAATCAACTTAAAAAGCATGAAACAAGATTACATAAGACAACACACAATATATGTGGAAAAACCTTAAGTGGAAAAAAACACATTGATATATATAAATAGACTACATTCTTATAAGACAAACACCAAGTTTAGTGAAGCACAAACTTCACATGGAGTGCCAACCCCAACTAGCCAAGCACCAATTTGAAAGGAGGTACCAAACCCCTAGATGACATAGCACTGAATCATCCACTTAATTGATTTGATCACCTTCAAGACACCTTATTTCTCAAATAACTAATGATGACCACCTCTTCATCTCTTCACACTCTTTTCCTTCTCAAACTGCCTTCTATGCCTCTTCAATCAGTTAGGTCTCTTCAAGACTGATTAGGTCATATAACCTTAATTTTCATATATAAGACATCTATCAAATATTCATCACCATTAATAGAAAATTATCTTATTGTCTATAAGACCTCCTTCTACTAAAAAATGTGATATTTCATTTGCATACACTCTCCTCATCCAAATAGGCCTAAAGCTACATTGTATTTATACAAGCTTCTTGCTCATATCCTTCTTGGTTGGCCCTACATACTTGTAAAATTATATTAAACTTTAAAGAGGTCTTATAACACATTTTATACATGAATTAATCATTTCAATACGTCATCCATAAATTGAAAGCATAAAACCTATTTTACACCTTAAGGAGACCTAATTAATTAGGCCTTTATTAACACACATTGTATGCAATAAGAAATTCATCATGTCTATAAATCAATCCTAGATTAGAGAAGATTGATCATACCTACACTTCTAATTGGGAATACATTTGTTAAGTAGGTGGATGACAAATATGGGGATCCACTACACCTGATTAGGGGATCACTTATCATAATACAACATGTTAGGAATGGTTCCAAAGCCTATAATCTAACATGATCATGCAATAACCCTAAAAAAGTCCTAAGTTTAGTTCTCAATTTATATCTAGTAAAAAAATTAAATCTAATATAGTTCACACCAGAGCTTATGGCACAAAGTGGGCATTAGAAACAAAACAAACTAAACTAAACATACATAAAAGACATATACTCACATTAATGTATACATAATCCTAATGGATGGGAGAGAAGCACAATTGTATTATCTATCTAGTCTTACAAAGGAGAAATAAATTTAGGAATACCTACCTTGAAGGAAAACCTATCGAGCCTCAATCTCTCCCTTGGCCAAGATGCTTCACAAGAGATTGTTGTGGTATGTAAGGATAACAAAGACAAATCAACTCTAAGATACACAACCTATCTATGCATCCAAAAGACTTATCCATAAGAAAAAATCCATATCTATAGAGAAATTATTAAATATAGTCATGTAAAATGTAAAATTTTACAATTTCAATATGGCTAAGACACCTAATCTATAGGTCTTATTGTTTGCTCACACAACCCTTCTAGGCTACTTCTTTCATTGATTCCTAGTCATCCAAAAATTTCTATACTTATCCCTTTCATACCTAGTAAGCCCTTTTAGTCCCAGATCCACCCCCTAAGTCTCATCCCCTTATGAAAATAATACCCAAATAGAATAGGATCACTAGAACCTAGGGTGTCTTATTTTTGGCATTGTTGTCCAAGTTCACTTTTGCCTCCAACGATCATATTTTTCTAGTTCCTTACCTTTTTTCCTATCAGCCTCACATAAATTCATTTAACCCATGATCATTATTTTCCCTATAAAATGCCATTCAAAGTCAATTTAGAAGTTTTGGCACTCATTTCAAAGAGAGATAGAAGAATATAAGCAAGTACACTCAAACACTCCTTATTCTTTTCATACAACCTTCCAATATTATTCAAAACCCTACTCAAGTCATTGAACTAGTCCCTAGCCAACTGAAGCACATCCAAATTTTTAGTCTAGTTACATTGATCATACACAAATTGCACCATGTAATTCAATGGGAGAATTATATTAGCTTGATCTCTCTTCAGAGTATTGGTTGGTAGGTCACATGCCCACACATGGGGTGTGAAATATGTCTAGCATATCTTTTACACACTAATCCCTTTTCTATATTTAACAAGTTTGAATTAAATTTAAAGCACGAAAAGCTCCTAAGAGTTTTAAATATTAAAATAGGTGCACAATAAGCTTTGTGAGGTCCCAGACCTTGGAATTTTAGTGATAGGGTAACACAGGCATTTTGAGTAGAACCCAAAAAGCTTTCAACCTTAGGATAAAAGTATTAGAATAAGACTACAACACTAGATAACTAGGTGTCTTTTTTTTGGTGCTCCTATCCAATAAATAGATAAATTCCAAAGACTTGTTTATGATTGTCTCTCAGTCTTGCTCCTCTAGTACCAGACCTTGTCTTAGTCTAGATCAGCTGGAGTAAGCTAAGTTCTATTTTTTCTCACTTCATACTATATTTAGAAAAGGTAAAAACACAATCTATTAACACAAATTAGTAGGTTAATTTTGGAATATTTATTAACTAATTTACATTCCTTAGCCCCTTTATTATTTAGGAATATAACTCTAATATTCTAAAAATAATAAAACATTTGGTGAACCTAACTTACTTCAAATTTTTCTACAAAACCCTTGAAACATTAGGGATAATTATTTATTAATATTTTTAAATAATTTATTTATTTTTATTGAATTTAAAAAATATAAAAATAAAAATTAATTTAGATATTTTCAATAAATTCACTAAAACCCTTGTTTGCACATACTAGGTCCTATTTGCATACAAACACTTTCAAACCACTAGAAAAAATATATTGATAATTTTAGAAATATTTTTCATATTTTTTAATAAATTTTTCAAGTGAAATTATAAAAAATCATAGAATTTTTTTCAAATTATTATACTAATTTTGAAAAAAAAATTGCAAACTCTAGTTGCATCAACTAATTCCCAGTTATTTTTCCATGTTTTTTCCAATAATTTTTATACATTTTAGTTGAATATTTAAATCAAAAAATCAATTTTAGAATTAAAAATTCATAGTATTTTGCACAATTACTTATTAAAAATATTTATTTTCATATACTATCACATTTTTTCTTCTTGTAGTGTCACCTTACATGTTTTGAAGCTTCATATCCTTTCTATGCATATTCTAGTTCCTTGTTTAGATTATATCAGCTTAATCTTTTCTAATTTTATCTAAGTTATTTTAATTATGCCACCTAAGTTCCTTACATCTCTTCCCTCAAGATGAAGTGCAAGACTTAGTGTAAATCCTCTTGAATTCACTTAGATTCCTTCAACTCAACCATATACCATGGATAGATAACTAAATCAAATTCCTATCATAGATTATACAAATTTCTATGAGGATAACTCTGATCATGAGTAGTATTAAAATACTAATGATGATGTACACACCAACTTTCCTACTCCACCACATGGGACTACCAATCCACTACCACCTATTGTTGATAATGAAGTAGTCCTCAACAAAGATTTAGTTTTACAAAATTTTAGAGAAAGAATTAAGGAACAACCTAAATATCATATGCTAATTTTGTAATCTATCATGGAAATAAAAAAGGCTAACCAAGTTGAGTATTCCAATCATTCAGAGCATCCAGTTGGAAATGACACTACAGGGGCAACTATGTCTTACCACCCCTATAGCAGCCCAACCTTCTTCTATGCCACTAGTTATAGCTAGTGCATCCCTATCTCCTGATGTGGTAGCCCTTGTGCAAGAGATATGATATCTTCAATCCAAGGTGAAACATCTTGAGCAAGGTACCACTATACCTATGTAGGCTTTAGATTATTTTGCTCTTTTACATACACCATTGGCACATAATATTTATTCTATACCCTTACCACAAGGTTTTGTTCAGCCCAAGCTTACTCTTTATAATGTTAAGGGTGATCTAGAGACATGTTTGAGATATTTTCATGTAACATGATTAAATTATGTACCTAATGACTAGATACTTACCAATTTATTTCCATAGAGTCAAAAGGATTATGCTTTACAATGGTTTTATAGTTTATTGAATTATTTGATCACGACATTCAATATTTTAGCAGACATGTTCTTAGCATATTTTTGTATCAACATTAGTGATAAGGTTTCATATGCATAGATTGCACAATAGAAACAAACTTCAAATGAGCCTCTCACAGATTATGTTCTTAGATACAAGACTATTCTGGCTAAGTTAAATAACCACATAATTGATTAAGAGCTATAGGACATCTTCAAACAGAGCCTTCTACCAACACTATATGAATCTATTCTTTTCAAAAGATTCTCTTTCTTCACTAAATTATGTCACACACTCAAAGGAAGAGAAGTTAAGCTAATTTCAATGGGAAAACTTGAGTATTCAAGTATCCCAAACATAACTTATAAGAGTAACAACAAAGTCCCTTATAAAGTTAAAATCAATGATAATAAGAATCAGAATCAACCAATAGTTAATGTGGCTTTTGAGACCCCTCAACATGTCATTCTATCAACACCTTCTCATTGTACATTTACTAATATACTAGTTTCTCTAGACAGGGTTTTACAACAATTATTAAAATGTGACATCATTACTCTCCCTCTTATTTAATAAGTAGATCCAACAAAGCCTCTTCCTTAGAAATATAATTAGCATGCATTTTTTTATTTTCATAGGGCACCAGGCCACACCACAAACAAATACATCAATTTGGGACATAAGATATAAGACTTTATAGATGATAGTCTACTTGATCTGGGCACTTAAGTTGAGCCTCCAAAGGTAAAACAAACATAAGATAAAGCTTTTAAAAAAATTAGATCCATTTCCATAGCATTTTAAATAAGATCAAGAGGACACGTCAAGTGTTTAGTGTACATAGTAGGTAGCTTCAATGGAATCACATCCTTTGAGTGGTATGATAGAGGTATATGAGTCTAGAGTTCCAACTAGGCCTTCAATATATATTTTAGATCATTATATTTTCAAAGATAATATAGGTTATAATGCACTATTTATCAGAGCACATATTTAGTATTAGCCTATTCATAATGTATTCATTGACAATGGTTCTAGTTTTAACATGTGCACTTTCAAACTTATACAACATTTAGGTTATTTAGAGTAAGATATCACTTTGATCGACACAATTATCAATGGTTTTAGTGGGCATATACAAATTTCATTGGGAAAGATAGTAATTCCATTATACATTGGTCTTATATATGTGACCACACCATTCATTATAGTTCCCAGTGCAAGTGTTTTTGATATGTTACTTGGTCAATCATGTATTCAAAAGCTTAGGGCAATACCTTATATAGTTCAAAAAAACATGAAATTCATTCATGCTAATCAGGTTATTATAGTTGGTGGAGTTCCTTATGAGTCACCACTCCCCACTTCAGAGCCATCTACCAACTTCTAGTCACTAACTCTAGCTCTCCCACTAGTTTTAGCTTCTCCTCTAGTTTTAGTACAGCTTCCACTTCTGATCTAGCCATAGTTATAGCATCCATCACCAGTATAGAGGGTTCATACACCCCCATATTTTTAGGATTCTAAATAACTTCCACCTATAATGTTCACACCTAGAGCAGTTACATTATGGTCTCATATAGCTACATAATGAGTACCTATTCATAAAAAAATTTATCCTACTATTAGATGGGTCCTTAAGATCCCTATAGTTGTATCCACTTCTCAGAGTCATAAGGGGACCCCAAATTTAGTTTTTACTTCAAATATTTTAGAGTAGTTACAATGTACATATATTTTAGTAGCATAATCTCAAACACTCCATTATGCCTCATAATCCCATTATTTGATACATGACACCATGATAGGGGGTCTCATCTGAGACTCATCAGTTAGTATCATTTATTTCTATCATTTCTTGTACATATTATCTCTTACTTGATTTTACATAGTTTAAATATTTTTAAAAATACAAAAATAATATAACATTTCAAAATACAAAAACATTCAAAAATTTGTAAAAACACCAAAAACATGTTTGATTATATGCATCATCCATGTTGACATTACTACTATCATGCTAGGACTTACATTTGTAATTTCATGCTATTGTATATCAATTTTTCTATACTACCATGTTTCACTTGATCTTTTTTGAGTGTGTGCAGTGATATCCAGCTTTTTGATTGCTTCACTCTACCCATTAAGGGGGCATTTCTACTTCTACATTTGAGACACACATTGATATGCATACCTACTAGGGGTATCTTCTACATGACTACACCATCCAGGTTATGCAATTCCTACACTACACACTCTAAGTTATCATACTGATGCACATTCCTTACCACCTTACATAAATTACTACATCAACATTTCACTAATACCTAGCACTTGTCTATTTATTAGCTTATACCTAGTCTTATACTACACATGATTTGCATACTTTCACATTTTCTTTGATTAGATAGATGTTTTTTTATCTTCTAGTTCTTAGTTTTGTTTTCATTCCTTACTTAGCATAGCTTGTCTGATTGCACTTTCCAATTCTAGCTTATCTTATGTTTGTGCCTTAAGATATTTTTCAATGTCCATTGCTTCTATTCATGTGTGTGCCATAGGACATCTACCAATTTCCTTTGTTTTTACTCTTTCATGTGCTTGTGGCACTCATGTTGACTTTTCTTATTCAATTGTATGTGTATGTGGAATTTTAACATTCCTTGTATGCTTATGTTATGATTTGAAGGACATGTACCCATATCTTTTGCTTGTATGGCCCCTTGGCCACACTTGTATGCTTCTTGCTTCTTGACTTATTTGCTTGTTTTATCCTCACTATGTGAAATTCCATGATTCCAATCATGTATTTATCTTACTTCTTGGATTACATGATGGACATCATGCTCCATCCCTCCATGCTTACTAACAAACTAATAACTAATAACTAATATCTAACATTACTAGTCCAATTCAATATGATGTGCATGATTTAACATTGTTATATATATCTAGGTATACCCTTGTTTATCTAATGATATCTCAATACAAATATTTCTATATCCAAAGATATCTTGTCAAATATCAATGCTATATCATGTATTTATACAATTTAACACACTTACAAGACTCTTTTCCTCTAAGGGTAGTCATTTTAGGTTCATCATTCCTACCCTAAAAAGAGGGAGAATCAAATAGGGTTTTTTTATAGAGATAAAACCTCTTAATATTTAAAATATCATCATTTAAAACACTTAATACAAAATTTATAGGTCAAACTAGTCAAATCAGAACAAAAAAAATAGTGACAATTTTAAATCAGCAGTTAGTTTTCACACTAAACTGCAGTGCCATAAATGGGTAGTAGCACAAAAAATAGGGGTTTCCATATTTTGGCACTCATTTATAAGCAAAAAAACACTCAAGGTTTCTAAAATAATCAAAAATTTTAGTTTAAGGATAGTTTTTGCACTTCTAGATTAGTCAAATTTAGCAATTTTAGTATAGTTTTTTAAATATAGTGGGTTATCATGAACAACATCATGATTCTCAATTTTAGTTTATATTAGGTATTTTGCATAGCTTCTAAATTAGAATCCATGTTCTAGACATCAGTGAGGGGGGAAATATGCATGACACATTGATCTTCTTTTCTTTTTGAGTTCAGTTTTATTCTAGGCATTCTCAATAGTTGTGTCTTACTCCATTTGGAAGTGGTTGGCATAACATTTGAGTTAAAATTTCATACAAGTTTATCTTTCTGAGTATCTAAGTTCTTGATTTGGATTCCACATAAGCATTTTACATCATTTTTGGAGAAGATTTCGTACAAGCCTAACCTCTATCTTTTAAAATGGCTAAGAGTGGCCTAGTTTCTAGTACACATTCAAGCTATCCATGCCAAATTATTATATTTTTAGCACATCCATGAGATCCATGAGACATCTCATTTGACATTTATTATATACCAGTATTACTTCATAGATTCATTTCATAGGGCAATGATGGAGCCAAAAGTCTAGCTAGCTTTTGTATTCTTGAGCCACCTATTTAGAGTGATTAAACACATAGTCCCAACATCAATTAACACATGCATGATTCTTTAAATTCACATAGTTGGAAATGATGGAGACAAAGGGGAATTTTTTTCATTATTGAGCCAATTTATATGGAATTGATCACTTAGCTCCATTCATGATATTACTCTTGATTCGACACACACTCAACATCATCTAGCATATTCTAGCATCAAAATAGGTTTTGTATTGGTTTGCATACCCAGTGAAGTGTATTCATTCCTTTTTATTCCTCTTACTCAACTCTTTTAAATTATTATTTTAGATATAACATATCTAGTAAGAACTGATCTACTTTATGTTTTCATTATATATTCACAATTCACAATTGTACTCTCTCTATGGACATCTAACATCACATAAATTTATGTGCTTCACCCTTACAGTTAAGTTCAGACATGCTTCTTAGTTTCTTTTATCATAGTGTTTTGCTTTTATACATCACTAGAATAAAGAGGAGAAACTGTAGTGATGTAAAATGTGAAATTGTACAACTTCAATATGGCTAAGACACCTAATCCATAGGTCCTCTTATTGGCTCACACAACCCTTCTAGGTTACTTCTTTCACTGATCCCCAGTCATCCAAAGCTTTTTAGACTTAGCCCTTTCAAATCTAGGTAACCTTTTTAGTCCTAGATCCATCCCTGGAGGTCTCATCCCCTTAGGACAATAGTGCCAAAATAAGATAGGAGCATTAGAACCCAAGGTGTCTTATTCTCAACACTATTGTCTAAGTTTACTTTTACCTTCAATGGTCAGATTCTTTTAGTTTTTTTATATTTTTCTCTATTGACCTCACATGCATTTATTTAACCCATGATCATTATTTTCCCTATTAAAGGCCATTCAAAGTCCATTTAGAAGGGTTATCACTCATTTTCATGAGAGATTAAATAATATAATAAATTACACTCAATTGATGCTTCCTATTTTTTGCATATAGCCTTCCAATATTAATCAAAATACTACTCAAGTCATTACACTAGACCCTAGCTAACTGAAGCACATATAATTTCACATTCTAGTTACATTGATCATTCATAAATTAGACCAATTACTTTAATTATAGAACTATATTAGCTTGATCCCTCTTTAGAGTATTGGTATGTAGGTAGTGTGCCCACACACAAGGTGTGAAGTGCATCAAATGTATCCTTTACACACTAACCCCTTCTCTCTCTTTCCCAAGTTTGCATTCAAGTTCAAGCACAAGGAGATCCTAAGAGTTTTGAAGATTAAACAAACACATAGTGAGCTCTATGAGGTCTTAGACCCTAAAATGTTAATGACAAGGTAACATAGGCATTATAAATAGAGCTCAAAAAGCTTTCAACCTTAGGACCATAGTGTAAGAATAGGACTACAATGCCAGACAATAGGGTGTCTTATTTTCAATGCTCATATACAATCAAAATAAATGTTGAGAGACCTATTTCTAACTATCTTTTAGTCATGTTCCTCTAGTATCAGACCTTGTCTCATTCCAAGTTAATTGGAATAAGCTAAGTTCTATTTTCTCTCACTTTCTACTATATTTATAAAATGTAAAAATATAATCTATTTACACAAATTATTAGGTTAATTTGGCATATTTATTTATTGATTTACATTTCTTATCCCCTTTATTATTTAGGAATATAACTCCAATGTTTTGAAAATAATAAAATGCGAACCCTAAACTATATTCCTCAAGTATAATGGTCGATAAAAATATGTTAATTTTCACTTATTCTTTTTCACTTATCTATTATCAAATGGTTGGAAATGAACTTGTATATATAAGTGGATCTTTCCCTAAATCCTTCTCAACATGTCAACTGTATAGGGCCAACCTAGTTGACCCTATATGTTTTTAGGAGGTAAATTACTAGGTCTTGAGCTAGGTCAACTACAGGGCTAACAAAAGTCCAAGTGAAATATATCCCAAAATAGTAGAAGGTCAACCTTATCAACCCTATACAATAATCAAAGGGTGAAAACTATGAAGGGTTGACCAAGTTAACCTAATATAGTCAATTGATGAAAGGGGGTCAAGGTAAGGAAAATGAGGATAAAACATGAAAAATGATTAAAATGGGTACAATAGATAATAATAAGCTTAAGGTAAATGGTTTTATAAGACAAGTGTTTAGATGGTAAATGGCAAAAATGACAACAATCTTACAAAGCACCAATGGTCTACCCACCCCTTTCTCAGTGTACCCCTTAAGATGTGCACTTACAGAGACAGAGACTTGATAGGTTCTTGCAAGATAAAAAATGTCAATAATCAATAAAATTTTGAAAATATTATGTTTATACATATTCCCCACTCGAATATCATTATGTGTCATATAAGTGAAACATAGGTTGGTGATTTAGGAAATAGAACATGATACCACACAATGTTGATGCTAAGTAAAGTACAATAATCAACAAATAAGATTAAAAAAAGGATAAAATTAAAAAACACATACATTTACCTACCTTAGTGTTATAGATAAAGAATTAGATTGAAAGATAAAGTGAAGACATCCAATGCAAATAACATTGGGTGAAACTGTAGAAGTTAGCGTAAAAATAGCCAAAAATCAAAATGTTTGTAACTGAGTTAAGGAAAAGATATGAGGGTATTAGGAAAAATTATAAAATCATGATTGTTTAAGACAAGGATATATTATTGAAGGAAAATGAAGGATAAAACGATGGTAAATTAATGACAAATGGTGGCAAATGAATGACAAAATGATTGTAAAACACATTGAATCATGTTGGAAAGTATGGAAAACATAAATGGAAAAAATTAATGTAGAACATACTAAATCACATTGGCAAGCATGCGAAAAATGAATGATAAATGAAATATCCATGCAAGAAAACTTAACACAAATATATGTAAGAAAGGGAAAAGTAAGTTCATGTAAGATAGGAAAAAATGAAAACATGAAAGTCAAAAAATTAAATCTAATTGAATCTATGAGATAAACATGAATAAGGCATACATAAAGATAAACATGTAATAATGGAAAATGTCATCTATAAGATAAGTCAAGTCCATAAAACACAAACAAGAACATGATGGAAAAATGAAAATCAAAAGTTCTAAAGGAAGAAAACTCAAACTTAGTTCTTTTTTTGAGATATAATGTAATAAAACATAACCACCTAATATCATGACTAGGATGTGAATGAGATGGTGTGGTAAATAAATGGTGTACGGATGTAATCCATAGTTTCTTAAATATATTGTTTTGCTTAATGGATAGATAAAACTAAAAAAAAGTAATGCTAGCATGTTTTTAAAAGGTGAAGAATAAGGAATAGTAGAAGAAGGAAAATAGATTTGGAATCACAATTTTCCTATCAATGGGGGAAATGAAATGGGTTGAGGGGATAAATTAAGGAAAAACTAAAGTAGAGGAACTCTTTATCGAAATCAAGATACTCAAATTAGGTTTGTCAAAATAAGAGAACTTTTAACCTTAAGGACTCTAAAAAACTTCTTTTAGCCACAAAAGTCTTAAGTCAATAAATTAAGTATATAGATCATTCCATGAAGGCTATATGCATGAAAAGTAAAATGGACCTACCTTCCCACAACATGTTCCCCATTCCTTAATACCCCTTACAGAGTCATCGGTCTATTGTGAAGATTGAGTACTTGTATGAGAAAGTAGGTAGCACCATAGAGTTTGTTAAATTCCCCTATTCCAATCTACTATCCTATCATACCCCAAAGGACCTTAGCTCTATGTGAGGCCAACTTTTGAGTTTGAGCTTTGATTAGAGATAGAAGATGTGCTTAGAATCATGTATTTTGGTGTGATTTTGACTTTTGAGATTTGTATGTTTCCTTTTAGATATCATTGCCTTTTGATTCATATAAATTATCTTTTAACTTTCTTGATGGATTTTTCTCTTCCTCCTCCATATGGATTTGGAAAACCAAACATGGATACTAAAGATAATTTCATTTGGAAACTTAGGACAAGGTTTCTAAGAGAGATAAATTTAAAGAGAATGGGGTTTAAAAATCTTGTAAATTTAGGTAAAATAAAAGTGCTATCTTGATTTTGACCTTTTTTTATCCAATGTGGAGTGAAAAGAAATAAAATCAATAGGAATGACACATGAAATAATTTGAATGTGACATAGGATGTGTAGGAGAGGAATGAGGAGGAATAAAAGGTAAAGGAAGACCATGTATGATATGATTTGGTGTAGGCATTTGAACTAGGTACTCTTTTGGTTCATGTGACCTAAAAGTTTTAGGTTCAATGGAAGCAATGATATATTTAAAATTATTCATGTTATCTATCCTTTCCTTATTAGTGTAGGAAAAAGGATCAACTGTGATTTGAACAAAATTAGAAGATGAGGTATAGGTATGGGATGATTTTTTTTTATCATTAGGTAGTTGATTTTGATGTGATTGTGGTTCTTGAAATTAAATTTGAGAATCTTGAAGATAGTATTTATAATATTATTTTGTTAGAGTATCAAGATTGAAATACAAACCAAGTAATGAAGAAACAAGAAAATGGCAAGGATCATGATAAGAATCATGAGAATGACCTATAGTAGCATGCCACCAATAAAACTTATTAGGATTCTACCATTTTGGAGGAGGTTTGGAAAGATCAAAGCTCATAGGTTTAGAGGGTGGAAATTTATTCTTAAGTTATTCTAGACTCGAGGGAGGGTGGGTTGGGTTAAAATTGGTTGAATTAGATGCTCTATTTTAAGTCTAGGGAGGCTTAGATGAATCAATGTTATGAGAAAATGATTGTAAAAGTGTTTTAGTAATTATTTTTGGTGGTTCAAATTTAGTCATAAGAAAATCTTTCCTTTCTTCTTGGTCTAAGGCTTAATCTAAAATTTGAACTAAAAAAAATTAACTTTGTATTGAAAGGGATCCTTAAGAGCTATGATAAGTATTTTTAAACTAGTGTCATCATTCATGTTATGTTCCACTTTATGAGAAAGATATTTTCATCATTTGATGAAAGTATGAGAATATTCAATAAGAAGTTTCTTGATATTGATGACATGGCTAAGGTAATTTTTAGGAGGATCATCATGTTGAAATTCCTTCACTAGAGCATTGACTAAATCATCTAGTTATGATATGGAATGTCTAGGAATTTTGTTGTATCATTCAATTCCATCACCAAAAAATGTTTTAGCTAAGAGATTGGTGGTAGTAAAGGTGGTAGTTTGGACCCATTCCTTATAGATATTAACAAAATACTTAAGAAAGTTATTAGGGTCCTTAGTCCCATTATATGTGATAGTTGGAGAAATGTTTCCAATATCTATGGATGTAGTGAATGGTAATAAAAATTCAGTTTGAAGAGTTTAAATAATTTTGTTATTTATTGAAGGTTGAGAGATGATATTCCCATTTGCATCTCTAAGAGGAAGAGGGATAAAATTTGGATTTGTTTGAGACATAATGACTTGAGGTGGTTGATTAGTCGTGTTTAATAAATGTTGTTGCATGTTCATCATTTGAGAAGTGTTAGTTGTTTGTATGATTTTCATTTGATGTATGACTTATCCAAGAATTTGAGTTGTATCAAAATGTGGGTTGGTGTTTTTAGTAGGGGTATTGGTACTTTTGGTGGGAGGAGGATTATTTTTAGGTGGAGGGTTCCCAATATTTATGTTAGTTGTCTTAAGTGTGGTAGAAGAAGGAAGCTTGGTAAAGCCTCCATTCTTGTGAGGAGTGTAAATAATATTATCATCAAGGTTTATAAATAATTAGGAATTATCTAGATTATCAATTTGATTGATTTCAACCATGTTAATTTGGGAAGTGATAATACTTGGTGATATTGTTATGGGTGTAATAAGAGGATTGTGAACATTGGTTGTAAGAGATGGAACATAATGTGAGGTTCCAACATTTGATGTATATGGGTTGATGATTTTATGAATTCTAGATTTAGAAGGTGTTAAAAAGGTATAAGGTATATGATTGTCATTTTTTGGGATTAATCTAATAGGATTATTTAGATTGACTATACGGTATGAGGTAGATCGAGATTGAGAAGATTTTAATGAATATCTACACCATAGAGAATTATCTTCTATGATGGACAGAAAAACCCATGTACATTTGGAATGGGTTGAGACTATCAATAAATAATTTTATAAGAGGATTCATTATGCTAAGTAGAAGTTGATATCAAAAATCTAGGAGGAAAAATAGTGAACTAGATCAACAAACAAAGAAGGCAAAAAATAGTATAGGGTTCACTGGGTTAACCTAGTGCAAAAAATAGTGCCTGTAAATAGTATAGGTTCAACTAGGTTGACCCATTATAGTATATAGAGGTTGGAAAAAGAATGAACAAGGTTTAAAAATAGTACAAGGTTGATGGGGTTGATATAGTACAATGAATAGAGGCTATAAAAATGTATAGGGTCGACTAGGTCAACCCAATATAGTATATAAGGAAAATTAGAAAGCTTATAACATATTGTGAATTGAAACAAGATAATTTTTGGAAAAGTATGGTAAATATATGATAAAAATAATGATGAAAAAGAAGAAATAAAGTGAATAAATCTTGTATGGGTTAGTTCAAATTGTGTTCACCAGAATGTATGCAATTAGAAATACATCATGTCTATAAATCAACCCTAGATCAGAGAAGATAGAGGATACCTATACATCTAATTGGGAATAAATTTTTTAAGAAGGAATATGATAAATATGTGGATCTTATATAATTGATTATGGGATAACTTGTCATAATACACCATGATAGGAAGGGTTTAAAATATTAAAATCTAACACAATCATGAAAAAACCCTAAAAGAGTCCTAGGTTTAATGTTCACTCTATATCTAATAACAATAAAGTAAATCTAATTTAGTGCACACCAAAGCTTGTGGCACAAAGTGGGGGTTAGAAACAAAACAAAATAAACTAAACATGCATAGAATACATATACTCACATTAATGTATATATAATATTAATGCATGGGAGAGAAGCACAATTTCATTATATATAGACACACACACACACACACACACACACACACACACACACACACACACACACACACACACACACACACACATACACACTCTCTCTCTCTCTCTCTCTCTCTCTCTCTCTCTCTCTCTCTCTCTCTCTCTCTCTCTCTTACAAAGGAGAAATAAAGTAATAAATACTTATCTTGAAGATGAACCCATAGAGCCTCAATCTCTCCCTTTGCCAAGGTGATTCACAAGATTGTTTTGGTATGTAAGGATAATAAAGACAAATCAGCTCTAGGCTACACTACGTATCTATGCATCCAAAAGACTTCTCCACAAGACAAGATTGGTATCTCCAAAGAAAGTATGAAACCCTAAACTTTATTCCTTAAGTGCAATGGTCAATAAGCATATGTTCATTCACACTTATTCTTATTTGATTCTTTATTCTCAAATGGTTGGAAATGAACTTGTATATATAGGCATATCCTACCCTAAATCATTCTAAATATTTAGGCTATATAGGGTCAACCCAGTTGACCCTATATGTTTTTAGGAGATAAATCACTAGGTCTTGAGCTAGGTCGGCAGAAGGGCTAACAAAACTCCAAGTGTAAAATATCCCTAGATAGTATAGGGTTAACCCTATCAACCTTATACAATAATCAGAGGTTAAAAATTATATAAATTTGGCCTAGTTGACCTAGTATACTCAACTGGTAAAAGGGCGTCAAGTCAAGAAAAATGAGGATAAATTATGACAAATGATTGTAATGGGTACAATAGAGAATAATAAGCTTAGGGTAAATGGTTTTAGGAGAAAAGTGTGTATATAGAAATTAGAAAAAGGGGAAAAAATATTATGAAGCACCAATGTTTTTCCTACCCCTTTCTTGATGCACCCCTTAAGGTGTGCACTCAGAGATATTGAGACTCGATGGGTTTTTTCAAGATATAATGTGTCAGTAATCAATAAAAGTTTAAAAATATTATGTGTATACACATGTAACCCTATGATTTCATCATAACACATTAAAAATCCTCACATGGTAGGAATTTATCATATTTCACTTAGATATACCCCCGCTAAGCTCATCTAGTCTCTATAACACTTTTTGGATCCAATCACCACTTAAAGCACACCATTAGTATTGTTCATTAGTAGGCCTATAAACCAACATAAATTTTATCAAACAAAATTAAAAAATATCTATAATATAGTAACATAATCATGAAAATAAATCACATGAATATAAAATTTATGACCTTAACAACTTCACCATGTGATTTAAACTTCACATCTCAAGGCAAAAAGACACGAACACTTCTCTACAAATAGCCCACTTAGAATTGCTATAACACTCCAAAACCTTCTCATAAACAAATTGATCTTAAACACTTGAAAGAACACTTCCCATGACCAATGATAATTTTAAAATATAATTTTACATATATAAAAAAATTTAAGTACATAAATAATAATTTCAAATGTCAAATGTCAAATATTAGTCTTGTAGACCAATCTTTTGAACTCACTATACATAGTCAAAACAAAATCAAAAAAGCTTTTTTGTCTTGAAAATTTCAAAAACTTTAAATAAAAATAAAAAATTATTAAAATAATTTATATCACATAAAATTTACAAAAAATAAAGCTATATACATAAATACTTCAACTCAGGGCATAAAATCTCAATCTCATCACTGTAACTTGCCTACCTAGAACTGCCAGTTTGACCTAAAGCACAGTCATGGTTATAATGAAAATCAATCACTTATATGACCATTTAAATATAATTATGATAATTTTATATGATATTATTATATAATTATACCATTCTCCAATAAAAATATAATATGTTCAAATGAAGATATTAGTCTTACAAACCAATCTCATAACCTTGTATCTCAATGTCTCATTTGAACCAGATAGGTCAACTTGTAAGAAAATTTTTCACTATAAATAATATACTCCAAAAATTATAAAAAAAATTATATTGTATTAAAATTATTTAATAACACCTTCATTAACTTGGCTCTATCACTATTCCATATTAACACATCCCTAATCATCTTCTCACTATTTCCTAGGTTTCTCACTATTTCCACCATTAGGCCTATTAGTGACTAGCTAACTTGGATCACTTATTTATCATACCTAAGGGATAGAAACCATATAAAATACATCATTGTAATAAAATAATAGTATCAAAATTCTTCATCCAATGATTTTTATACTTTTACTTGGTCAAATTTGACTGCTACAACAAATCTCTAATAAACTAGAACTCTCATGTAGGGTCTACTCACACACCTGACAAATGAATAACACTTAGATGTGCCTATGAAAGCTAAATATATGATTAAATATTTTTTAAAGTAATTTTAAAGTATTATATGTTATTTTAAGCAATATATTTCACATTAGATCATTGTTAGGGTTTCTGAGAGGGTTAACATTATTTTTGGTGTTAACAATTATGCCTAAAAGATTGCCACTTAAATCCAAAAATAGTGCTTATAGTTATTATCTATGATCCTTAAACATATATCCTTAGCATATAAAGCTCCCATGTATATGTTACACATTCCAATGAACAACTAAACGTCCTTCTTAGGTTGGCATGCCTTCTTTTTGTGTACTCAAGAGACCTTAAAACCACTTTTCAATCTTTTTCTTGAAAATATTGACCTCAAATTTTATGAACAAGTTTTAAATATCATATCATAACTATTAAAAAATCAAATATCCATACTTTCCTTGGAAAAAAACCTCATACCCCATTAGGCTTTATACTTGCCTTGGAAACAAAACCTACAAAAAGTCTATCAAACAAAATTGAAGCTTATCCATAATATAGTCACATAGTCATGACAATAAATCACATTAATATAAACTTCATGACCTGAAAAACATCACCATGTGGTTTATAATTCAAAATTTAGGGTAAAAGGACTCAAACAATTCTTTGTAAATATCCCACTCATAACTGTTAAAACACTCCAAAACCCAGTCATGAACAAATTGATTTTAAAAACTTGAAAAAATACTTCCCATGACCAGTAATAATTTTAAAATATCCTTACACACACACACACACACACACACACACACACACACACACACACACACACACACACATATAACAATTTAAAATAAAAAAATCACAAGTAAATATTGGTCTTGCAAACTAATATTTTGAACTTACTACACAGTCAAATTAGAATCAAACAAGCCATTTTATCTTGAACATTTCAAACACTTTCACTGACCATAAAACCTTATTAATAAAATGTGTAAAACACAAAACTATATACATAAATACTTCAACTCAGTACATAGAGTCTCAAACTCATCACTGTAACTTGCTTACCAAGAACTGCGAGTTTGCCTTAAAGCACCATCATGGTGATAATGACCTTTAATCACCTGTATGTCCATTTCAATAGAATTTTTATACATTTATATGATCTTATGAGATAATTATACCATTATCAAATAAAAATATAATATGTTCCAATGGAAATATTGGTCTTAAAGACCAGTCTCATAACATAATATCTGACTATCTCATCTAAACTAGACAAGTCAACTTGGGAGTAACTTTTTCACTATAAAAGTTATCCTCTAACACTTATACCAAACATGAGTGATGGGGGTCATCAATACCATTAATTTAATAATGTAAATATAGGTTTGGTGTTCTATGGATGTATGCAATAGGAGAAAGAGATCTTTGAAAAAAAGTTTCTTCTATCACACTCTTCACTTGTAGGAATCAAAACACACATGCATGAAATTAAATAATACTTGCAAAAAATTAAATTAATAAATTTAACATAAATTATAAATAAATAAAAACCTACAAGTTCAAACAAACTGTATAAAAAGGAATATTTATAGAAACAATAAAAATAAAATAACAATTTTTAACAAAGTGATAATTATATAAGAAAGAAATAAACATATATTGATCTATCTTCCTTGGAATGAATGGATAGCTCATCCCTTAGAATAAGATTTACTAAAAACATTAGTTTTAGAATAGGCTACTCAAAATAATAGAAATATAAGTATCTTGATTGATTTCACTAGTGTGTGGAAGGTTACATTTATAATATCACGCTTCCATCCAACACTTGATTTTGGAGCAACAACTTAGATATCCTATCCTATCTCAATCTCCATAGAATATGGAGAGAGATTTTTATTATAAAAATGAAATATATTATAGCATAATCTCTAACTCCACCAAATATAGAGAGAGATATTTATTAAAATGAAATTACATAAATTTATATTTAAATACAATCTATAATGGAAAGTCTATATATATATATATATATATATATATATATATATATATATATATATATATATATATATATATAAACGTAGGATTAAAATGGAAAGCTTTATTTGTGATAGTTGAAATAAACCAATCAATCATTATAATACATATATAAATACTTTCCAATTTTTTTTTAGTATTTCTATTAAAATACATATAAAACTTGATGAAATCTGTAACTAGCTTGATGAAATCCATAACTAGTCTTATGTAATTTGTAGCTACTGTGGGAGTCTATATCAAGCCTTTTGGAGTCTATTATGTAATCTATATCTAATTTGGGTGTCTACATCAATCTTTTAAGAGTACATTATGTAATTTGTAACTACTATAACATGACCTAAATGTTGGATCTATTGTAGAATATTTTGACACTACTCTAATATTATTCTTGAATGGTTACTCTTCATACTTTGAATCACTATTAGCTTAGTACTAATTTTCTATACACTCATTAACATATTTTTCCCAATAATCATTTTAAATATTTAACTAATAAATATCAATGGATTCTAAAGATATGCCCATTATATATACTTATTATTTTATTCTAAATAAACCATAAGTTTGAAGACTACATTTAGATCCGCTTACTATGAAAGAAAAAATATGTTATTTTATAGATATAATGATCCATATTATGGTATAATCAGTGGTAATTTCTTAAAATTCCTAAACAACAACTCCATTTACTTGGTTCCATCACTATTCCATGTTAATAGATCCCTAATCATCTTCTCATTGATGTTTAAGTTTCTCACTATTTCCACCATTAGGCCTATTAGTGATTAGCTAACTTGGATGACTAGTTTAGCATAACTGAGGGATATAACCTATCCAAAAACCAAAATTGACATCAAATAAAATTTTAAACCTTATTCATCTAATTATTTTTATATTTTGACTTGGTCAACTCTAATTGTTATAGTAAATCTTTGAGAAACTAAAACTTTCTTGTAGGATCTACTCACACACTTGACAACTTAATAACACCTAGAGGTGATTGATAAAGGTTAATATATTATTCAATAGATTTTATAGTTATTTTAGACCATTTTGGGATCTTTTAAATAATATATTTCACGTCAGGTCATTGTTAGGGTTTTAAAGAGGGTTAACAATATTTCTAGTTATAATGACTATTTATAAGGGATTAGCCCTTAAATCCAAAACAAATGAATATAGTTATTATCTATTACCTTTACCCATATCTCCTTAATATCTTAGCTTCCCATGTAGAGGTTACACATGCTAATGAACACCTGAAATTTCTTCTCGAGTTTGCATTTCTTCATTTTGTGTACTTGAGAGACATCAAAACCACTTTCCATGATTTTTATTGCAAACCATGAACTAAATTTTTTTGAATGTGTTTTAAATAGAATATCATACCTCTAAAAACACTAAATTATCCATACTTTCCCTGGAAATAGAACCTTGTACCCTATTAGGTTTACATTCTCTCTCTACACCATAGTCTTCATACCTTACTAGGCCTTGAACTATCCTTCATGCCTTCTTCCATGATCTCAAAACCTTAGTGTAATTATCAAAACCTCACTCATGATTAAACATATCAAACATATTTCATATTATTTGACAACTCATGATGCCTCATTAGGTCAGGTAGGGTTTAGAGGTGGTCTAGGTATAGACTAGGTTTGAAGGTCCTACCCATTTAGGCTCACCCTGAGACTCTCATAAGTTTCCCAATGCTTCATATATATTTTAAATCAAACCCATACATGTTATTATGCATTTATGTATCCATATCACAAAAAAACCATTCTCAAACCTTATCATTAGGACTTTACATGCCATAACTAGTGCCATGACTAGGCTTCTTAAGTACTTGAAACTTGACAACTAACCTTGAAACACAGCTTAATGATTCTACAACTTGATCACATGTCTTAAATTATCCTTAGATGATGTCATAACTTTGTATATGCTTATTAATTCTCATCATGCATATTCTCATTATATGATTATGCTTGTTATGACTAGGATTCTCAAGACACCTTGTACTCAATGATTAGTACTCAAACATGCTTACCTCAATACTATCAAATAAGAGAACTCATTAGAAAACACTCTAAAACTATTTAAATAATGTTGATATCAACCAAAAAATTAATTATTGGGTTTCCTTCAAATTCTCTCTTATCACATGTCTTCCTTGTCACATCAAGCACACAAGCTCATGCCTTAAAGACCTCTCACCATGAATATTCACCAAATGTAACTTGACATCAATGATATCAACCTTGACATTAATGATAACATATATAAACAAGATGTCCATAGGTATAAAATTTTCTCATTGAATTCAATGTAAATGAAACCAAAGGACATCATCCAATGCAAACTTTAGTTGAAAAAACAATAAAAATTTTATGCAAAAGAAGTACACAGATAATTGAATTTCCATTTAAGTTTAATTGGGTAGTAAAATATCCATTCATTGAACCTGTAGAGCCAAAAAATATTAATGACACTCTAAAATAATATAAATGTATAATATGTAGATAGAAACTTAGATAAGACCACAAAATACAACTCAAATTAGACATAATTGAGAAACTGTGGCAAAATATATGTGTCAGCGAAAGAAAAAGATGGACAAACTAAAAGAACAATGAGATGAAAAATGCAAAAAGAATGCATGCATCAATGTTATGAAATAGAGTATGAAAATCATTAGAAACATCAATGACGCCTTGTTGAGAAAGGAGGAACAATTACATCTTAATTCAAAAAAGTTTCTTAGTAAAAGCTACATGCAAAAAATATACATTTCTCCACAATATATTTCTTTATGAAACGAGGTATACCAATCTCTAGTTTATTAGATTATAAAATTGTATTTCAGCATAATAGATTTCATAAAATTTCATAATCACATTGGTTAGATATTAGTGCTTGGGAAATGATGAAATGTTTCATAATGATTGAAAATTGAGGATTTGAAAGAAAAAGTAAAAGTAACATGTTTTATCTCATTTTTAATTTAAAAATTAATATTAGTTGACAATAAATCAAGGGTTTCCATGCATTTTTATACATTTTAGAACCATTCAAGATAATGCCACTTATTATCTATTCAAAAAATGATGGAAAACTATAATGCTATGTACCTTTACAAATTGGTTATTTCTAATTTGATAGATATAATTGGGATGGACTATTATGATATAGGTACCAAGTTAGTGTGTATTGGTGTCGATGGTGCATCAGTAATATTGGGAAATAAATCTAGTTTGTGTGTTTGCCTATAGATAATAGTTTCCCCATATATTATTCCAACTCATTGCATGGAATATAGAATTAATCTTGCCTATAAAATTATTATAAAATTTCAAATGTCTCAAGAGTGGGGGAGCTTTTGCATGACTTGCACACATACATGTTAAGCAGTTCAAGAAGGTTTCTAGAGTTTCAAAAATTTGAAATTATATTTACTAATGGGAAGACACTTTTAAAATATGATGATATAATATGGATTATCTTTTATGATCCTACATGTAAAGTATTTGAAGAAGATCCATTATCAATAGGGTTTATGTTTAAGTACCATATGGAAGTTGATAAGGAAAAATATTTTTTATATCATTTTATATATTTTTAAACTCTATTAATATTATGTAGTATTCTTCCCATGATTAAATAAATGCAATGTTTGATAAAACATTCATAGGATAGACCCATTTATATTATTTACTTTATATGGTTGAGGAAATAGGTTTGTTACTATCTTGATATCTTATAATACTCACTATAAAATATTAAGGGATAAATATTTAGAAGTTGGGAAATATTAGGAGATATTAAGGACCCTAAAAATATTTGAAATTAAAAATTTATGATTGTGTTTACATTTTTGTTAATGGAAAGGAGATACCACTACACACTTTAAAAAAAGTAATTGATTTGGTTGGAGTAGAAATGGAAGAAACCCCTATAACATGGGTTCTACATGATAATTTCATATATGAGATAGAAATGAAATTAAGAAACATTTCACAAATATTATCAACTAAAATTCGAGATCATTTTCAAAGGGATGAGTTACTTGAAGCCATGGGAGTGATGAATCCAATAATTTAGAACACTATAGATGAAATTTGAGCTCTATATGGATTTAACAATGTAAATTCAAACCCAAAGATAAAACTAATAGGTAAAGTGATAGAGCCATTAGAACCTAATGATAAATAATGAATTCACAATTCAAAACAACATTAAAATTCTAAATATACATGATCTACACCATGATTAAATAAAATTAACATAAAAGGATTGGGATATCGATTACCTTGACTCAAATTTTTGACATGGATGCTTGATTAAAGGATTTTTGATGAAGGATTAGATTGGCATTGATTTTTTTATGAATATTCTCATTATCTCCAATGGAGGAGTGGCCTTGGTTAAATAGAGGAAGGAGGTAAATATCAATGGTTGATGTTTGAACTTGGTTGAGGTAGATTAATGGATGGGAATTATCCAAGGAATTTAAATTTTTTTGGAAGCATCTAGATTTAGAAGATTTTAGAGAGGAGCGGTTAGAATAAAGAGGATTACAGAATCCTCCAAATTCTATAATTTTATTAGGAATTAATTAAGCTTACGTATGGGATTAGATAGTGATTAGATTAGTGATTTGGGACTAATGGTGTAGAATAGCCTAGGCATAGGCTAGTAAGTGGGCCATTGGGAATTTAAAATTCTAAAATAATAGGTAGGTGGGGTTAGATTAAGATAAATAAATGATTAGGTGAATTAATGATGAAGTGGGATAGAATAAGGTTAGTATATGATTAATAATGAAGGGTATATTAGATAAATTACTAAGAAGGGGGGATATATTAGTGGGATAAATTACTAGGATAAATTAGAATAAATGAGATAAGTGGAATTAGTGTTAACTAATAAGAATATTAATGATGGTAAATGAAGCTAATGAATTTAGATGTACAAATTTTCCCCTCTTTTAAATTTTATTGAAAATAGAGTGAAGTGGAAGGAGTAACGGTCTTTTAAAAGAAAAACCATGTCATGGATAAATGTTAGTAGATGATGTTAGTGGATATGATGCCCCCTCGAGGGGAAATGCAAGGAAGAATGAGATGGATGGCCATTAAATATAAGAAGTGAGGGGTGGGATGACATGTATATAAAAGTTTTTAGGATGTTATATGTGATATATAATATGAGGAATATGAATTTGACTTGAGAAATGAGCTACAAATTGATGATGCCCCTAATAAGGACACATGCATAGTGAGTAGAGATTACTGTATCATGGTTGTTGACACATCCCAAGTGGGAATAAGCCATAACATTCAGATGATAGGATTAAAATACCACCAAATTTATATGTATCCCAAGAAATGGTGCATACAAGAGATAGCTATAGGCCAGTATAAGATGATGATTTGATAAGAATTGATGACGGGTATATCTCAAACATAAATTGATCAATATGATATATGTGATGATTAGGAATAAATGATGTGATAGAGTGACCAAATGTTAGGGATATATTACATAAATTCAATGATACATAATGTTATTAGTGATGATGATGCCCCTAATAAGGTACATGATAAAGGAGATACTGACTGAATTATCCTTGGGCACTGAAAAGTGGTCAAGTGTTGCCTATATAGTTTGAAAAGACCTCAGGCTAATGTGGTTATGATTTATGGATAAATGATAGTGATAGAGGATATTAAAATGATTATGATTAGGATTAGTGATTATAGGATGATGTTATTGATTATAGGATATAACTTAGATGATGACATAAGGATTAATGATTAGATGTTATCCAAATGGGTTGTGAGGATTAGATAAGTGATGAATAAGGATTATTAGATGAATATATAAAGGATGTGGTGTAGGAGATAAATACATCACAATTTTCATAAGGCTCATCATAGTCTAAGAAATTCAATAAATATAACACTTGGAAGTATGCCCCATGATATAGACATGATCAAAAGGACATTGTGCCAAAGTACATGGGCAAGTAGAAAGCTCTAAATCCTTGAGGGTAATTTTGGTGTCCTCATAGAATCCAAATTCATTTATCCATATAAAAAAAGAGACACATCAAACATAAAATAAACAAGATATAAACATGATAAAATATAGTCAAACAATAGACAATCAACACACAAGTATCTACATGAAGAGTTATAATGTATTATCTAATGGTGGGATGAGTGATTGGAGGATGGGTTAGACTATAAGTATCATGATGGGGGTTGTGTAATATGTATATAATTATATTTTGGATAGGATGATCCAGTGGATGAGGATTAGGATTTGGATCAGGATGTGGATGAGGATAGATAGACTAGATGTTGCCACTAATTGAGGATAAAAGGATGGATAATATTATGGGGTATTTAAATACTTATGTGGTATTGTAATTAAATAAAATAGTTGCAAAGGAAGATGACTTATAAAAGTGATGACAAAGGAGTACCAACAAATAAGGCCCTACAAGAATCCAATCTAAAAAAGAGACTACGAGATGATGTCATCAAATACCTTTGACACTAGCAAAGAGTAATTGGATGGGTGATAGTTATAAAGAGGCAATGATAAAGACAATGATGGGATAAAGTACCATCCACACTAGGAAAGATGTGATGTGATGTGTTCTAGGCATGAATAGGTAATGATAGATAAATGATGGGTGTCAAACTAAATTCTTTGACAAGGTGATGCATTTTAATAATACTTAGCCAAAAGGATGATGAAGATATGATAGGGTGGGTGACTAATTCAATTTGGTTTTAAAACCAAATGTGATATCCAAATATGGAAATATGGATGGATATGGATGTGACTAGGGGATTCAGGATAAGACAAGACATCATGGAAAATTTTTGGCTTTTTTAGATTTTATGATTTTTAGGGTTTTTGACATATTTCATTTTTTAGGGATTTTTGGAATATGTATGTACACTATACAAATGGCGTTACTATCAAAAGTAATCCAAACTTATAAACTAGGATGAAAAATGATGGAATGAGTGATGGATGATGCTAATAGAGGGTGAGGGTGATGCAGGACCAAAGAAGAAGGGTTTAGGGATTACCAATGATCACATCATGAAGGAACTAGATTATTATAGCCCCAAGTATTCATTAGAGGATATTCCAAGATAGTTTGGGAATAGTTCTCAAGATACCTTCTGTTCCTTATGAAGACCGAGATTTGAAGGAATGCGATATAATAGGAATAATGGACTAGGGGATAAGATGGATAAGGATGACATGGATGGGTTATATAGACAAAGATGGTGAGGGATGAGATAAGTATAAAGGGATATATGGATTTTTACCCTTAGTGTTGAGGTACAATGTCAATAATGGATTATTTTACCATGATGCTAGAAACTAGTTTTCATCATGGTACATGCCTAAAGCACCAAAAGAGTAGTTTTCACCATTAGATGAAAGATTTTTTTTACTTTTATTGCATATATTGATTTATTGGAGAAGGGAAAGATGCAAGATGTTAGCATTGTTGTGATATTTAACTATTTGGTGATAAATGACGCTCAAATCATGTCTTGGCAGCCTTTATTAATTCTTTTTTTAACATTCTATAGACTTTGAAACTAGGTGTCTTTGTGATCCCTATGAGGGACAACTTCGCCCAAAGATTGGACATATGGTATTGATGGGATGATGTCATGATTTTGATGATGGGATATAGGATGGGAGTGAGGAATATGATTAGTATGGATTATATGATGGTATGGGGAGTGAAAATGGGTTTCAATAATTGTATAAACCATTAGATATGGTGGAGGGGATTCTTTAGATTAGTTATATGAGAGTAAATGATTCAAGACCTTTTTATTTGTTGATTATTTTAACCAAGCATGACTAGGATGATTGACCCTATGATTATTATTTTTGAATTTCTTTGGAATTGCTGATTGGATTTGACTTTGATTGTCCCCTAATGCCTAATTTTGGGTTTTACTAGATGAGATTGATTTTTAACTTGATATATGATTATTTTAACTTGGATTTGATCCTAGTGCCATATTTTGGGCTTCACTATGGGAAGACATTTTCTATTGAGGATGATTATTTGACTTTACTTGACTTTGAATTGTGGGATTAAAGATGATTTGATAATGATTTATGATTATTGGATGAGGATTTTTGGTCTTTTGTATTTTTAGCACATGATATTGAATGCAAAGGGGAATCGAATGATGTATGTTCTTATTCATCCCCTTCATGAAATGGGATGCAATGATGATGAATGAAATGTGGAGGATCAATGGTGTATGATGGATTAATGGGGTAATGGGAAGCATAGTTCTCATAAAGGTTACTAGGAACCTTAGCCTTAATTTTGAAGAGAGTATCCTCAAAAATCTCAAAAGGAGCACCATAACATGCATTTGACATAGGATTAGATTCACTCTAAAAATATTTGATAGATAGAGATTGTAAAAACTAAGTTATGATTTCATCATCTTGATTGGGATCTTAAAAAGATTAGGGATTATCATCATTTACTAAAACATTGATTAAGGATGATATTTTTAATGAAGAATATTACTCAGAGACTGGTGTTACACATGATCTTGATTTAGATGGATCTAATGTTGATTTTGGTGTACATGACTTTATGATTCTAGTAAAATATAGTTTTTCCATGATTGTCCTATCAATGTGGGGTATTTGATGTGATGCAATGGGTGAGATGGATATGATGGATGAATAATGGATGAAATAAAAATGGATCCATGAAAGGGATTATGGGATATATGAGGACTAGGTGTATGGGGAATGGATGTGTGTTTGATGGAGAATTGGTTGATGATGGAGGGATCCTAAAATATGGATGTGGTGTCTTGACCTTGGATTGGAAGGGGAAGGGATTTATCATGATTGGGAATGGAAGATTAACATTCCTCTTCTTTTTCACTTAGGGATATAAATGTATATGATTTATCCTCAATTACTATGTCACCATGAATTGTAAGGTATTAGATGCAGTATCATAAGTTTTGACATCATTTAATGGGATTCCCTAAAGTTTGATGACATACATAGTATTGATTTGCTTTATTCCATGAGGGCTTAGGCTTGGTGGGATAAATATTTTGGATGGGGGGATAGACCATCATGTTGGTGGTGACTAGTTGCTTAGAAAGGGCTTCCAAAGATATAAGAAGGTGAATATAAGGACTCTCCTCACTCTTAGATGTGGAATAATTGGACTTTAGATCAGATGGTGTTTGATGTGACTAGGTGGGTGGTCAGGTTGCCAATATTGGATTCCCCTTTTTGGTAATGGAAGGGATGGATGATTGGCTATGGAAAGGAGATGGAGGGTTTGATTGTGGATGGGGATGGTTTAAGGGTAAGGTGAATTGGATGTGGTTAAGGTCTTTGGTAAATTGGACACCCATCTCCAAGATCCATAATAAAATTACCTATGGGTTATTATTAAGGTATTTATTGAATGAGAAAATTTGTGAACTAAAAAGGCCATAGTTAGGATGAGGACTAGTGGATGGTGGAATGGAATAGGATGGGAATGAGGACTGATGAGAAGCTTACTTGGGGAAGGTTCTTAGGATTTTGGGCTTAGTATCATTTGTAATTCATGCACCCATATTCCATAGTTTTAAGAGGAATTCATATTTATTCTTTATGATGTACTAATTGATTAGGATGACCACATCAAAGAATGTGTGGATTCATTTTAATGGGATAGAGGGTTATGGATGATGAGGCATGTAGGATCTTGGTTTGGGGTGAATGGGATAAAGGTTATAAAGTAGGAGATCACCCATTTATAGAGATGACAAAATAATGTCATCCTTATTCACCAATATGTATTGGTCTACATAAACTAGGTCTAACTCTATGAGGATATACAAAAATGTTGATGCAGGGATAGAATAAGGATTAGATATGGCTTATTGAACAAAGTAGATCTAAGGGCCCAAGATAGTATGATAGGTGATGATGGGGATGATATATACTAATGGATTAAATACTAGGATTAGACTTTAGAACAAGATATAATAGGTGCCAATGACCTATCAACAATGCCTAGTTATCAAGCTAGTAAAATGGATTGGGGATTTGAAGGGTGCCTAGATTCTAAACTATCAAGAGGATGATATTATGGGTGCTAGTTATGAATAGGAAAGGATGATAGATATGAGAGTGATGATGATGGGTTTGATAATTGAAAATGATAAAGTTATAAGATGCTAATAAGATATTGACTAGGTATGATATCTTATCAGATGATTAGTGATAGGATGATAGGATAATGTGGATGATAGGACTAGATCAAGAGCCTTAGACTAATTTTCTCAAAATGGGATGGGATAGAATGATATTATGAGGGTGATTGGATGATTTGATTAGGACAAGTATGATGATAGGTGAAGATGAAGTGATGAAGGGAATAAGATGAGATGAGGATGGTATAGATTTATATATGACCTAAGGATCCAACAAGAATAGATTAGATGGGTGATGAAGATAATTTCAAGGAAAATAATTGGTGATGGACTTAGGATAATATTTGGAGGATGAAACAAGATGTGATTAGGATATGTAGGTAATGGGGATGTGATTAATGGTGGATTGTTCTAGGATAAGATATGACTATAAGGATGTATAAGAGAACACAATATGTACAAGAGGGTGAGATAAGTATATACAAGGTGATGATTTAGATATGTAAGTGATGGGGTGAGTATGACTAGACTAAGATATGATGAAGAAAAAATGGATAATGAAAGATAGATGATAATATGGATGTGCAAGATGAGATGTAGGTTATGGGGGTATGACCAATGATGAGTGGATATAACTAGACAAGATGGGAGATGGGATAGGGAAAATACAAGGATATACATAATGAAGGAATACAATGATATGGGGATGATGAGGACTATGGAAGAGGTGGAATTAGAATATGATGTGGATGACAAGGTGATATGTGATGAGTGGGATATGACTAGACTAAGATAGTATATGTAATAGGATGGTGATGGGAGATAGTAGGTATAAGGAAAATGATGAAAAAGAGATAGAAGATGCTAGGATATAGAAAAGGATTATGGGATAAGGATGTATAAGGTAAGAATATACAAGGTGATATGTAGAAAAGGATGATTAGATATGAAATATGGGTTATGAAAATGACTAGATAGGGGTATAGGTTTGGGTGAAAGGTAGAATTATCTCATAAAAACATGGGTCTAGCATCACACAAAATCAAGAAAATAGTTCACAAACCTATAATTAGTAAATAGATAAGGGTGTGTAACCTAATGCCTACACCATAAAATAACTTAATGGGTGAGGTTATAGGCTGATGACTCATTAGAAAATCAACTAAACCTCTCAAACCCATTTTCACATGATGACAACTTAGGATTTGATACAAACTCTAATATCAGTATACCTATTATTGTGAAAGGATCTTATGCTAGGTTTTAACCAATTCTTTGGGCGCATCGCATATATACACAAAGGTACACTAGAGCCCAAGTCTATATAGGATGTTGTATTATTGCCATGCATATTTGAACTTAATTAAACCTGCCTCAACATAACCCTTTATGGGTAATTTAACTTAGGTTCCTAGTGACATCTCTCTTAATTTTTATATTCCATCAACAAACTGAGTTTAAACTAGTGCATTGTGATGAAATCCACAAACACTAGTCCCATACAATATAAAAATGTTGGAGGGTTTATAGGTGGTTTTTTATCCCCTAGGAATAATTGTAAGGATGTAATGGCGATAACACACACAAAATGTACCCTTGGGATATAAATAGGCTAACCAAAAGATTAATTAACTGATTATGATTAATATGTGTGATATTTACAAGATGAAAGATAAGAATTTACAAGACAAAGAGATGAAAATGATAATTATATAAACAAGATGAAGAAATATATAGAAGATGATTAAAAAATGATTTTCAAATCTGCCAAAAGGATTATTTGGCAGGTAACTAGCAAGCACACATTTAGTAGTTTTCATTTGGTACTCAAAAAGAGTAACCTACAAGACAATGATTAGTATTTTTTGATACATAATATTGAGGGGAAACCTACAAGACAAGATGTTAGACCAATCATTTTCCTAAAAAAGATGATTTTGGAAAGGAAAAATAGCCTCTATTTTTACCCCTAAAATAAACAATATTTTAGTCCAATAGGCCTTATGAAAAGCACCATAAAAAATCATGATTTGGCTCTATAATTCCTTTGGGGTGAGTGGGCTAGGGTGGGGTCAAGGGGTAGAGCCCTCGATGCCAAACAAAATTTGAGATTTGAGATAATATTGGAATTACTCAAAATTAACCAAAAATGACTCTAACAATTCACTCAAAAAGAAAATTTTGAAAGAAAAATTCAATGTAAAATTGTAACTACATAGTGCAAAACCATAACTAGATAGTACAAAACCACAACTCTAAGACAAAATCATAGATTAAAAGTTATGATTTTTTAGTGGTTAGTGTTATAACTTATATTTTAACCCTTTGATGAGATTTAAAATCTCTTCTCATCTAAGTGGCACAATGGAAACACCTCTAGGCTTATGGGTAGCCTAAGGGTGAGGTGAATCTCTAGATAGGGCTAGCTCCTTTGATTTACCACTTTGGATTTCAACTACACTTAACATTGAGGGGTCAAAAGGGAGATAGATAACTAAAAGTAAAGTAACCTAAGGGAGGTGATACACCAAAATTGATGATGACTTCCAACTAGCATCATGTTACACATGAAATCAAGGGCCAAACTGAACAAACACTTCTCTAATCTACATCTTCTCACATCAATGTTACGTTATGAGGTTATGGATGAATGTGAAAATATAGGATTAATAGATAAGAGGATTTTAATGGAACTAATGAAAATAATATCTCAATCAATCCTTGAAATTTCCTATAACACTTCACATTCCCTGTAAGAAGAATCTTTCCAACTACAAATAGGATGCAAGAATGAGACAACATGCTAAGGAATCCATGGTCTTCACTAAGAAAGATAAAAAATTCAAGTAAAAAAACTAATATTATTCATGAATAGGTAAAAATTAATAGTCTTATTGATCAAATGATATTAAATTGAGTAAGGTTCCACCATACTTAGGTGGAGCATAAGTTACAATGGCCAAAATGGCTAGTTTCTATAGAACTTGAGAGAGAGAGGAGAAGAGAGAAGTCCAAGGGTCACAAGGACACTTGTAAATATGAGAGAATTATTTAATTATGTATGATAAGAGGATATGGGATGAACAATTCAAAGTCAATAAGCCCAAGTGTCCATCTAAGTCATCAAACTCTTTCAAAGTGGCATGAAACTCCTTGTGTTTGCTCAAAAAAATTGCCTTCAAGATTGGCCCTATTTGAATGCCTCATAACTAAATAGTAATAGGTATAATGATTTTAAATTAGGTTAAATGTCTTAGGAATACCTATCCATGCATTGGTTTCATGCGTGGCCCTCTATAATCATCTAATAAAGAGATATCATTTGAAGTTTAAAACACTTCTCCTTCATGCACCTTACAAAATTGGCCTCAAAATTATCTTTAATTTATCATGAAAATCCATCTAAATAATTTTATTAAAATTTTAAATAACCTCCATTTCCTTATAGTAATAAATAATGCTTTAAAATCACCTCACTTGATGTTTTCCACCCTTCTCACTAGCTTAGCCAATATGCTAGTTTTAAATTATCATGTTTATTTATAAAAATTATTAATATTCCCCCCAAAATTGGTTTCATCCTTAGACTCCTTCTAGATCCTCCACAACACAAAAAATGGTCAAAAATACCATATTATTCACCCTATCTATACAATTATTTACAACCAAAAAGCATGTATATTATATTTATTTACTCTTGTAAAACTTAAAATATGTTTCATAGTCAAACTATTCCATTATATCAGCTATCCAACTCCATTTCTCCAAACTAGTCTTGATTGAGGGTTTATGAGGATTTTACACCTATTTTGACTCTTAAGCTTTGTTCATAAATATATTATGTACAAATTGAAAAATAATTACAAAAACATGCCATTAAATAACACTAATAACTTCCAATAACTCCTTTATCCTCCATGAAATGCTTCATGAAAGATATGAGCAGTTGAATGTGACCTATCGAGCTTGTTTTCTTATTCTTTATAGGTCTGATTTTGTTTTTGAGCCCAAAATGTATTATTTAGGGTTTAATTTGTATCTAAATAGTTTTAAAAAATATAAATTCAACATAAAAACATTCCCAAATGTTTTATAATTCACATCTCATGATAGAATGGTGAATGGCCCCCCATTTAACCTTGGTCCAAACCTTATTTAATAGGCCTGCTTGTAGATTTTATGTTTTAGATCATAACATTGAGATTATTTGAATATAATTTTTTCATAAACATATATATTTATACCATAAACATTATAAAAACAAGTTATAAATAATTCCTATGGCTAGAAGTGAAATTGACCTATTGTTTGGGCTCTAGGCCAACATCCTGCTCAAAAGTCATGACTGTAACCTTCGAGTTATCAAACACTCTATTTATTTTATCCCTTCAAATATTGGTTTATAATGTTTTAATATATGTTTTATAACTTAAAAAACTTCCTAAAATTTTAAAATAACTCCATGTTCACCCCTTCATTTTCCTTCCTTAAGGTTGCAGGTTTCATGTACAAAGGGAGTGCCCTCTTTCTGAGATAAATAGAGGGAATTATCCTACCTTATCAAATAAAAATTAATATTTTATGAGTTTATAAAAGTAACAAAGTATATATTTATAATTTTTTATCTCTTTATTAGGTCAATAGATGTCTCAACTCACCCAAAACCCAACACAGGCTTATGCAAAAGGACTATGTGCAGGAATTTTCAAAGTAAACTATGTTTAGCTTGTTTGAGCCACTTATTTTCTCTATATCCATTGTAAAATTAATATGTAAATTATCATGAGCATTATATATTTTATCCAATATACGTTCGACACCCTAACCTCTGATGCACTTTCCATACTCTTGAATTTACAAGATTGTGTTACTTTTTGACCGTGTTCTACCTATTTGAAAAGACCCCTTTAGGTGTTCATATGTTTTCTGATCTTGGAGATAAAGTTTAAAAATTAATTTTTTTAAATTATGTTCATTTTTATTATTTATTAGACATTTTATATCATTTATATACCCTGAAAAATTCTACACCTCACTCCTCAACCTATTACCTGTACTAATTCTAGACCTAGATATAGGTTACATATAGAGCCTTATAAGGTCTGAGTGGGATTGTTTTACATTTTTGGTAGATCATGTAGGTCATAATTATCCTAATTAATTTTATAACTGATTTTTTAAACATGTTATCCCCCCAATAATCTCTTTTTAAGCACCTTGAACTCATGAATTGAGTCTTTTCTATTTTGACTATGAAACCCTGCTTTCTTTACTCAAAAGGTGACCCCTATAGGTGTTAAAGCATGGTTTAACCTCAAAAAAAAATGTTAAAAATATCCTTTACCTACCTTATATTAATTTAGTTTTGTTTTTAACATTTATTTCATCTTTGAGCTATTAGCACTTAAGAAACTAGTTTACTTACTCCCTGCCTGACTGTGTTACTATTTGGAAACCCTACTTGTAGGTACATATTAGATTTAGTTAGGCTTGGTCATGGTGTTTAAGGATTTATTTAGATCCATTTATGTCAAAAATATCATTTTTATTCCTTAAATCACCTTTTATTCCCTTAAAACATCACCAAAGCACCAAAGCTAGTTCACTGCTCTTTTGTTTTACTATAGGTGAGTATTTTTCATACAAGGGACACTAGCAGGCACTTGTGAAACTTGAAAATAATTCATAAATCCCATATTTATGGTCTTATTTCATCATTAATTCCATTTTTAATATTTAATATTGTTTCACCTTGATGTCATGGTCAATATTTTCAATTCTTGGATGGAGGGTCACCTTAGGCTCAAGACTGTAGAAGTCACTGCTTGTTCACAATCATAAATCGGCATGTTTGGGTCTCTAAGAAACCAATATACACTTTATTTATTCCATTAAAAATTTGTATAGGTATTTTATATACTATATAATATAATTAATTACCATTATTATGGATCAAAGGATCTTTAAACTATGTCATATGTTATTCATAAAATGTCCATGGACCTCTATTTTACAACTTTCAAGAAGAGGAGCTTGAACTCAATCAGTTTGTGTTTGAGGGTGATACAAAATTATATATGATATAAAAAAAATAAAAATGGAATGTAATTATCCTTAATTTACACTAGTATCTCAAATATATCTTCATCATCAATATTAACACTTGAAATGGATATTTAACCTTTTGTTAAGGCTGCCTATAAGTGACCATTCAGTGTACATAGGCAGTAAAGGGAAAACATGGACAATATGCATTTTATTTTGACTTTAATTATTTTTATATCCATTTAAAATCTCTAAATTCACTCTTTAAACCTTAAATTATCTAAAACAAGTGTCAACACATCCTATTCCACATGAGTTTCTCATCTAAGCACTTGTAAGCAAGCATGTTCATGGTTGCCTAACTAAAAATGTTGTATATGACCATAAACCATGAAGAGTCACTTTTTTAAATTATGTTTATAGGTTAATTTAATAATTATATCAATGGAAACATATTAAATCTCTTATCACAACCACTTGAAACCATGAATAAGCATGGAACTCCTAAAAATAGTGAAAATTTGCCTGTAACTCAGAAAGGTGTATCTTTTTGAAACCTTGATTTACTTGACATATAAAAACACCATTAAAAATTAAAATAAGAATTTATATAATATTAATATGAATCCAAAATCATCTATAACCAACTTTACCAATTGGTTCATATAGACTTACCCAAAATGGGGTAAAACTTATAGGGTGTATGAAATAACTAGCATAAAAGTATAGTGAACTTAATGAGGATGGTTCATAAAGAAAAGGACACAATTATTAAAAATAAATATATTAAAATTAAGGTATATTAGTTTACTAAAATCTCATATAATAATTTGACATGAAACCTTCTTAGTTGTTTGTACTGAGAAAAAACCTGAAGGTCACTTCATTATGTTTAGGAAAGTAAAGATGGGAAAAAATATTTTTAAGGAAAAAATGGAATTTTAAAATAAAATTAAATGTTGGTATGAGTGTGGGGAATATTAAGGGATGTTACATGAGATTTTCCTATGTGTCACACTTTTGCATGGGCTGTACAAGTGATATTTGCTCTCTTTTTAGTTGGTTCTTTAGATTTCAGTTATAAAACCTACAAGATTCTGATGTAACTAACATCATTGATAGTTAAAATAAATTATTGGATTATTATAAGGAAAAAATGACACCTATTTAACTTGGGAACCATGTCACTTTCATCTATGACCCTTAAAAGCTCACTAAATGACCCAAAATGATAGATTGACTAATATGGCTAAGACCAAGGCTAGGATGACATTAAATATCATAAAATTACATATAATACACCCCATGAGAATAAATTATACCCTAAAAACATTTTAAAAATAATTTTTTTACTTATAGGGGTCCTAATTTGACCTGAAAGTCAAATTTTGTCAATATTTATTTAATCACAATGGTCATCTAGAAACCCATAGTTAGAATTACAAAATCACGACCCAATATGAGAAAATCACTATTTTCTATAAATTTATAGTTGTGGTTTTGTTATAAATGATATAACCTCCATATTTATATTTTTGACATAAACAAAGACCTATATAGGTATGACAAATTGTTCAAAAGGCCTAAGAATATTTATTTACAAGTGATTAGATAGATTAGAGACCGATTTAGGATATATAAATTTTTTACAAGTGAATACTTAGATTTTTATCAAAATGACCCTAGATTTTGATTAATTATAAAATGTACTAATTAAATATCTACCCTAGAACATAAAGATGACTATCAATAGGTATAATTAACTTAAAATGACAAAATTGATAGATCTGACAAAATCACTATTAGAATTATAATACCACTACTTCACAAGGCAAAATCATAACTTCTAGAATATCAAAATCTATAGTTTTGTGGAATTCCAAGAAAAGGCTAAGGATAATGTTTTGTCTTTTTTGTCTTCGAATAATTTCCCTACCCTATCTTTCTCTTGACCTTGCACATATAGTTAAATATATAGAGATGACATTTTGGCTATGTGGTTAGCCAAAATAGAAATAATTGGGATATAAATACATAATAAAAATGTTATATATCTGACTATGTGAGAATAAGTCCCTGTTGAACAAAAAATTCAGAGAGAATCTTGTAGATTAGTGGTTAAACTTTAATGCTTTCTTTAAAACCTACAAAACCACAACTTAACATCATAAAACCATATCTACCAAGGCAAAGTCGTGACTTTATAAATAATGATTTTTTCAAAAGATATAAATCTACAAAATAGATCATTAGCAGTTAAGAAAAATCACAAGTTTATATCTAAGGTCACAACTCTCAAAACAAGGCCATAATTTTTAACTCACAATATTGTCAAACGGTCAAAAACCTACATGGTTAAAGGAATTGGTTAGTGGTTTAGTTCCATGTTTGGTACAAAATCATAACTTACGGGACAAAACCATGACTACAAAGTCATGAATACTAGAGTAAAAACACAACTTGGACTTGTGCACATAAAGTTTCAAAATTTAGAGGTTTTTCTTGATCTAATCATACCTACAATTTATAAAAAACACTTTTAAGATGTAAAATTGTTAGTTTTGGAAGGATAATCCCACCATAGTTACCAAAATGTAGATAAAATTTGAGCTCTATATGGATTCAACAATGTAAATTCAAACCCAAACATCAAACTACTAGGTAAAATGAGAGAGCCATTAGAACCTAATGCTAATGAATGAATTCACAATTCAAAAAAAAATTATAATTCTAAAGCTAAATGCTCTACATCATGATTAAATATAATTAAAACAAAAGGATTAGGATATGGATTACCTTGACTTAGATTTATGACATGATGTTTGATCAAAGGATTATTGATGAATGATTAGATTGGCATAGATTTTCTATGAAGATTCTTGTTATATCCAATGGAGGAGTGGCCTTGGTTAAATAGAGGAAGGAGGGAAAGATCAATGGTTGAGGTTTAAATTTGGTTGAGGGAGATCAATGGATGGGAATCACCCAAGGAATTTAAAATTCCTTGGAAGCATCTAGATTTAGAGGGTTCTAGAGAGGAGAGGTTAGAATAGAGAGGATTCTAGAATATTTCAATTCTAGAATCTTTTTTGGGATTAATTAGGATTCGGGATAGGATTAGAGTGGGATTAGGTAGGTGATTTGGGACTAGGGGTGTGGGATAGCCTAGGCATAGGCTAGTAAGTGGGCCATTGGGAATTTAAAATTCCAAAATAATAGGTAACTAGGGTTAGATTAAGATAAAGAAATGATTAGGTGAATTAATGATGAAGTGAGATAGAATAATGTTATTAAATGATGAATAATGAAGGGGAAATTAGATAAATGACTAAGAAGAGGTGATATATTAGTGAAATAAATTAGTGAGATAAATTAAAATAAATGAGATAAGCAGAATTAGTGTAGACTAATAGGAATATTAGTGATGTTAAATGAAGTGAGTGAATTTAGATGCATAAAAACACTACCAAGGGTGAACATATAATAAGTAATATATCTATCAAATACATAGATATTCTCATTAATCATTTTAGTAGGTTGTATATATCAATGGAGTTGAATATAAGGGTATCTTTACAAAGAATTTATTGATGTCCTATTCAATGCATTTTGGTCTTACAATGATTGATCAATTTTGGCACTTAAATGAACCAACAAAAAGCAGTGCTATTACAAGGCTTTGGAAAAAGCTATATCCAAATATTTTTCTGCAATAAAAATTTAGTGAATGTTTTCAATTATAAGTATTATGTCAAACAATGATTTTGGTGTCCATGGAAGATGAAAGGGTATTTATTGTGATATGTTTTGTTAAATCAAAACTTCAGAATAGATTGGATAGAAATCTTGAGACATGTTTGAGGTTATATGTTTCATGATATCTAGTGGATTCATTTCCTTATATAAGAGTGCTTTCAATTTGGAGTTCTATCAGTAAAATAAGAGGAGTCACTAATACAACCAAAAACATTACTAAAAATGCCTCTGAGATGGTACATACGAATGTTAGCTATGAAGAACATGTTACAAAAGGACTATTTCAGCTACTTCAATTTTATTTTGGTATGTATTCTAAATATTTTAAAATTAAACTCATATTCAAAATACATTTATGATATACTTATGACATATGTTTACTAAATAATATTTTCTATATTCTTGTGTTTAATTTAGGGAATGATGTTTAGTTGATTTTGGGATAATTTTCCACTTATCTTCTTATGATATCAATTTTTTACAACATCATTTCCATTTAAATTGCACCCTTAACTCGATCTTTCAATAGAGGTAAAATAATTTTTAACTCTTTTATTATTAACTTAAATTAGTACCACCATGTGAATTCCCTGTTAAAATAAAAAAATACTAATCTCTTGGTTGAGCATCTACATTTTTATGATTTGGAATTTATGGAAGGTTGTAGTATCAATTATTAATTATGCTTTTATGAATACCTTGATTTATTTGTTTACAAATATTAATTACTGAATTATCTAACCATTTCAAATGGAAGTATAGATGCAAATTTTGAATACATACATGTATGAAGCCATAAATATAAAAAATATATTCAATATTATATATAACTTTAATTACAATAACCAATTTTAGGCTCAATCCCTTAGATTATAATATTTTCAAAATATAAATACCATGCCAATTGTAAATCTCATTGATACTCAAACACTTGTGTGTCTATCTAAATTTTTTACATAGAATACTTTTCACTTGCCTATCCTTCCACTTGGATAGTAGTTGTGATATCCTTTAGGATACCTAAATCCATAATATTTTGTGCTAAACTATTGATACTATCTATATTTTCCCATTATTCTATATTAGCATCACCTACTGTAAGAAATGTGGGGTCTACTTGTATTAGAGTATATTCTCATGTTTTCTAAGTTTTATAGATAGCTTTTCATCTTTTTCCTAATTTTGTCCTTTATGGGTTTATCCCACATTGGTTAGTTAGGTTTGATTCTTATATTTACTTGCATATTTATGCAAGACCTCTATATTGTAATAATCATATTTTTATTATGGATAATATATGATTTGCCTTCATCTTTGCATTTCATATTTTGCAAGCTTATTATGACATTCTTGTTGCCAATGCTTCACATTTCTAGTTTGGAATGATCTTGTTCTAATTCCTTTTATGGTATTAAATTTTTGAAGATTTACATCCATCCATTGATAATTTTTTATCTAGTTTGAATGACCTCCATTTCATACCATGGTTTGTTTATAGAACTCTAGTTGTTTTACTTTGGTCGATCAATATTTGATGGTATCTTAAGGAATGGTTCTATATTGAGTTATTCTACATTCTACATTCTATTATCATTATTCTATTCTAAATGGTGATATTGTTATACCAATTAGGCCTACTTTTCTATTGACTTTGGTAATAAATATAAAGAGTAATCCATCTTGATGTTTGAAGAGTAATCTACATTTATTTCAATTAAACCTAATTATAGCAGTTGGAGGATACAAAACTGAGACAGTTATCATGGGAGTGGACATGAACCTATACATCCAGAATTTGTAAGTGATAGAATGTTAACAATAGAAATTTGTGGAGACATATTTACTTCTCCCATAAATTATATCTTGGTTGGAATACACATTTTTACTAGGCATCAATGTTTCCTTCATGAATTATACCAGTGACTATTTGAATTTTCATATAGTAGCTAATCAAGATAAGTCAGGATACATTCTATTCTAGATCTATTCTAGCTGAGCAAGCCTCCATCCTTGACATATTTATTAGACTGACCAACTTGTTCTAGTACATTGGTGGACTTTACAACTATGTTATGATCTATGATTGTGGTACCCAATAAAACTTGGAGATTCCTTCGTAGTACCTACTTAGAGATTAGACACTTTTTAAGTGAAAAAAAAACCTCTTGATTCTTCTCTAAGATAGAGATAATTATAATCCACCTTTTTATCATCTTAAAATATCTTTTTATTCATTATTTGTTTTAAAATATCTAAAATTGTTTCCTTAAGAAGTATCATTTGGTTACAAGCACATTGAAGTCATAAGGGAAGTTTATTTTCAACTTTGTTGACTTGAGGATGTCTAAAATTAAATTCTAGTTCCAACAAGTGGTTGGAAGGCTAGGTTCACTATCATTTTGGTAATAAAAATCAACTTGTAACATAATTGTTATTAATTTTAACCCATTTACGGGAATTCGTAAAGCCTATAACTTTTGAATTGTAACTTAAAATCAAGTAATATTTGTTTCAAAAGTGTATTGTTTTTAATTCTCTATCCATTAGTGTCATTCTATTTATAAAAATGAACAATTTTTGTAAAGTGCTAAAATTTGGGTTGGGAGGGGCTCAATACAAATATTTTTGGGGGTTGTCTCGGCGCTGATTTGTACACCCTTTTTTGCATTATTTTACTCTTTGGTAACTCAATAATATGTCTTATTCTTATGGTTTATATCAATCTGAGACTTTAACTATATATAATTACCATACATGGAGACCTAGAATGGAAATAATCATTAAATACAAAGGATTATTGTCCCTATTGAATTAAGTTCAATCATAGTTCACTAGAGAACATTAAAATTTTTAGAACCAATGCAAATTTTATGAGTGTATGGGTTTGATAAGGGCTTATGTGAGTGATAGTATTTTTTTTCATTTGGATGGATGTGATTCTCCATTAAAAATATGAGCTAAACTAAAGGGTTTGTTTTGGAAACTAGATCACATGAGAGCCACATGGCTTGAAGTCAAGATTACTTATCTCAATCTCAAAGATTTTCCTTATATTGTAGACTATCTCACTAATTTTAGTCACTTATTAACACAATTAAAGGGGAGTGGATGAGATAATAAATATGAAGAGAGTGTGCACCTAATTATATCCAAGTTGAAAGGTCCATTCTAAATCTTTGCTTCTACCTTTTTCTCTAACATGGATGCCTTAGTTTCCACATTCAAAATTCCTGATTTAAAGCTATTTTTTGAAAGAATTACTAGAGAAGAGACCAAATTATCTCACCTTGAGTCTTCTACCTCTCAAAAAACATTAGTATCATCTAATCCTAAAAGCAAGGGAAAATCAAAGAGTAAATCCAAGAACACTCCTCCATCTCAAAGTGCACCTAAACCAATAAATCTAAACCCAAATATTATTCCAAATCCAAGAATAAATCTAACCTTTCATGCTTATTTTGTTGGGGAAATGGTCATGAAGAATATAGGTGTTTTAAAATAATGCAATCCCTAGAGTATGCTATCAAAAAACATAATATTTATATCTCCACTCCATCTAATGAACATGGAAAAACACTTAATGTTGTTGGGGCATCTCAGTCACTTATTTAAGAAACTTGGGTTATAGATTATGGTGCTTATCACCATATGACTTCTTCTATGGAGTCTATTGTATCTCTTTTTTTGAGTTCTACTTCCAACATTAAGGTTTGAGATTCTTCCTTTATTTTTGTTAAGGGAAAGGGTGACATAACACTTGATGGTGGTCACATCAATGATGCATTATATATTCATAAAATCACTACAAATTTTTTTTCTATTTATCAAATTTGTCACTTTGGTTAGGACAAGATAGTGACTTTCACACCATATGGGGATGAAGTCATTAATAGATCCTCATACACTTATTTCATAGGGTTCTTTTGATCATAGTTATTCACTCTATTACTTTTAGTATTTTAATGATACTCCTCATATAAGGACATGTTTGGTCTTTCATGCAATTTTTGAGAGTAACATTTGGCATGAGAGATTCAAACATCTTAATTATATATATTTTAAGTAATTGAGCGCTCATGGTATGGCTTATGGTATTCCTATAGTTTCATGTCTTGATGGAGTTTTCTCTGGTTGTGCATTAGGGAAACAACACTAAGATTTGTTTCCTAAGGGTATGTCCAAGATAGCTTATTCACCACTTGAGCTTATGCACAATGATTTGATGGTATTTCCTAATCCTTTCAATAGAAATAAGTATGCACTTAATTTTATTGATAATTTCTTGGTGTACATAGGTTTATTTTCTCAAGTACAACAGTGAGGTTTTTTCACACTTCAAAGTATTTAAGGCTTTGGTTGAGAAATAGTATTATAGTTTCTTCAATAAGATTTGCATTCATAATCAGAGGACAAATTCAATACATATTTATATAATTTTTTAGTATTTTATGGTGTTTTTCACTAGCATTCTATTCCACATACTCTAAAAAGGAATGGATTAACAGAATGGAAGAACCTAACTTTGAAGCAAATGCCTAACTACATGATGCATTCACAAGATTTACATCCCATCTATTGGGTATAAGTAGTTAATTATGTGAATTAAGTTTAGAATCACACACAACATAGAGAACTTGAACATTTGACTCCAGAGGAGGCTTGGTCTAGAACCAAGCCTGATATCTCACTTTTTAGAGTCTTTGGGATGTATGCTTGGGATTTTATTAAAAATAAGAAAATGAAAAATTTAGATAAGAAGATAAAACCTTTGATTTTTGTAGGGTATTATGAGGACATGATATCTTATTACCTTTTAATCATGATACTCATAACATTTTTTTAATACATGTTCAATTTGATGAGCACTTCATTTCTCATGATTCTTATTCCATGCCTTATTATTTTTTTGATTCCTCACCTCCTCTTGAGGATTCATTCTTTGAGGATCTAATTTATGAGGCCCATGAGGAGGTTATGGATGTTGAGGATCTTATTCCCATTGATTTTTTCACTATGTCTATGTGGGCTCATACTATAGTTTTTGAGAAAACATCTTTTATATAGGATATTCCACCCACTAGAAATCATCATGAACATTATATAGGTACTATAATTTTATTTCAATTACACTTTAGGGATCCACAGTCTTTTTCACAGGATCATGGAATACATGAGTGGGATGATATGATGATAGATGAGTATTCTTATTTGATGAAGAATCATAATTGGGACTTGGTTTCTCTTCCTAAGGGAAGAAAGTTGGTTAGATGCAAGTGGATATACCCCACCAAGTATGCAGTTCGTAGGTACATTGAAAAGTATAAGGGATGTATTATTTCAAAGGGTTTATTACAAGTCAAAGGTATTGATTATAATGAAACATTTTCACCTATTTCCAAGATGGATTTTATGCACCTTATACTATATCTTTATGTATCCTAGGGTTGGACATTGTACCAAATAGATGTTAAGAGTGCCTTATTACATCGATATTTGTAGGAAAAAATCTACATTGAGTAGTTTATTGCATTTATTCATGATCCTTATCTTGTTTATAGACTTTATAGGTCTCTTTATGGTATCAAATAGGCCCCTTGGGCTTGGTATGAGACGGATTATTTTATTATTTATATTGTATTCATTCACTACCACTCAAATCCTATAGTATATATCTAGCATGTTTGAGAGGATATTGTTATACTAATCATGTATGTTGATGATATTATCACACACAACTCCTCTTATCATATTTAGGTCATTTAATACGATATTTTTAGTGCATCTTGATATCATAGATCTTGATATTTTACACTTTTTCATTGGTTTGAAAATTTCCAAATTAGATTTAGGGACTTAATTGAGTCAGTAGAAGTACACGCTTGTTCTTATTAAACATTTTGGCTTTGTTGATTGAAATCCAAGTCCCTATCTTTTTTAGTTTGGAGTCACCCTTACTACTACCTTTACTACTCCTCTTTGTTATCCTACATTGTATAGGAAGATGGTTGGGAGTATTATGTATTTGAACCATACTCTCCCTGATATTTAATTTATAGTTGGGCTTGTATCTAAGCTTGATCATGCTCCTCATGATAGTCATTAGTATACTACTAAGAGGATTTTATGATATCTATGAGGTACTATTCATTTTATATTAAATTACACCATGGGTTATACTCAGTTGGTTGGGTATATTGATTCAGATTGGGCAAGTTCTTTTGATGATAAGCATTTCATTTATACCTACATCTTTTATCATGGTTCTTCTCTAGTTGCTTGGGTATGTAAGAAGTAACAAGCTATTACACTTTCATCTATAGAGGTTGAGTATAGGGTAGTAGTTATAATAAGCCAACAAGTTCTTTGGATTCATTAATTATTTATAGTGTTTATATTCATGCAAGATTTATCCGCTATACATTTGTGTGTCAACCAAAGTGAAATTCACATATCTTGCAACCCAATTGAGCACCAGTAGACCAAAAACATTGAGATACACATGCACTTAATTTGAGATCAAATTAATGATGGAGTTATTTACTTGGAGTACATTCTGACTCAGTAGTAGTTTGTTGACATCTTCATGAAGACTTTTTCATCACCTTATTTATTTGAGTCTTATGGCATGCTTGGGGTTTGAAAATTTATCCTTTAGGGGTGTTCATGAGGACGTATTCTTATTCGTTTCATGGATATATATTTTACATGAGTACCTGATTAGACTTTGTGCTAGGACTCATAATATGGATATGCCACTTTATCATTTTTGACTATTTTTAGCCCCTAACTTTATTTGAGGGGGGGTGGGTGGTTAGAGTATATTATCATGGTTTCTAGGTTCTATATATAGATTTTTATCCTTTTCCTAATTTTTCCCTTTATGGATTTATCCCAAATTGGTTAGTAGGCTTATTTATTCTATTTCCTTGACTATTTGTGCAAGGAATCTCTATTATAATAAAAATGTTTTATTCTAGATAATATATTATTTGACTTCATCTTTGCATTCCATATTTTACAAGTTTATTGTGATGTTCTTGTTGTCAATGCTTTAGATTTCTAGTTTAGAATGATCTTGATCTCATTCATTTTAGTTTCAATTTTCTATTTAAACAAAACCTTAGGATCTAAGATGTTTTTCTTAATTATTTAATTGAAAGTATTATTTTGCTTATTCATGGTGACAAGATTTTCCTTGAGTGAAATGGCTATAGTTAAAAAATTTCTTTCTTTTTTCAAATGTACATCAAGGACATGAAATTGATTCTTAAAAATTGTATATTTTGACTACAAATGAGCAAATAATATTAATTAATAAAAAATTATAAAGCAAATATATTTACAAAAAGTGTAAAACTTACCACTTCTTTTTCTTTTTATGTAATTGAAACAAGACTTTTATTTTTTGGCCATTTAATATAGTATGCTTAGAATTCTATATTTATATTTTATAGAATGTTTAATAGTATATCTAAAACCTTATCACTAAATCTATTATTAATAGTAATATCTCCATTATTATCCTAGTTGATCAAAACATTAGTTTTATAGGTTGATGTTCAACCAAGGGAAATAATTGATCGCATTGTGTGTGGTTATGAAAATAGACATTTATTTCCTCAATTAAAACTTTATCTTGATATTCCCATGTTATAAAATCATCATGGTTACTGATAATAAGATTTATAATAAATTCCTTAGCATTATCCACCAATAAATTATACAATGGAAAAACGTATGTTGATCATTAGAATATGGAATTTCATTAGTAGGAAAAGTAATAAGTTTGTAGCTAGATTGAAAGGTGCCTCCTAAAGGTTGTTGTAAAATCTCTATGGCTACCACATTTGATTGAGATCATTTAATAATTTTATGAGGATTAAAATGAGTTATTTGGGTGTCACTATCAATCCCAAAAAGCTCATCATTAAGATCTATTTATCAAAGAAATGGGATTCCCATTACACTAGGGAGACCACGAAGAGAAAAGGTATGAAATCAAAATCTCTTAATTGTAGAGTGTATTACTTGGTGCAAATATATATAAACATTTCCATCTCCCCATAGTTTTATATTGGGGTGGTGGTGGTGGTGGTGGAGGTAAAGTTCTCTTTATTGGGGTAGTGCCTAATAATGGACAAGATAGTCGCAACTCATAAATGGCAAATAGAATAAATAACTTATTAATTTAACATATACCAATAATAGAATATTAATTTTAAATTATGTACCTAACATTTTTTGTTGAGCAAAATGTTGTGGTAACTAAATTATAGAAGGTGGAGGTGTTTGTGCTATCGATTGTGAGGTTGTAAATATAGAATACTAATATAACACAAAAAATAAACTAATCATATATTGGAATGGTATTATAAAAGGTAAGAAAGAATTATATTAGAAATATGATAGGCTACAAAAACATGTTGAGGTGAAATATAACTCCTCATACATTTATGTCTTACAAGTTATGGAGGTAGAGATGGTTCATCTTCCATCTCTATTTCAAAGGACACCTCAACAGGTTGATGACCCCTAATTGTTGATTTTCTTCTAGCAATGGTTTGGATAATTTTTTATGTATGAAATAAATAGAATATTAGGTATAAACATATTGTATCTTCATTTAGAAATAATTTTAGTAAATTACAACATTGTAACCTTATCTCTTGCTATACAATTGAGAGTGAATTCATAACCATTTTTTAATGTAGAGTGGTTGGAATAGTTGTGTTGGCTAATTGGTAAAAATACTCATGGTATAATGCAATTAGAAAATTTCTACATGAAAATATATAATTTTACTTTCAAATAGAAAATCTTAAATCATACTTAATTATATTTCAAAATTATGTACACCAATCAAATAGCTAACAATTGAGAGTACATAGGATGTAGAAAACAACCTAGAATGAAATATGTAATGTTATTCCCTATAACACTAATATGTCTTAAAACAATTCAATCATGTTGAGGAGAAAATGATTTGTAATAGCTTTAACTTTATGACCCCTTTTTTATGGCTTTGGTTGGTTATAAAATTTAAATGAAAAATATTAAGAGAATTAGCAATATGGTAAAACTAATCTATACAAATGATGAACTATAAGATAGAAAATAACATACCAACTAGTTGCAAGCCATAACGGGAATCTAGATATTTTTTATCTTCATCCAATAGTGAGACATTTATAGAGACAAGGTTCAAGTGCTTGTGTATAATCCCCATTAGTTTATTTATGTCATCGGGATTGATTCCAAACATCATAGAAAATGAGTTAATGGTTAATTTTAATAGATATAAGACATTGTCAAACCTTACCAATAGATAGTTTAGCAAGTGAGTATCTGTTTCATGTTAGGGAATTAAATAATCCCCTAGAAATTACACTTTTTGACCTAATTTAAATATGTATCTTCTTGGTCAAGAAGTTTCAAAATCAATGTGCACATGATATTTCTATATTCAATTTTTGGGTCTCGAGTTACTCTATAGATGAGCTATGGGAGTGAGAAGACATTATTATAGTACCAAGAGTGTGAATCCTATTTGGAACTTAGAAATATGCCTAAGTAGGACTCATGAGGTGTGCCATAATAAGGATATAGTACTCAAAATATGTGGGTTATAAATTAAAAATTGAGTTGTGAGAGTCTCCTTTATAGGCATATGGAAAGTGATAGGGTCCCAAGAATACAAATGGTTGTGACACATGTAGATGAAGGTGGCCATCTACAAGCATGACATGTTTAGATATATAAGGTTACCTATATATGCATGTGGCCACTTACATATTAGATGATTTTATACATATGAAGATGATTACTTGCATATGTAGATGACAACTACATATGTAAATGATGGTTAGCATATGCAAATAGTTGACTACATATATAGATGGTTGTGTACATATGTAGTAAGCAATTTACATATGGAAATAATTATCTATATATGCATATGGTTGATTACATATGTTATCATTTGATTGCATATGTAGATAGTTAACTACAAAGATGGTCATCTATATATACAGATGATCATTAGTATATGTAGATGGCCATCTACATATGTAGATAAATGATTACATACATGTACATCCACCCATCTCTCTCCCAGATGTCCACCTATCATCAATACATATCCATTAACCACACATCATAGGACCATGTGACCAGTCAATGGCTATATTTTAGATAATCATCTTCACACATATACAGATGTGTGTCTACCTACTACACATGCCAGTGTCTAATGACCACTAATTAGGTCTACTCAAAGATATTCACCATTTGGCCATCCTTTATTCTCCTTTTAAATTATTCACCTTCCAAACTAATTCACCACCATTTTGAAATTATCTCATTAAATTTTTTAAAGGGAATATTACTAGGGGCCCTTAAAAAAACCCATCTCCAAACTTCTAAACAAGGTGTCTTCATAGTCTCTTTGAAAAAGAGTGCTACTAGGGAGTGTATAGATCTATCGACATTGGATAAATGATCCAATTGGATAAATGAATATAGGTCTTGAATGAATAATGAGATCACCATGGAATTTATAGTGATTAAAGGACAAATTAAGATTAGTATTTTTAGTCACACACATTATTGTTGATTCATGATTCAAATTGAATTTGGTTGTGGTAGGGTCAATATTGACTTTCACAATGTCTTCATTAAGTGAAGAGGAACTAATTGGCTTAGCTATTGGTACCTCAAAGAGGTTTTCACCAATAAACTATTTTTGATTATTCTGATTTAGATTATCCAATAGTGTCCTAAATTTGATTTTACTAAAGGATGTTGATAATTTATTTTGATTATCCCTTAACACATTAAGTAAGCTTTTACTAATGGATTCTAATATTTTATTTTGATTATCATATAATGCCTCAAACAAGGTTTTTTTAGGATATTTTTCTTCTACCTTAATATTATCTTAGATCTCCAAAAAATTTACCACTGAGATGTCACCATGGGAAGCTTTAAAAAATGTGTGATTCTGTCAATCCTAATCAATAGTTGTGGGTGGATGGATGTCAATATAATAACTAGGTTGGTTAACTTAAAATGTTTTTGTAATGTCAATGGAATGGAAAAAGATAACATAGTCCTCATAGAGGATACTAGGATAACTTGTGTTAATGTCAAATAAAATGTCCTCCAAAACTATGGAAGGAGAGAAAATATATTCAATATGATCTAAAATAAGTGTGTATATAATGTCATAACATCTACTAGGTTATGATAATTATGTGATTTATTTAGACTCAAGTGGATCTGATAGAAGTGTATAGTCAATGTTATAATATCCATTAGCATATTCTAATTTTGAAGATAATTCTAACTCAAGAGGATTTGAACCTGATGTTGAGACAAATGTTGATTCTGATTCTTAGTTCTAAAATAAAACCTAATTATGATGTAGATGTTGATCCTAATTATGATTTAACCACATAGATGAACTGCTAGATCCAGTTGTCCATAAATACATTTTTTCACTTCTTGTTAATCATTGAAGGTTTGGGGATGTAAGAATGTATAATAAAGGGTAACATTAGTCAATGGATGGAAGATATAATTTTGGTCAATGACGTGTTCTTAAAAAGATGGAATCACCAAAAAAGGGTTCATCAAAGATAGGGAAACCATTATAGAGAGGCTCTTCAAAGAAAATATCATCAAAGATAGGAGGATGTTCAAAGGATGAATCATCAAATGTGGGTGATTCAATGATAATGTTGAAAATGGGTGATATATTTGGATAATGACTTGAAAGTGAATGAGTATGATTGTGATTAATAAAGTGATCTTGGTATATCCCTAATGAGTGATTCTTAGACTTGGATGTAATTGGATATTCAATTGCTAATGGATCCTAGAATGATAAAGACAATACATAATGGGATGGACTCATTAGTTATAACTCTAAGGTAAGAGCAATAATATATGTAATGTGATATATGTTTTATATAGATTGAACTAACCTATCTATAACATATTGGATTACAAATGGTATTGTAACTTATGTTTGACATGTTTTTTGTGGCTCAAAATTTGAATGGACATTAGAAAAAGGTGCTAAAATAGTTTCCATTTTGCTAGCATGACCAAGATCAAGAGGGTAACTAGTAGATGAGATGTTTGATAGATGTTATTATGAAATAATGTGATTAATCTTAAGGATAAAATCCAGGTCTATTAGATCAAAATCTATGGTAGTCAAACACCTATTTTTAGGATCCATAAAAAGAGATCATCCTTATTGTCAAAAATGCATCATTATTGATCTGGTGTGAACATCATATAATTGAATGGAAAGGTAATAGAATATTAATCAAAGGACGTACCCAAGAAAGAGTACATGCAAGGAGATGATTTTATTGGAATTATCCCCAAGTAGGGAATAATTGACCCAATTGAAATGGAATTATCCACAATTAGGGTGGAATTTATTAGAAATGATTTGATTTAGATTATCCCCAAGTAGGACAAACTTGATCATATGTGCTTTAAGATCAAATTAGACTTTGATGTTGGATTGGATTCAAATGAAAAAAAGGATGGATTCAAATAGAAAGGTGTGGGAGATCGAATGAAAAGATAAATATATGAATTTTAAATGACTATAGATAGCATTGGAATTGAATAGGTTTGATTCAAACATGAGAAAAGATTGCATAATGACAAAAAATTAATCCTAGTCTTAAAATAATTTTGAATTAAACACTTGGTAAAATGATTTCACATGGATAAGATAATAGTAAAATTTCACATAATAAAGGTATTAAATGTACATGTTTAATAATTTTATATGTATAAGGTGTATACACACAATATTTTAAAACTTTATCGATTACTAATGCCTTATCTCTTACAAGAACCCATTGAATCTCGATCTCTTTGAGTGCATGCCTTAAAGGGTGCATCAATAAAGGGGTCAGTAGAACATTGGTGATTCATAAGATTTTTTTCCCTATACCACCACTTTAACCCAACATGAGTCCCTTCTATACATTTCCCTAAGCTTTGACACCTCCCTTACATGTTCTTTTAAGTAATTCACTACCCCAAATATCCCCTACCTAAGACAAAAGCCATTTATACCATTTACCTAACACATTATAATGGGCCAAACCTATTCTATTAATTGAGTATATTATGGGAATAAGTAAGCCTAGCCAACCTAGTTTGGGACCTAACTATTCTATTTTATAAATAACTAGGCTGACTAGGTCAATTGTGTCAGCTAAAATTTTAGAAGGGTTTAGGATTAGATATGGATATATAAAAACACCCTTTACCTAATTTACAATAGAGAGAATCATTATTTTTTTATTATTTATTTAATTATCTACCATTATAATTAAGGAGTCATGATTTAGGATTTCATCAATCCTTAGGAGAAGAATTTTGTTTTAGAGAAATGCCTTTTAGATGCATAGAAGAAGTTTTGTATCCTAAAGATGACCTATCTTTGTTTTTATTATGAACTACAAAAATGTATTATAAATCACCATTGGTGAAAGGAGATATTAAGGCTTGATAGGTTCATATTCAAGGTAAGTATTCCTAACTCTTAATCCTATTTTATTAGTAGTTAGATTTGCATGTATAATGGCTTATTAATGCATTTCTCTTTCCATGCTTAGGATTACCTCTACATTTATTTAGTAGAGTTCTTCGCATGTTTATTATTTATGTTTATTATCCTCCAATTTTTCCATAAGCTTTTATGAGCACTAAATTTTATTTACTTTACTTTGTTATTAACCATAGGACATAGCTAGGGTTATCATGTGGTATTATTTGGTAAGAGGCTTTAAATCCCTCTATAGTGATATCGTACGGTAAAAGACCCCTTAGTTAGGTTTAGTAGATCCATATTGGCCATGAAAATAATTATCTAAATATACCAATAAGTGGAAGGGTTAGTTTCATTTATCTTCTTTGAGATAGGATTTATTTATAGATCAACTTCATTTTCCCTTATATACATTTTGGTGAACCTGATGTGAACTAACCTTTGCAGGTTTTCTTTCATGCTTCCATTTATTTTTGCTTCTTGTCTATTTAATTTTTATATTAATAGATTGACTCTATAAAATTATTCTAAAATTTTATGTGTAGGTTCAACACATAATTGATCTAATAGACTTTATCTAGATTTGTGCAAGTCATCTTCTATTATAGATAACTAAATCAACTTAATCAACTTAATTTGATTTTTTGCATAGGTTTTTAGACTTAGTTGACTTAGTCAACTTATTTATTAGGTTAAAAAATTTCATCTAGATGACATAGTATAAAAACAATAATTTATCATTTTTTAAATCATCATGTCCATTCTCACCAACTTAGTCATTTCTTTTCTTCATTGCAGTCTTATTTTTCACAATTTTTAGTTATATAAAGCTATACCCCTACAATAAACTAATTAAAATAGATCAAATTAGTTATGTAGTTGATTTTTTCCTAATAAAATTAGTTAAATTATTTGAATATGCTTATTTTTCCTTTTCCTTAATAAAGAGAATTGTGAAAGTCGATCATGTTCTATACTATTTGCATACTCAGTCGACCCAATTGACCTAGTAATTTTTAAGGAAAAGGAATTAACTCGCATTGTTAGTAAATAATTCATATTTATTTTTTATGATTGATTTATTATAGTAAAACACATAGTATAACTATGAAATTTTAACTTATCAATTCAATCACATTTCTTTTTCTTGTATTCACACACTACTAAATTAAAAAATATCAAAAACATTAAACAATTCAACCCAAAGTTTACCTAATTGGATTTCATCACTAAGGGGGAAGTCAACTTGGTTTTATGGTGAGTATAAATGTGTGGTTGATGGTATATATTGTTAAAAAAACCAAAACCCTTATCATTTTAGGATTGTGAAGTGAGGAGGTAGGCCCCAATACCAAGTCAGTATTGTCACCAATACAAATCCCTTATAGCCTTAATAACCTAAAACCACCCTTAGCTTGCTTCTTTCTAGTTCCTTTAAAATCCAAACACCCTATCACATTTATTTTTAGATATATAATTTAAAACATTAAGGAATGAATCCATATATATTAGCATTCCTTTTTTCAACATTGCTACTTGATCTTTATTAGTTTTATGCTGTATTACAAAAATTATATTATCCAATGTTGGTATAAGTTTTATGTTGTGTGTTATAACTAGATTGAATAGGTTAATCTATTTACCTATGTGTTTGTTTCAATTTCTCTACTAATTAACACTAGATGATCTAGAATCATAACAGACCAAATTTGTCATTACCCTCATAACATAGGCGACCCACTCAACTATGTCTCTTACAGTTTTCTTCCCCACATAACATAGTTGGCCCATTTGAATATGTAATTTCATGGATATTTTTTTGGTATTCATTTGAAACTCAATCAATTTGTTTGACCCTTTACCTTTGGCCAATTCAAAATATTTCCTAAAATTGTATTTGGCCAATTGCATACCACTTGGATGATTTAGTTCTTTGTCCTAAAATTTTGTTTATCTGATCCACTTTTGTATCTGGATAACTTTGCTCCAATATTTCACCTTTTCTCCTTAGTCTTATATTTTCATTCCAAACATCAAGAAATCCAATAGTAAAATATTTTTGGAAAACCTTAATCCATTTAGATAGTAAATGGGTTATTCTTTCCTTCCTACCTTAAGCTCCCAAGAATATGTTCACTCTTGGTGCACCTTCTCTCACCCTTCACCTCTAGATTATAATATGGTTCAAATTATCCAAGAAAATGACACAAATGCATCATATCCATTTCACACTTCCCATGACATGTCTCTCTCCAAATTACATTATTACAATTTAGGGTAAATTGATACAATCTTAACCAATAACTCTATAGGAAATATTTTAAACACCAATAATCTTCCACCCAAAAACCCATCCCCTAATACCAATAGAGGGAATGCTCCTCATACCAAACCTAAAAATACACCTTTAAACATTAACAATCCAAATCCACCAATTGAAACCAATCAAAATCTTGCATAAATAGTTCAATAAATAAATATGATGCAAATACAACATTATTTATTAAACATGACCAATCAGCCTCATAATATCTTGCCTAAAAATAACAAAAATTTTATCCCTCTACCTCTTAGAGATGCCATGGGAAATATTATTTCCTAACCCCTTATTCATTACAATGTGCTTCAAAATCTTCAAAATTAACCTTTAGCTTCCTTCATTATTTCTATTTATATTGGAAATATCTCTCCAACTTTTAAATATGATAGGACTAAAGACCTTGCATCTTTTATTAAATCATTTGGTAATCTCTACAAAGAGTGGATTCAAGCAAATACATTTATTTATTCTAAACTTATAGTCAAAATACTTACAAGATATGTATTAGAATGATATAATCAACTCCCTAAAAATTCCATATGACAACTAGATGATTTAGTCAATATTATAGTGAAATAATTTTAACATAATAATCTTCTTGAAAATTGTCTTAGTCACTTTACCAATGCTAAAAAATACCCTTCAAATTTAGCTCATGACTTCATTAAATGATGGAAATATTTGGTTCAAAAATATGATTGATCATAAATTATTTAAAATCTTTATAACCAAATTAACACCTTCCCTTCAATATAAGGTTCGATCATTTCCCCCTCAAATTATAAATGATGCAATTGATCAAGCTAAAAGACAATAATTTATTATGAAATAATTTGATCCAACTCATGAATCAATCAAGGTATCTTTCCAAAATTACACTAATGTGATTACTATCAACCCTTCTCAAATAAAAATGGAATAATCAAAGTAAATAATTTATTTGCTTCCCATGCACCATTAACAGTTCAACAAATGAAGCAATTATTATCTCTCTCTAAACCTTTCACCTATACTAATTATCAACCTACATGGTATCATCCTAATTTTTTTTTAGTTTCACATTGGTGTGGGTCATTCTCATGAAACATGTCATCGGCTCCTCAAATTTGTTATTTAGTTTATGTTAGGAGATACATTCAATCATGATAAAAATACATCATCATGATTATTTCAAATCCTCTCAAAAGAAACAAGTTACCATGAGTTCATCACCTAAACCTCAAAAACAATTATCTAATTCTATCCCACAACATTCAAATGAGGATATATGTTACATTTATATTGATTATGACCAATATTATACCAATTCTCAATATCTGAACATAGCCAAAGTCAATTATAGATGCAAAATTGCCTATAAGGATCTTGTCACTAAACCTAAAAAACCATCAACCAAAGAACAATTATTTAAAGACACCACAATTACCATTGTCACTATTTATGAACCAAATGAGGAAACACTCCCACAAAATGAACCTAAATCTACCCATATTACTCTTACAAAAAAACATTTTACCTCCCAAACCTCATATTGGTTCTTCATCTTCCAAATCACATGAGAATTTCTTGGAAGAAATTAATTCAATGCCTTGTAAAATAAACCTAATGGAGTTAGTTTGTAATTCATATCATCATAATTTTCTAATGAAATAATTACAATACATTGAATAATTACCATATATTAATGTGGAAACACATCCGAAAGACCCTTAACCTATGAATTTACATACTATTGAAACTATTTGTACCTTTTTTAAACCTTCCATAAAATTTATTGAAGAAGACAAGATTAAAGATGAAATTATTTTTTGAACCGATGATCCACCTTTATTCATTAACATTGCAATCAATATTACCATTATCCTAAAATTATTAGTAGATGAAGGAGCAAGAATTAATGTTACTTCCATTTAGCTATTTCAACAAATTGGATGTACCAAAGATCACCTTAAATAAACTCATCTCACATGTCAAGTATTTGATAAAACAAATTAAAAACCACTTAGTTTTATTTGGTTCCCCCTCACTATTGGACCTAAGACCATACATACCAAGCTCATGGTCCTTGATTTACCACTATCTTACAAAATACTACTAGGTCACCCATAGACACATCATATGAGGTATATTGCCTCCTTAGTTAATCAATGTATTAAATTCATCCATAATGGTAAATGATACAACCATGAAGTCTATTCAATTCATGGAGTATACAACACCCAAACCCCAAATCTCAATATTGGATTCCAACCACTCTATGCATTAACATTGTACCTCTAACTAAATTTTTTAACATGAATCTAAATTTACAAGTCACTCTTGTTGATTCTAATGATGATTAAACTAATGATTTACAAAATACTTGTAATATCACTAAATTACCTCTTTATGTTTCATAGTATTTTCCTCTTTTATTACTTCCATGTGATCGTACCATCCCTTGAATTGAAGATATCATTAAAATTCCTCCTCCGTGTGATGCACATGAATGTTTTTACCCAAAATATGATTTCACATCTAATGAGTATGGATTGGCCAAATTATTTCAAGATCCTTTAACAATGTCTCCCTAAAAATTTGGTTATTTAGCACATCTAAATTTGAATCTCCCTTATAAAAAAATATATGCACTATTTACAACACCTATGATGATAATTATATCATGACCCAAGCTCAATCAGAAGACCATACATTAATAAAAATACACGCCTTCAATTGTGATGTCCATGTCATTCACATTTCAACTGATATTAAATAATAACTTGAAGTTCATGTATCTCTCATTAATCCTCAACTATTAGAGACCCTATGGGTACTTTAACAAATCTTAACTTTAGAAAATTCAAAAACTTATAGCCCTTAATACACTTTCCACAAAACCAAACAATCTACCAAGTTATGTTCCTTATCATGACTCTATAGACACGACTGAGGCTACCCAACTTATTTTAATTAAACCTACATAATTAACACAACCTCACATACCTATCACCACTTTGGTTGACTCTACTTAACCTAAAATCAAACCTACACCTAAAATTACCTTAGATGATAAATCCAATGATGTACGACTAATACATTTTTAATATGATCATAATGGTATAAAAAACAATGATCGATAAGTATATGTCAAATAATTTTGACCATTACCCCCACTCCTTAGTGAAGAATCTATACTTAAACTACTGCATGTTAGAGAACCTCAACTTCGTTGACAACATCACAAACTTAGAAACTTCACATGAAAAGCTCCTTGTTTTAATAATTTCATTGTTAGTGTGGATCTTAAAACATATCTTATTTTTAATCTTCTTCATGCTCCATATAATTTCTAAAATGGAAATGACATTCTCATTTAATAAACTAAAAAAATAGAATATGGTACACCAACATGTTCTCAACCTATCATGATATCTAAAGAACTGACCCCCAAAAACATGATAACTTTAGATTATTCTTTGACAAGTATCACAGAACATTTGCTTGGTCATATGAATATATGTAAAGTATCAATCTTATCATTATCATACACAATGTCATCACTTACATATATGGAAAACCTATTAGACAAAAATAATGAAAAATTTGACTTGAAATTTCTACCTTAGCTCACAACAAAATTATTAAAATTTTGAATGCTAAATTCATCAAACTTGTTGACTACTCAAAATTGGTATCAAACATCATTCCCATTCATAAAACATTCATCATGGTCATTTGTATATTTATTTATTTTAATAATCTTAACCTATCATGTCCAAAACATAACTTCCCTTAAATTTAATATATGTTATAGTTGATTCCACTACTAGATATGAAATGTTATAACTTATGAATAGTTTCTTGAGCTATAAAAAAATCACATAGCTATTGAAGAACAACAAAAAATAACATTTACTATAAAATGGGTCACCTATTTTTACGTCAAAGTGACTTTAAATTTTATAATTTTTAGATTAACCTATCAATGTGTAATGAAAAATATTTTACATGATCTTATACACAAGTTAGTGGAAACCTATGTCGATGATCTCATTTCCAAATATAAAATTCGTACAATGCACCTCACCGATCTAGCTATCATTTTTCATAGACTAATAAAATATAAAGTTAGAATTAACCCATACAAATGTGTATTTATAGTTACATCCAATAAAATTTTAGGGTTCTTAGTTTCTCTTTGAGACATTGATGTTGATTTAGCCAAAGTAAATGTTATCATTAACATGCCTAGTTTTCACTCCATTCCTAGCATATAGAATTACCTTGGAAAAGTTGGTACAATTGGATAGTTCATCCAAAAAATGGCCTACTATATATACTCTATCAACTCCCTTCTCAAAAATGGTAATGCTTTAGAATGAATGTATTCATGCCAAAAATATTTTAATGACATGAAAGAATATTTAATCCATCCTCCTAATCTTTTACCACCTTCAAAAGACCATACCTTAATCTTATATACCTCTCTACCCCCATATCAATTATGGAAATTCTTTTCCAATAATATGACACTGGTAGAGAGTATGTTATTTATTACAATAGATGAGGACTCATTGATTATGAAAAATGTTATACCAAAGTAAAACATCATTACATTGTTATCTATTTCACAGCTAAAAATCTTGGTCATTATACTCTCTACCAAACAACTTTTGTCATTGTTCAATACAATTAACTTCATCATCTCCAAAGCATTCTCACCTAAAGATAGAATTAGAAAATGGATGGTCCTCTTGATGGAATTTGATCTTTGAATTGTTACACAAAAATTTGTCAAGTAAAAAGTCATCACAAAGCAACTTATAGTAACACCTCTACTAGATACACATCACCTTCAAGATAATCTACATGATGATAACATTATTTATATTTAAGGTTTTAACCAAGATATCTATCTCAAAGATTATTTTCATAATTTCATTATTGATCTATAGTAAATAATTTATAATATACCAATATCACTCCCAATACTACTAAACCCAAAGTAGTTATTTAAGAACTAACTGAAGTTACCATTAATCTACATGAAGACACCTAAACCCTTGACTTTGATGGTGATAAATGCATTCAAGGTGATTGGGTAGGATTTATAATAGAAAAACCATATGGTAAGATCATACCTTTGGCATTTAAATTTACTTTTCATGTAACTAATAAATGTCCAAATATGAAGCTATACTATTAGGCATGAAAGCATCACTTGACTTAGATATTCCATATCTACAGAATTTGAGTGATTCACAACTTATCTATCACCAAGAAAATTTTGATTATCAATGTAAAATTGAAAATTTAATCACATATCATCAAATGACTACCACACTAGACAAAGAATTTGATTCTTTTACCATTGAGCCAATACCAAGAGATGAAAATACCACATCTAATTATCTTGATTCATCAACATCTCTATTTCACCCTCACCAAGTACTTAATGATTCCTAATTTATTATCCAAATAATAAAATCACATTCTTATATCAAACTAAATGATTCACCCATTTGTCACATTAATTCTATCATTATCTATCAAATCCCATGGTATAAAAACATAATCCAATTTATTGAACATCAAACTTACCCTCCAAACATCGATTGTCATGAAAAATATTGAATATGTAAATAATATTTCAAGTATGTCTTTTGATACAACACCCTTTACTACCATACCATAGAATGAACCCTAATATATTTTTTACTACAAGAAGAAGTTCTCACTCTACTATAACAAGCACATGGGGGAATTTGTGGTGGTCACTATAGAAAACATGATACAACCCATAAATGCTTATGTATGTGTTAATTTTATCCTACCCTAAAAAAATTTTCTATCAATTTTGATAAAAAAATGTAATCCTTGCAAACTCTATCATGATCTAATCCACTCATCACTAGTTGATCTCCAAACAATGGAGTCTCCTTTGCCATTTTCTATGGGGGGATTAGACCTTATTAGTAAATTACCTTAGTCACAAGATGGGCATGCCTTTATCATTAATTATATTTAATATTCTACCAACTGGGTAGAAGACATTCCTCTTGTTAATGTCACATGTACCACTATTTCAAAATTTATCCTTATCCAAATCATTTGTTTCTGAGTTTCCAATACCATCATCTTTGAAAATGATGACAATTTTAAAAACAAGGACATGAAATAGTTATGTGGTAAATTTAAAATTTGCAAAAAATTTTACACACCTTACCACACTCAATGTAATGGTAAATCAAAGGATACTAACAAAATTCTAAATAAAATCTTACAAAAGACTATTTGAGAAATTCGTACACTTTGGTCTTACCATACTAGCATATATATATTTTCACTAGGGAAACACCATTCCCACTTGTATATGGTTTTGAATTAGTATTAAAATTCAAATTCAAACTCACATATTTACATATATCTCTTCATGGTATAATTATTGATGAATAATTACATGAAACTCATCTTCATGCTTTAGAATTTCTTGATTAACACCATTTAGCCAGATTACAACATAACCACCGATACATGGCTCACATTAATAAAAAACATAACAAAAAGGTAAAAGTATACATATTTAATTTTGATTACTTAGTCCTAAAATTATATTACACATGATAAATAAGGAAAAATTCCCAAAAATGGTGAGGTCCTTACATAGTAAAATACATTCTTAGTCCTAGTACTTATCATCTACAAACTAATGAAGGCCATGTTTTCAAAGAACCCACCAATGCAAAAATTTTAAGGCAATATTTAATTTAAATTTATCCCTTATTTTTCATAAATCTATATAATGTAACTGCTAACACTTCTTGTAGTACCTCTAATGAACCCAAAAACTATCAAGAACAAGAAAATTACCAATAGGCCTAGATATTGAAATAATACTCAGGATTGATTCATATTGATTGCTTCAAATAATTATGAACCAAAACCATGTGTAAATAATCCTCAACTTATAATTTATATTTGACATGCAAAACTTCAAAAAAATTAAAATCTAAAAAAACATCTATGATATCAGTTGCTATTTATAGTAATTTTTGCATGCAAGTGCGTGCATCTCTAATTTTTTTTTGAAATAACCTAAATAACAAAATTAGCCTATGGAATTAAATTCAAGTAAATTTTAATTTTTGTTCTAAAAATTTATAATTTATAAAAATAGAAAATTCCTAAAAAAATCATTAAACGTTAATTTTAGACCCTCAAATGATCACATTTGACCTCCAAAAAATATCAAAATCAAATCTAAGTGGATAAAGTGGTTTAGAGGATAATTTAAATATGGTCATTTTGGTTTGTGTAAGAGATCAAACATATTTATGAGTCAAAATTTATGGACTCCAAAATGTTGGCCTAATTTTTCTACATCATTCTCCTTTGGTTGAAAATAAATCAACTCCTATCAGTTGCCCTGATTGTATTGCTACCATTTTTCCTTGTCAATATTTTTTAGCTCCCATTATATAATCCAAATATTGTCTTATTTCTTTAATCCTTCCCATTATACCAAATACATGTTGTAATTCCCTTGCCTTGTGCTCATTATCATCATATCCAAAACGTGCACTATTTTTTCTTTCTTCTTTTTTGGAACTTATTGCTCCCAATTTACTTCTTCATATTCACCATCTTCTCCATGGAAATAATATAAATATGAAACATTAGATACTGAATATATATCAATTTTTTTTGGTAAACTTCCCTCATAAGCACTATTATTGATTTTCTTCATAATTTTGCATGGTCCAATTTTCTTGTACTTTAGCTTATTGTATGTGCCTTTTTGAAACCTCTCTTTCCTCAAGTAAACCATTACCAACTCTCCTTATTAAAATAATTTGGATCTTATTTTGACATCCACTATATATTTATATTCTCATTAATTTCTTACAACTTTCTTATTACTCCTTGCAACTATTGCATATGCTCTACAAATAATTCTACATCATCACTAATTTGATCTACAATTGGCAATAGTAATGATTCTAAAACTCCCATAGTATTTCTCCCATAAACAATTTTAAAAGTTGACTTTCCTATTGATCTATTCATTGAATTGATATATGCAAACTTAGCTTATGGTAAAGCTAAGTCCCATTGTTTTGGCTTCTCTCCCACTATGCATCTCAATAAATTTTCCATGCTTCTATTCACAACTTATGTTTGTACATATATTTGTGGGTGATATGCACTAATAAATATATCTTAGTACCCATGTTATTACACAAAGTCCTCCAAAAATGACTATAAATGTCATGTCCCTATCTAAATTAATAGTTTTTGTAACACCATGTAATCTCACAATATCCATAAAAACTAATTTTGCAACTCTAGTGGCATCATTAGTTTTATTACATGTAATTAAATGAACCATTTTAGAAAATATGTTGACAACAAAGAAAATTGAATCATTACTTCTCTATGTGTTTGGCAATCGTAACATAAATTCCATACTCAAATCTATCCATGGTCCTCTTGGAACTATTAATGGCATCTATAGTCTTGTATTTTGTTCATGTCCTTTAGCCACTTAACATATTCTACACCTTGAAACATACTTTGTCACATCTCTCTTCATCTTTATCCCAAAAAACTTTTCCTCCAGCAAATATATTGTCTTCATCTTGCTAAAATGTCTACCCAACCACCACTATATAATTATTTTATTATATTGTCTCATAGGGAATAACCTGGAATCCATAATTGTTTCCCTTTGAAGATATAATCTCTTGTATAAGATACTCATCATGAATAATATATGTCCTGCCTACTAGTGGATTCTTGTACTATTCAACAATCTTTCCAAAATATGGATCAATGTCATATAATTCTTTGATAACATTAAATCCATCTACTTCACTCAACATATTAGTTAATAATGCTACTATCCTACCCAATGCATCAGCTACCTAATTTTGTTTTCCCAACTTATTCTTAAACACAAAATTATACACCTACAAGAAAGAAACCCACTTTGCAAGCCTACTATTCAGCTTATTTTGTGTATTCACATACGTCAAAGCCTCATGATCTATAAATAGGATAAACTCCTTAGGAACTAGGTAATGCCTCCAATGTCTTAATGATTGTATAATTTCATAAAGTTCAACATCATGAGTAAAATAATTTTTCCTTACCTCATTTAATTTATCACTAAAATATACTATTGGCTTTCCTTCTTAACTCAACATAGCACTAATTCCCACAAATTAAACATCATAATCAACCTCAAACAATTTGTTAAAATCTAATAATGCTAAAATTGGTCTTTTTGTAATCTTCTTCAAAATTTCAAAACTTTTTGTCCCTGCTCTAGTCCATGCAAATTATTTCCCTCTCATACAATTTGTTATTTGTGCCACAATACTAATAAATTTTATATAAAAAGTTACTAAACCATCAGAACTTCTTACCTCTATAATACTTCTTTAAATAGGCCACTCAAAAATTACCTTTATATTTTCTTCATCCATTTTCACACTATCTACTGAAACTACAAATCCCAAAAATACCAAACTATTCTCCATAAACCTGCACTTCTTCAAAGTTGCATACAACTTCTCATTTTCTTAACAAATCTATTACCATTCTCAAATATCGTAAGTGTTCCTATTTAGTCTTATTGAATATCAAAATATCATCAAAATAAACAACTACAAACTTACCAATATTTTAGTATTGTATTAATCACCTTCATAAATGTGCTAGGTAAATTATATAATCCAAATGACATCACCATCCACTCATATAATCCATCCCTAGTCTTGAATGTAATTTTACACTCATATCCTTCATGAATTCAAATCTGATAATAATCACACCTTAGATCAATCTTGGTAAAATATTTTGCTCCTACAAGCACATCCATCATATCATCTAACAAGGTATAAGAAACCTATACTTTATTATTATTTTATCAATTACTCTACTATCCACACACATTATCCATCCTCCATCTTTATTTGGAGTTATCAATTTTGGTGTTACACATGGAATCATACTCTCCCTTATCACTTTATTCCTTAGTAATTCATTAACCTATTCACTTAATTCTATGTGCTCTATTAGACTCATCTTACAAGTTGTTTGATTGGGTAGAAATGATCTTGGAATCAAATCAATATCATTCTAAATATCTCTCTTTGATGTTAAACCATTTGGTAACTCATTATTCATAACATCTACATATTCTTTCAAAACTCTTAATGTTTCTATTGGTATTGGCATCATTTTCGTTTCCTCATTCTTTGCTACTAGTGCATAAAAACAACCTACTACCTTCATATCTTGGATAAATTATTTATTATAGAGCGTGTTTTCTATCTTCTCTTACTATTTAAGAGGTAACAAGACTACCTTTGTACCACTTTTCCAAAAAGTGTATGTGTTCTTTGCTCCATCATGAACTACTTTCCTATCAAATTGCCATAGTCTCCCCAATAACACATGACATGCATCCATTAGAATAACATCACACCATATTTCATCATTGTAATTTTTTCCTATAGAAAATTTGATTAATCACATTTTATCTACTGTAACTTCATTCCCTTTCTTAAACCATAAAATCTGGTCAGGATTAGGATGTTTTTCACATTGCATATTTAGTTTCTCAATCATTTCTTTAGAATCCATATTTTCACTACTACCACCATCTATAATTACTTTACATACCTTCCCACCCAAATTACATCTTGTTCAAAAAATATTTGATCAAAGCCATGCATCACCACCTTTTTTATTATGCACATGATCCTTCCTTGGAGTGATCATAGCCTTCATGGGATGATATTCATAGTTAATTTTGATAACCAAAGATTTTGTGTGGTTAGGAGAATTTATTTAGATTCCATAATGTCAAAACTCATCATGATTTGCTAAAATTAGTTTTAGTGTCTTCAATTTGATAAAGAGTTTCTCTACCTTTATTTTTTGTACATCTCCCACACCACCAATTCTTTTCCCCCCTTAATAGGCAAGTTTATTTCAAAATATATTTTCCCACTTCTATATTCACTCTTATTCAATGCTTAAAACACGTTATCACTACTTTATTTTGGTTTTATCTATCTTTAGAACAAAATTATATCCTTGAGTGACTATGGATTATTTTATTTACACCATTTCTTTACATATCTATAATTTCATTGTTTTCATTTAAAACTTTCAAACATTTGTTATCATTACTTTTTGTGAATAATTGCACCTATTTTTTTATTTTTTGTACTTTTTCCATTGTTGAGTGAGTTTTAATTGTTACTTCTCACTCACCAATGTTGTTTTCCTTTTCATGTACTTTTTCCATTGATGATTGAGTTTAGATTGTTCCTTCTCACTCATCAATGTTGTCTTACTTTATGTTTCTTTCCCATATTTGTTTAAGTAAGGATTGTTATTTAATTCACATTGATGTTATATTTTAATTTTCATGTATCCTTTGTTGGTATGGTTTGTTATCCTTCTTACCTAAGTACATTTGTTTGAATCTTTCAGTCATTTAGTAAACTTTACTTTTAGGTTACCTAATTTAATATAAATTTTGGCTTGGTAATTTGGTCATAACTCAACATTTATCACCTATATTACCAAATTTCTAATTAAATCATGCCCACACATTTTAGTTATTTTAACTTTCCTATGTTTGTTTGTTTTTCTCTTTAAATTTTGTATCCTTAGCACTTGTCCAAAGCAGTCTCTGCACCTCCACAATCAAAACTACAAACATAATAGACAATAATTTAATGATAAAGGTAATTCAAGGTACACATATATTACTTATTTATGTTAGTCATTTATTTTTAGTTATTTTATGATTTAAAATTATTTCACTTAGTTTAGCATTGTGCATTGTTATGGTTTTTTTTTGAAACACCATCCTATCTTGTAACTACATGACATGTGATGAGATTCAAATTAGGCATATGTATACACACAATATTATAAACTTTATCAATTACTAATGTTTTATTTCTTGTAGGAACCCATCAAGTCTCATTCTCTCTAAGTACATGCCTTAAAGGGTACATCAGGAAAGGGGTGGGTAGACCATCGGTGCTTAAAAAAAAATCATTATAACACCACTTAAAACTAATTCAATTTCTTCCTATATGTTTCCCTAACTTTGACACCTCCTTTACACATTCTTCCATGAAATTCACCACCTCAAATAGCCCTTACTTGAACCAAAAACTATTTTTAACATTTACCAAATAGATTCATATGGGTCAACCCTATTTTTGGAATTGAGCATGTTACAAGAGTAAGTCAATGCAACCCACTTAGTTTGGGACCTAACTATTTTTTTTATTAAACAACTAGGTTGATTGGGCTGACTATATGGGCTAAAATTATGGAATGGTTTAGTGTTAGATATGTCTATATAAACACATGTTTTTCCTCATTTTAAATATATATAATCATTCATTTGCTCTTATTTATCTGGTTATCTACCATTCTAATTTAGGATTCATTGCTTAAGGTTTCAAACTTCCTTAGGAGAACTTTGTCTTATGGGAAAAGTATTTTGGATGCAAAGGAGAAGTCTTGTAGCCTAGAGATGAAATATTTTTTTATCCTTAAAAACCACAACAACCTCTTGAAAAGAACCATTGACCAAGGGAGATATTGAGGTTCAATGGATTTGTCTTCAAGGTAAGTATTTATAACTCTTAATCCTCTTTTGTTAGTAGATATATTTGCATGTATAATGGTTTATAAATGCATTTATCTCTTCATTATTAAGATTACCTATACATTGACTTGAGTATAGTTATTCTTTATGTATTTATTATTATTATTATCCTCCATTTATGCCATAATTTTTGGTGATCACTAGATTAGATTTACTTTACTTTGTTACAAACCACATAACCTATCTAGAGTTATCATGTGGTATTGCTCGACTAGAGGATTTTGAATGCTATATAGTTATATTATATGGTAAAATATCCCTTATTTAGGTCTAATGGATACATATTTTCATGATGTCAATTGTATAAATATAATGACAAGTGGAAGGGTTAGTTTGATTTATCTTCTCTGAGCTATGATTTATTTATAGATCAATTTCATTTTTCCATGTTTATAGAAGGGAATAATTTTAACCTAGAATGAGGATAGAGTAATGCCTTTTTATGTATGTATGGTATGACAATATTGTGGACATTGGTTTTTAATTTGTTTAATGGGTTTGATTCTTAAATACAAACAAGGTTTTAATGTGACAATCAAGCATCAACACAGAATCACCACAAGGCAATTTAATAATAGACATGGGTGTACATCTCATTTATTGAACCTTTGATATATTTTCCTTGAGAGATTATTAAAAATTTAAGATTTAATAAATAAATTATTATAGTTATTGGTGGTTTTTTAATCCCACCTTTCTTTCAAAAGGTCTATATGAGTCAGGAAATTTTAGGGGTTGTTATTTTTCACCCTTGCATCAATGAATGATTTTCAGTAAAATAGGCATCTAAGAAGCAATCCAATATCAGGATATTTATGAGATGGTTTTTTCCCTTTATAACCACTTCATTCATAATGGTCTTAATGAAGTGCTATTTAATTTAGGGATTGTTTATAATTCTACTTGGATTTATAGATGGTCCCTATATGAAACCCATAATACATAATACATGGGTTAAATTATGTCAATAAGGAAGTTTAATATTGTTTAAAAATATTTCTCCTTTAAAGGGTACTACACCTTGGCCTTGATTATTATAAATGACTCCCCAGGGTTTAATCCTCATATGATAATATGAAAGAACAAAATCAAGACTTCATGGTGGTAACACTCTCCAATTTGTATACCCTACTAGATAAATTGGGTTTGGAATGAATGTTGGGTAATGACATCCCAATCACTATTCCCTATAGACTTGTGATAAGGTGATGAAATCTAACCTACATATCCAAAATAAAAAGGAAGGTATTAGCATTCTGATCCACATAATTAACTATAAGGACAAGTTAAAAACATAGTAGGAAAATATTTGAGATATAAAAAATAGGAACCTTACATTTTTGAGTCACCCAAAATGGGAGAACATATGCACAAAATATCCTCATAAAACTCTCAAGCAACAAGAAGGAAAAGAAAACTTATATGAAATGAAAAAGATTAGAAAATAAATAAGTTTATATATAACCCAAATGAAATGTGAATTATTTTTAAGACCCCAAAGTAAATGTGAGTATATAGTGTATGTTTTAATTAATCACAACATATTTTTTGAACTTGAAATGAAAAAAGGTAAGTAGTTATTTTTGGTGGGTCTTTGGCATGTGTAAATCTACAAACAACATGTTAAAAGCAATAGTCAATATTTTAATGATAACTTATAAAAGATAACTCATTATTCTATGAAAAATTTAGAGGTTTTTTAAAGGAAAATTCTCACAACCCTAAAAAATACAAATTGAAATAGATAATAGATCAAAATTTATGATTGTTTTACCATTCATTTTTAGCCCAAAAATAAAATGTGCAGTTAGTAATCTGACCATAAATCCTAATATATATATATATATATATATATTAGTTTTCAGTGAAAATTTTGAGATATTTTTAATATGATCAATATGCATATATATAAAAAAATTTAATTAAAAATAATAATAAATAAAAAGTTATGAATATTTTACCAGTCATTTTTTCCTAAAAAACAAAATTAGAAATAAAAAGTGGAAACTAGTAATTTGACCATTAATCCTAAAATATAAACCAATTTTCAACAAAACATCTATAGATGTTTAGAGGATAAATTTTCACACCCTTGAAAAAATTAAAATTAAAATAGATAATAGATCAGAAGTTATGAATCTTTTACCACTTGTTTTTTAGTAAATATTAGTTTTTTTAAACTAGAAGACTTATAAAAGAGTCTAAAATAATTTGTGGGGTGTGAGTTGAGTCCCATAGGACTTGCCATATATGTCATTATAATATATAACACATTAATCCTACTGATTCAATATTTTAAAAAATTTAAATAAAGTGTGAAGAAATAATGATTTGTACCTAATATGTAATAATTATACAACAATTAGCTAAAAATGTTAAGATTACGCCAATATTATTTAAAGATTCATTGGAAACTTCATATTTACCTATGTTGGGACTAGATGTAGCATTGATATTTATTTTTAAACAATAATTTATGTTGAAATATCTCCTTTGAAACTATGGACTAGTTGAATTTGATCAAGAATAGAAAAGATGATGCACAAGAAGACTCCAAAATGTTTTAGCACTTAATTGTATAATTTGAGCATGTAAATTATAATGGTAATATTTATATTTAAAAAAATCAAGATCAATGAGGAACCTTCATTTTGACTTCAAGATAAATGAATATAAATGCGTCCTTAATAATGCACATGGATCAACACATGGATAGATAAAGAGAGACCTTTATCTTGTTTAAGATGAAAGGTAGAAGATGGCTATTGAAAACATCAAATAAGGATTAATATGAACCTTTAATATTTTTTTAAAGATGAATGGTGAAGAATTATCCTCATAACATCTTTGTGAGAGTCATTATGGGCCCTTCATCTTGTTTCCAAGATGAAGGGTGGAGAATCATTCCCAAGAAAGAGCATGAATAATCAATTCAGACCCTTCATTTTATATTTAAGATAAAGGGTTCAAAGTTTTCCGATAAAATATATCACAAGATTAATTTTGGGCCCTTCATCTTAATAATAATTTATATTAATTCTTTTAGTAATTAGTGAGTACAAAAGAATATTACATAGGATCTCAAGATTCTTTTTTGAATTAAGATTACCTTTTGAAAAGAAAAGGAAAATGAAGAATTAATAATTGAAAGAAAATTATAATTCCATTAATATAAAATTATAATTATAAGAATGATTAATTCAATTATTCAAAGATCAATTTAATTAATACTATGTGGGGAATTTGATCAGAAGAATGATTTAAAGAATGGAAATTGATTTTACTAATTGATCAATAAAAGAGAATTAGTGAATTTATTAGAGTAGAATAATTGAATAGATAAAATGACAAGAATGATAATTGAATAGATATAATACAATGAATTATACTATCTAGAAATGCCCCAAGGTGAATTCAAACTCATATGTTAGGTGAATAGATAAATTCAGACCAGAGTAGAAGAATTAGTGAATTGATCAGAGTAAAAGAATTGACTAGAGAAAATGACCAAAATGATAATTACATAAATTTAATGTGAAAAATTAACCCACATAGATATGCTTTAAGGTGAATTCAAACTCATATGTTAGATGAATAGATAAATTTATACCAATTTCAAAATTATCCCATTAAAGTGTGAGGTACCTTGTCTGGGACTTATATTTGAATTTGAATTAATATTAGATCCACCAAATGTTTTATATGTCCTAGTATGTTAAATAAAATAGTTAGGAATGATAGTTATATTGAAAATTCTTAGAAAATGTAGTACATGAATAAATTTAAATACAAAGTGGACAAATGTCTTATATAGGAATAGGTGAATTTACTTGAATTCATTATAGTATTATATTTTTTGTATCCATGCTAGGGTCATATGACATGATCTTAGGGGTGAATTGTATTTTTAAGAATAAAACAAAGGTTGATTATTTCTTAAAAATGGTTGAATGCTTGGATGATTTGTGAAACCAAACCTAAATCTAATGTGATATGAAAGAGCTAGAATTAAGCCAAGGTCAATGAAATCAAAGAAACCAAGGAGCCTACCTTTGAATACTATCCCTTGTTTTAAGTTTTTTGAGATGCATTTTTGGAGTCTCAATCCAAGGTTCCCTATATAATGACAACAATAAAGTTGGTTGAGTTAAGGGTCAAAATTCAATAAATGTTGACCAAAGGGTTAACATGGCCAAGTGTTTCACCAAGGGGTGCACCAATAGTATTAGTGAAGAATAACAATAGAACTCTTCGCATGTGCATTTATTACAATATGTTGAATAAGTTAACCTTTAAGAATAAGTGTTTTCTACCCTACATTGATGATCTATTTCATCAAATGCAAGGTGTAATAGTATTTTATAAGATTTACATCAGGGTGGATTACCATTAGTTAATAATAAAAGAGGAATAAATTCATAAAAAACCCTTAAGGACAAGGTATGGGCACTATGGGTTTACACTTCTCCCTTTTGTGTTAACAAATAAACCTACAATATCTATGAATCTCATGATTAATGTGTTCATGGATTATCTTGATTATTATGTGCTAATTTTTTCTATGGAATTCTAATATATTATAAGAGTGAATAATCTTATGAAATTTTTAGCATTTATGTCTAGTTTTGTAATGCTTGTGAAAGCATAAACTCTATTGAAAATTGTAAAAGTGTATTTTCTTTTAGTGAAAGGTGTAATATTTGGGTAATATTATTTTATAGAGGGAATTTATATAAATCCAAAAACTATTAGAGCCATCATGGAATGTCCAACACCTAAGAATGTTCATGAAGTGTGTAGTTTTATATGTTAGTAGGGTATTATATAAAATTTGTACCAAATTTATCTATAAGAGTTAACCTAATCACCTCTTTGAAATGTAAAGAACATCATTTTATATAGAATGGTAAGTGTGAGGAAGCCTTTCAAATATAAAAAGAAAAGTTTACCTTTGCACCAATATTATGAGTACCAGATCCCAATGGTTGGTTTTTTATGATAATGTATGCTTGAAGGGATGGTTTAGTTGGTATACTAATTTATGAAGGCTCAATAGTAACATAAGAGTTTAGTAAATCAATTCCTTATGAGGCTAATTATGCTCCGCATGATTTGGAATTTTATAAAATAATGCATGACTTATAGGTATGGAGAAATTATTTTTTGGGTAAATTATTTGAGCTTAAAATGGATAATTTAGGGCTCAAGTATTTCTTTACCCAACCTAATTTGAATGCTCAACAAAGTCATCAGTTGGAGTTTTTTTCAAACTAATTTTTTAACTATATTAATGGAAAATAGAATAGATTTATATATAATCTTAGCTGTAGAAGTTACATAACAAAAATTCCTATTATCAAGAGATGAATTATATGAGAAAGTTAAGAAAGCACTATAATAAAAACCTCAAGATTATAGGTATAAAGGGTTTCATTTTGGGAATGATGTAATTTTTATATTTAATGGAAGGATATATGTGTTGGATATGCATAATTTGAGGGTATCTATGCTTAAAGAGTTTTATAATTAACCTTAATTTACTTATATAGTTATAACCAAGATCATGGTAGAGCTAAAACCTATGTATTTATGAAAAAGAATCAATAAAGATAACTAATTTTGTGTTAAGATGCTTGGAATGTCAGTGAGTTAAGGCTAAACATGTTCATCATAATGGATTGTTGTATACACATGACATTATAGAAAGGAAATGGTAAGTCATCAGTATAGACTTTTTCAAAATGCTACCCACATCAAGAAACCAACATGCTATAATTATGGTGGTCGTTGATACACTCACCAAAGTGGGGCATTTTATTTTGACGGTATATATTTTAGAGATTTTTACAACAAACATTAATTTAGCCATATAGGTGTAACCAAGCTCATGGTACCTATTGATCTACTACCACCTTTACTACTCCTCTTTGTGATCCTAAATTGTATAGAAAGATGGTTGGGAGTATTATGTATTTGACCCATATTCTCCCTAATATTTAATTTATAGTTGGGCTTCTATCTAGGCTTGATCATGCTCCTCATGATAGTAATTAGTAGACTACTAAGAGGACTTTATTTTATCTATGATGTACTATTCATTTTAGATTACATTAGACCATGGGTTATACTTAGTTGGTTTAGTACATTGATTTAGATTGGGCAAGTTCTCTTGATGATAGGCATTTCAATTATAGCTACATCTTTTATCTTGGTTCTTCTCTAGTTTCTTGGGTGTGTAAGAAGTAACAAGATATTACACTTTCATCTATAGAGGTTAAGTATAGGGTAGTAGTTATAATGAGTCAACAAGTTCTTTGGATTCATTAATTATTTACAGTGTTTATATTCATGCAAGATTTATCCACTATACATTTGTGTGTCAACCAATGTGAAATTTTCATATCTTGCAACCCAGTTGAGCACCAGTAGACCAAGCACATTGAGATACACATGCACTTCATTTGAGAGAAAATTAATGGAGATATTTACTTAGAGTAAATTCTAACTCAGTAGTAGTTTGTTGACATCTTCATGAAAACTTTTTCATCACCTTGTTTCTTTGAGTTGTATGGCATGTTGGGGGTTTGAAAATTTATCCTTTGGGGGTGTTCATGAGGACATATTCCTTATTCATTTCATGGATATATATATATATATATATATATATATATATATATATATATATATATATAGAGTACATGAGTACCTAATTAGACTTTGTGCTAGGAATCATAATATGGATATGCCACTTTAACTTTTTTGACTATTATTATCTCCTAACTTCACTTTAGGGGAGGTGTTAGAGTATATTCTCATGCTTTCTAGGTTATATATATAGCCTTTTGTCTTTTTCCTAGTTTTTTCCTTTATGGATTTATCCCAAATTGGTTAGTTAGGCTTATTTATTCTATTTCCTTGCCTATTTATGCAAGGACTCTCTATTGTGATAAACATGTTTCATTCTAGATAATATATTATTTGACTTCATCTTGACATTCCATCTTTTACAAGTTTATTGTGATGTTCTTGTTGTCAATGCTTCAGATTTCTAGTTTAGAATGATCTTGCTCTCACTCCTTTTAGTTTCAATTTTCTATTTAAACAAAACTTTAGGATCTAATATTTTTTTCTTAATTATTTAATTCAAAGTATTATTTTGCTTATTCATGGTGACAAGCTTTTCCTTGAGTGAAATGGCTATAGTTAAAAAATTTATTGCTTTTTTCAAATTTACATCAAGGACATGAACTTAATTCTTAAAATTTGTATATTTTGAATACAAATTAACATATAATATTAATTCATAAAAAATTATAAATAAAATTTATTTACAAAAAGTAAGGTTAAAACTTACCACTTCATTTTCTTTTTTTGTAATTGAAACAAGACTTTTATTTTTTGGCCATTCATTAAAGTATGCTTGGAATTCTGTATTTATATTTTATAGAATGTTTAATAGTATATCTAAAAACTTATCATTAAATCTATTATTAATATTAATATCTCCATTATTATCCTAGTTTATCAAAACATTAGTTTTATAGACTGATGTTCAACCAAGGGAAATAATTGATCACATTGTGTGTGGTTATGAAAATAGACATTTATTTCCTAAATTAAAACTTTATCTTGATATTCTCATGTTATAAAATCATCAAGGTTATTGATAATAATATTGTTAATAAATTCCTTAGCATTATCCACCAATAAATTATTCAATGGAGAAAAGTATGCTGATCATTAGACTATGGAATTTCATTAGTAGCAAAAGTAAGAAGTTTGTATCTAGTTGGAAATGTGGCTCCAAAAGGTTGTTGAGAAATCTCTATGGCTACCACATCTGATTGAGATCCTTGAATAATTCTATGAGGATTAAAATGAGTAATTTGGGTGACACTATCAATCCCCAAAAACTCATCATTAAGATCTATTTATCAAAGAAATGGGATTCCCATTGCACTAGGGAGACCACCAAGAGAAAAGGTAGGAAAATAAAGATCTCTTAAATGTAGAGTGCATTAACTGGTGCAAAAATCTGTAAACATTTCCATCTCCCCATAGTTGTATATTGGGATGGTGGTGGTGGTCGTGGTGGAGGTAAAGTTCTCTTTGTTGGGGTAGTGCCTAAAAATGGACAAGATAGTCGCAACTCATAAATAACAAATAGAATAACTTGCTTATTAATTTATCATATACCAATAATAGAATATTAATTTTAAATTATGTACCTAGCATTTTTCACTAAACAAAATGTTATGGTAACTAAATTATAGAAGTTGAAGGTGTTTGTACTATAGATTGTGAGGCTATAAATATAGAATATTAAAATAACACAAAAATAAACTAATGATATTTTGGAATGGTATTATAAAATCTAAGAATGACTTATATCAAAAATATGATAGGCTAAGGAAATATATTGAGGTGAAATATAACTCCTCATACATTTATGTCTTACAAGTTATGGAGGTAGAGATGATTCATTTTCCATCTCTATTTCAAAGGGCACCTCAATAGGGTGATGACCTCTAATTGTTGATTTTCTTCTAGAAATGGTTTGAGATATTTTTTTATGTATGAAATAAATAGAATATTAGGTATAAACATATTTTATATTCATTTAAAAATAATTTTAGTAAATTACAACATTGTATCCTTATCTCTTGCTATACAATTGAGAGTTAATTCATAACCATGTTTTAATGTAGAGTGGATGAAATAGTTGTGTTGGCTAATTGGTAAAAACCCTCATGGTATAATGCAATTAGAAAATTTATACATGAAAATATATAATTTTAATTTCAAATATAAAATCTTAAATCATACTTAATTATATTTCAAAAGTATGTACACCAATCAAATTGCTGACAATTGAGAGTGCATAGGATATAGAAAACAACCTAGAATGAAATATTTAATGTTATTCCCTATAACACTAATATGTCTTAAAATAATTAATTCATGTTGAGGAGAAAAGGATTTTTATTAGCTTTAACTTTATGACCCCTTTTTTATCAATTTGGGTGGCTATAAAATTCAAATGAAAAATATTAAGAGAATTAGCAATATGGTAAAACTAATCTATAAAATTGATGAACTATAAAATAAAAAAGAACATACCAACTAGTTGCAAGCCATAATGGGACTCTAGATATTTTTTATCTTCATCCAATAGTGAGACATTTATAGAGACAAGGTTCAAGTGCTTGTGTATAATCCCCATTAGTTTATGTATGTCATCGGGATTGATCCCAAACATCATAGAATATGAGTTAATGGTTAATTTTAATAGAGATAAGACATTTTCAAACCTTAAAAATAGATAGTATAGCAAGCGAGTATCTATTTCATGTTAGGGAATAAAATAATCCCCTAGAAATTACACTTTTTGACCTAATTTCAATATGTATCTTCTTGGTCAGGAAGTTTCAAAATCAATGTGCACATGATATTTTTATATTCAATTTTTGGGTCTCGAGTTACTCTACAGATGAGCTATGGGAGTGAGAAGACATTATTTTAGTACCAAGAGTGTGAATCCTATTTGGAACTTAGAAATATGCCTAAGTAAGACTCATGAGATGTGCCATAGGAAGGATATAGTACTCAAAATATGTGGATTATAAATTAAAAAATGAGATGTGAGGGTCTCCTTTATAGGTGTATGGAAAGTGATAGGGTCCCAAGAATACAAATGGTTGTGACACATGTAGATGAAGGTGGCCATCTACAAGCATGACATGTTTAGATATAGAAGGATACCTACATATGCATGTGGCCACTTGCATATTAGATGATTTTACACATAAGAAGATGATCACTTGCATATGTAGATGGATACTACATATGTAGATGATGATTAGCATATGAAAGTAGTTGACCACATATGTAGATGGGTGTGTACATATGTAGTAGGTAATCTACATATGGAAATGATTATATATATATATATATATACATATATATATATATATATATATATATATATATATATATATGCAAATGCTTGATTACATATGTTATCATTTGATTACATATGTATATGGTTAACTACAAAGATGGTCATCTATATATATATATAGATGATCATTAGTATATGTAGATGGCCATCTACATATGCAGACAAATGATCACATACATGTACATCCACCTATCTCTCTCCTAGATTTCCACCTATCAACAATACATATCCATTCACCACACATCATAAAACCATGTGACCAATCAATGCATACAATTTAGATAGTCATCTTCAAACATATATAGATGTGTGTCTACCTACTGCACATGCCAATGTCTAATGACCACTAACTAGTTCCCCCCAAAGATATTCACCATTTGGCCATCCTTGATTCTCCTTTTCAATTATTCACCTTCCAAATTGATTCACCACCATTTTGAAAGTATTTCATTAAAATTTTGTAAAGGGAATTTTCCTAAGGGCCCTTAAAAAAACACTTCTCCAAACTTTTAAACAAGGTGTCTTCATAGTCTCTTTGAAAAAGTGTGCAACCAGGGAGTGTACAGATCTATGGGAATTGGATAAATGATCTAATTGGATAAAGGAATATAGTTCTTTAATGAATAATGAGATCACCATGGAATGTATAGTGGTTAAAGGAAAATTTAAGATTAGGATTTTTAGTCACACACATTATTGTTGATTCTAGATTCAAATTGAATTTGGTTGTGTGAGGGTCGATGTTGAATTTAATAATGTCTTCATTAAGCAAAGAGGAAATAATTGTATTATCTATTAGTGCAGCAAAGAGGGATTCACCAAAAAATTATTTTTTATTGTTCTGATTTAGATTATCCAATAGTGTCTTGAATTTGATTTTACTAAGGGATGTTGATAATTCATTTTGATTATCCCTTAACGCATTAAGTAAGATTTCACTAATGGATTCTAATATTTTATTTTGATTATCATCTAATGCTTCAAACAAATTTTTTTTTATGATATTGTTCTTGTACCTTAATATTATCTTAAATCCCCCAAAATTTTACCATTGAGATGTCACCATGGAAAGAGTTAAACAATGTGTGATTCTGTCAATCCTAATCAATGGTTGTGAGTGGATGGATGTCAATATAATGACTAGGTTGGTTAAATTAAAAGGTTTTTGTAATGTCAATGGAATGAGAAAAGATAACATAGTCCTCATAGAGGATACTAGGATAACTTGTGTTAATGTCAAATAAAATGTCTTCCAAAACTATGGAAGGAGAACAAATATATTCAATATGATCTACAATAAGTGTGTATATAATGTCGTATCATATACTAAGATATGATAATTATGGAGTTGATTTGGACTCAAGTGGATCTAATTGAAGTTTATATTTAATGTTATAATATCCATTAACATATTCTAATTTTGAAGCTAATTCAAACTCAAGAGGATTTGAACGTAATGTTGAGATAGATGTTGATTCTGATTCTAATGCTAAATTTGATAATGTTTCTAAAATAGAACCCAATTATACCATTTGTTTAAAATTAAACTTGATTCTGATGTAGATGTTGATACTAATAATGATTCAACCAAATAGATGAACTACTAGATTGAGTTTTCCATAAATACATTTTTCACTTCTTGTTGAACATTGAAGGTTTGGGGATGTAAGAATTTATAATAAAGGGAAAGATATAATTTTTGTCAATGACGTGTTCTTATAAAGATGGAATCATCAAACAAGGGTTCATCAAAGATAGGTAAACCATTATAGAGAGGCTCTTCAAAGAAAATGTCATCACAAATAGGAGGATGTTCAAAGGATGAATCATCAAATGTGGGTGATTCAATGATAATGTTTAAAATGGGTGATATATTTTGATAATGACTTGAAAGTGAATGAGTATGATTGTGATTAATAAAGTGATCTTGGTATATCCCTAATGAATGATTCTTAGACTTGGATGTAATTAGATATTCAATCATTGATGGATCCTAGAATGATAAAGATAATACATAATGGGATGGACTCATTGGTTATAACTCTAAGGTTAGAGCAATAATAGATGTAATGTGATATATGTTTTATATAAATTGAAGGAACCTATCTATAACATATTTTATTACAAATAGGATTGTAATTTATGTTTGGCATGTTTTCTGTGGCTCAAAATTTGAATGGACATTAGACAAAGGTGATAAAATAGTTTCATTTTATTCTAGCATGACCAACATCAAGAGGGTAACTAGTAGATGAGATGTTTGATAGATGTCATTATGAAATAATGTGATTAATCTTAAGGATAGATTCTAGGTTTATTAGATCAAAATCTATAGGTAGTCAAACACCTATTTTTAAGATCCATAAAAAGAGATCATCCTTATTGTCAAACATGTATCATTATTGATCTGTGTGAACATCATATAATTGAATGAAAAGGTAATATAATATTAATCAAAGGATGCACCCAAGTAAGGGTACATGCAAGGATATTATTTTTTTATAATTAGACGCAAGTAGGGAATAATTGACCAAATTGAAATGGAATTATCCACAACTAGGGTGGAATCTATTAGAAGTGATTTGATTTAGATTATCCCCAAGTAGGAAAAAGTTGATCATATGTGCTTTAAGATCATATTGGACTTTGATGTCAGATTGGAATCAAATGAGAAAAAGGATGGATGTCTTGAATTTGAAATTCCTAATATATAGGTGTGGTAGATGGAATGAAAAGATAGAGATATGAATTTTAAATGACTATAGATAGGGCTGGACTTGAATATGTTTGATTCAAACATGAGAAAATATCACATAATGACACAAATTTAATCCTAGTCTTAAAATAATTTTGAATTGGACAATTAGTAAAATTATTTCACATGGATAACATAATAGTACAATTTCACATAATAAAGGTATTAAATGTACATGTTTGATAATTTTATATGTATAAGGTGTATACACACAATATTTTAAAACTTTATCGATTACTGATGCTTTCTCTCTTACAAGAACCCATTGAATCTCAATCTCATTAAATGCATGCCTTAAAGGGTGAATTAAAAAAGGGGTGGGTATAACATTGGTGGTTCATAATATTTTTTTCCCTATATCTCCACTTTAAACCAACATGAGTCCCTCCTATACATTTCCCTAAGCTTTGACACCTCCCTTACATGTTCCTTTAAGCAATTCACTACCCCAAATATCCCCTACCTAAGACAAAACCCATTTTTGCCATTTACCTAACACATTCTAATAGGTCAAACCTATTCTAATAATTGAGTATATTACAAGACTAAATCATCCTAGCCAACCTAGTTTGGGACCTAACTATTCTATTTTCTAAATAACTAGGTTGACTAGGTTGATTGTGTCATCTAAAATTCTAGAAGGGTTTAGGGTTAGATATGGATATACAAAAACAACCTTTACCTAATTTCCAAATGAGAGAATCATTATTTTTTTATTATTTATTTACTTAGCTACCATTTTCTTAAGGAGTCATTATTTAGGGTTTCATACATCCTTAGGAGAAGAATTTTGTCTTATGGGAAATGGCTTTTGGATGAGTAGGAGAAGTTTTGTATCCTAAAGATGACCTATCTTTGTTTTTATTATGAACCACAAAAATGTATTATAAAGCACCATTGGTGAAGGGAGATATTAAGACTCGATAGGTTCATCTTCAAGGTAAGTATGCCTAACTCTTAATCCTATTTTATTAGTAGATAAATTTTCATATATAATGGCTTATGAATGCATTTATCTTTCCATGATTAGGATTACCTCTATATTTATTTAGTAGAGTTCTTTGCATGTTTATTATTTATGTTTATTATCCTCCATTTTTTCCATAAGCTTTGGTGAGCACTAAATTATATTTACATTACTTTGGTACAAACCATAGGACATAGTTAGGGTTATTATGTGGTATTATTTGGTAAGAGGCTTTATAACCCTCTATAGTGATATCGTATTTTAAAAGACCCCTTAGTTAGGTCTAGTAGATCCATATTGGCCATTAACCTAATTGTCTAAATGTACCAATAAGTTGAAGGGTTAGTTTCATTTATCTTCTTTGAGATATGATTTATTTATAGATCAACTTCATTTTCCATTATATACATTTTGGTGAACCCGATGTGAACTAACCTTTGCAAGTTTTCTTTCATGCTTCCATTTATTTTTTTTCTTATCTATAAAATTATTCTAAAATTTTATGTGTAGGTTTAACACATAATCGATCCGATAGACTTTATTTAGATTTGTGTAAGTCATCTTCAATTATAGATAACAAGATTAATTTAATCAACTTAATTTGATTTTTTACACAGGTTTTTAGACTTAGTTGAATTAGTCAACTTAGTTATTAGGTTAAAAATCTTCATCTAGATGACATATTATAAAAATAGTAATTTATCATTTTTTAAATCATCATGTCCATTCTGACCAACTTAGTCATTTCTTTTCTTCATTGTAGTCCTATTTTTCACAATTTTTAGTTTTATAAAATTATAACCCTACAATAAACTAATTCAAATAGATAAACTTAGTTATGTAGCTGATTTTTTCCTAATAAAATTAGTTAACTTGTTTGAATATGTTTATTTGGCCTTTTCTTCAACAAATAGAATTGATAAAGTCGATCATGTTCTATACTATTTACATACTTAGCTGACCCAATCGACCTAGTACTTTTTAAGCAAAAGTAATTAACTCACATTGTTTGTAATTAATTCATATTTCACTTTTATGATTGATTTATTAGAGTAGAACACATAGTATAACTATGAAATTTTAATTTGTCAATTCACTCACATTTCTTTTTCTTGTATTCACACACTACTAAATTAAAAAATATCAAAAAACATTAAACAATTAAACCCAAAGTTTACCTAATTGGATTTCATCACTACGGGGGAAGTCAACTTGGTATTATGGTCAGTATAAATGTGTGGCTGATGGTATATATTGTCAAAAAAACCAAAACCCTTATCATTTTAGGATTATGAAGTGAGGAGGTAGGCCCCAATATCAAGTCAATACTATTACCAATACAAATCCCTTTTAGCCTTAACAACCTAAAACCACATTTAGCTTGCCTCTTTAAATCCAAACACCCTATCACATTTATTTTAAATATATAATCTAAACATTAAGGAATGAATGCATATATATTAGCATTTCTATTTTCAACATTGCTACTTGATCTTTATTAGTTGTATGTTGTATTACAAAAATTATATTATCCAATGTTGGTATAAGGTTTATGTTGTGTGTCATAACTATATATAATAGGTCAACCTAGCTACCTATGTGTTTGTTTTAATCTCTATACTAATTAACACTAGATGATCTAGAATCATAACAGACTAAATTTATCATTACCCTCATAACACAGGTGACCCATTCAACTATGTCTCTTATAGTTTTCTTCCCCACATAACATAGTTGACCCATTTGACTATGTACTTTCATGGATATTTTTTTGGTATTTATTTCAAACTCAATCAACTTGGTTGACCCTTTAACTTTGGCCAATTCAAAAATTTTCCTAAAATTGTATTTGGACAATTGCATACCACTTGGATGATTCAGTTCTTTGTCCTAGAATTTTGTTTATCTGATCCACTTTTGTATTTGGATGACTTTTCTCTAATATTTCAATTTTATCCTTAGTCTTAGATTCTCATTCCAAACATCAATAAATCCGACATTAGAATATTTTTGTAAAACCTTAATCCATTTAGATAGTACATAGGGTATTCTTTCCTTCCTACATTAAGCTCCCAAGAATATGTTCACTCTTGGTGCACCTTCTCTCGCCCTTCATCTCTAGATTATAGTATGGTTCAAATTATCCAAACTAATGACACATATGGATCATATCCATTTCACACTTCCCATGACATGTCTCTCTCCAAATTACATTATTATAATTTAGGGTAAATTGATACAATCTTAACTAATAACTCTATAGGAAATATTTTAAACACCAATAATCCTCCACCCAAAAACCCATCCCCTAATACCAATATAGGGAATTCTCCTCATACCAAACCTAAAAATTCACCTTTAAACATTAACAATCCAAATCCACCAATTGAAACCACTCAAAATCTTACATAAATAGTTCAACAAAAGAATATCATGCAAAAAACAAATACACTCAAATGATGTAAATACGACACCATTTATTAAACATGACCAATCAACCTCATATTATCTTGGCTAAAAATAACCAAAATTGTATCCCTCTACCTCTTAGAGATGTCATTGGAAATATCATTTCATAACCCCTTATGCATTACAATATGCTACAAAATCTTCAAAATTAACCTTTAGCTTCCTTCATTATTTCTATTGATATTGGAAATATATCTCCAACATTTAAATATGATAGGAATAAAGACCTTGCATCTTTTATTGAATCATTTGGTAATCTCTACAAAGAGTGGATTCAAACAAATACCTTTATTTATTATAAACTTATAGTCAAAACACTTACAAGATATGTATTAGAATGATATAATCAACTCCCTAAATATTCCATATGACAACTAGATGATTTAGTTAGTCTTACAGTGAAATAATTTTAACATAATAATCTTCTTGAAAATTTTCTTAGTCACTTTACCAATGCTAAAAAATACCCTTCTAAATTAGCTCATGACTTCATTAAATAATGGAAATATTTGGCTCACAAATATGATCATAATATGATTGATCGTAAATTATTTAAACTCTTTATAACCACCTTATCACCTTATGTTCAATATAAGGTTAAATATTTCCCCCCTCAAATTATAAATGATGCAATTGATCAAGGTAAAAGACAAGAATTTATTATTAAATAATTTGAGTCAACTCATAAATCAATCAAGAAATCTTTCCAAACTTAGACTAATGTGATTACTAGCAATCATTCTCAAATCAAAAAGGAGTAGTCAAAGTAGATAATTTATTTTCTTCCCATGCACCATTAACAGTTCAACAAATGAAGCAATTATTATCTCTCTAAACCTTTCACCTGTACTAATTATGAACCTACACGGTATCTTCCTAGTTTTTTTATAGTTTCATATTGGTATGGGTCATTCTCATGAAACATTTCATGGGATCCTCAAATTTGTTATTTATTTTATGTTAGGAGATACATTAAATCATGATGTTATGATAAAAATAAGTCATCATGATTGTTTCAAATACTCTCAAAAGAAACAAGTTAGCAAGACTTCATAACCTAAACCTCAAAAATAATTATCTACTTCTATCCCAAAACATTCAAATGAAAATATATGTTTCATTTATGTTGATTATGACCAATATTATATGAATTTTGAATATGTGAACATACCCAAAGTCAATTATAGATGCAAAACTACCTTTAAGGATCTTGTCACTAAACCTTCAAAACCATCAACCAAAGAATAATTATTTAAAGATGTCATAATTACCATTGTCATTATTTATGAACCAAATGAGGAAACACTCCCACAAAATGAACCTCAATCTACCCATCTTACTCTTTAAAAAAATTAATTTTACCTCCCAAACCTCATATTGGTTCTTCATCTTCCAAATCACATTAGAATTTCTTAGAAGAACTTAATTTAATGCCTTGTAAAATAACCCCAATGGAATTAGTTTTTAATTCATATAATCATAATTTTATAATGGAATAATTATAATACATTGAATAATTACCATATCTTAATGTGGAAATACATCCTAAAGACCCTTAACCTATGCAACTACATACTATTGAAATTATTTGTGACTTGTTTAAACCTTCCATAAAATTTCTTGAAGAAGACAAGATTAACGATGAAATTATTTTTTGAACCGATGATCCACCTATCTTCATTAAAATTGCAATCAATATTACCATTATCCTAAAATTATTAGTAGATGAAGGGTCAAGAATTAATGTTACTTCCCTTTAGTTATTTCAATAAATTGGATGTACCAAAGATCACCTTAAATAAACTCATCTCACATGTTGAGTATTTCATTAGATAATTATAAACAACTTGGTTTTATTTGGTTCCCCCTCATTGTTGGACCTAAGACCATACATACCAAGCTCATGGTACTTGATTTACCACTATCTTATAGCATACTCCTAGGTCACCCATGGACACATAATAAGAGGTATATTGTCTCCTCAGGTAATCAATGTATTAAATTCATCCATAATGGTAAATGATACAAACATGAAGTCAATCCAATCCATGGGTAATAAAACACCCAAACCCCAAATCTCAATAATGGATTCCAACCACTCTATGCATTAACATTGTACCTCTAACCAATTTTTTTAACATGAATCTAAATTTAAGGGTCACTCTTGTTGATTCTGATGATGAAACTAATGATCTATAAAATACTTGTAATACCACTAAATTACCTCCTTAATTCTCATAGTATCTTCCTCCTTTATTAATTCCATGTGATCGTACCATCCCTTTAACTAATGATATCACTAAAATTCCTCCTCCATGTGATGCACATCAAGCTTTTTACCCAAAAGATGATTTCACATCTAATGAGTATGGAGTGGCCAAATTATTTCAAAATCCTTTAACAATGTCTCCCTAGAAATTTGGTGATGTAACACATCCAAATTTGATTCTCCATTATAAAAAAATGTATACACTATTTACGACACCTATGATGATAATTATATCATGGCCCAAGCTCAATCATAAGACTTATATATACAATACTATCAACATACATTAAGAAAAATACATGCCTTCAGTTGTGACGTCCATGTCATTCACTTTTCAAATGATATTTAATAATAACTTGAAGTTCATTATTCTCTCATTAATCCTCTACTATTAGAGACCCTATGGATACTTGAACAAATCTCAACTCTAGAAAATTCAAAAACTTATAGCCCTTATACATTTTCTACAAAACCAAACAATATACCAAGTTATGTTCCTTATCATGATTTTATAGACACCACTAAGGCTGCCCTACTTAGTTTAATTGAACCTACATATTTAACACAACCTAACATACCTATCACCACTTTGGTTGACTCTAGTCAACCTAAAATCAAACCTACACCTAAAATTACCTTAGATGATAAATCCAATGATGTATGACTAATACATTTTGAATATGATCATAATGGTAGAAAAATCAATGATCTATAAGTAGATGTCAAATACTTTGGACCATTACCCCCACTCCCTAGTGATGAATCTATACTTGAGCTACTCCATGTTAGAGAACCTCAACTTCCCTGACAACATCACAAATATGGAAACTTCACATGAAAATCTCCTTGTTTAAATAATTTCATTGTTAGTGTGGATCTTAAAACAAATCCTATTTTTTATCTTCCTCATGCTCTATATAATTTCTAAAATGGAAATTACATTCTCATTGAATAAACCAAAATATAGAATATGGTACACCAACATGTTCTTAAGTTATCATGATCTCTAAAGAATTGACCCCCAAAAACATTATAACTTTAGATTATTCTTTGACACATATCACAACACATTTTCTTAGACATATGAAGATATGTAAAGTATTGATCTTAGAATTATCATACACAATGTCATCACTTACATAGATGCAAAACCTATTAGACAAAAATAATGAAAAATTAGACTTGAAATTTCTACCTTATCTCACAACAAAACTATTAAATTTTTGAATCCTAAATTCATCAAACTTGTTGACTACTTATAATGGGTATCAAACGTCATTCCCATTCATAAAACATTTACCATGGTCATTCTACATACTATTGAAATTATTTGTGACTCTTTTAAACCTTCCATAAAATTTCTTGAAGAAGACAAGATTAACGATGAAATTATTTTTTGAACCGATGATCCACCTATCTTCATTAACATTGCAATCAATATTACCATTATCCTAAAATTATTAGTAGATGAAGGGTCAAGAATTAATGTTACTTCCCTTTAGTTAGTTCAATAAATTGGATGTACCAAAGATGACCTTAAATAAACTCATCTCACATGTTGAGTATTTGATAAAACAAATTAAAACCCACTTGGTTTTATTTGGTTCCCCCTCATTGTTGGACCTAAGACCATACATACCAAGCTCATGGTCCTTGATTTACCACTATCTTACAACATACTCCTAGGTCACCCATAGACACATCATAACAGGTATATTGCCTCCTCAGGTAATCAATGTATTAAATTCATCCATAATGGTAAATGATACAAACATGAAGTCAATCCAATCCATGGGTAACACAACACCCAAACCCCAAATCTCAATATTGGATTCCAACCACTCTATGCATTAACATTGTACCTCTAACCAAATTTTTTAACATGAATCTAAATTTACAGGTCACTCTTGTTGATTCTGATGATGAAACTAATGATTTATAAAATACTTGTAATAACACTAAATTACCTCCTTAATTTTCATAGTATCTTCCTCCTTTATTAATTCCATGTGATCGTACCATCCCTTTAACTAATGATATCACTAAAATTCCTCCTCCATGTGATGCACATGAAGCTTTTTACCCAAAAGATGATTTCACATCTAATGAGTATGGAGTGGCAAAATTATTTCAAAATTATTTAACAATGTCTCCCTAAAAATTTGGTGATTTAACACATCCAAATTTGATTCTACATTATAAAAAAATGTACACACTATTTACAACACCTATGATGATAATTATATCATGGCCCAAGCTCAATCATAAGACTCATATATACAATACTATCAACATACATTAAGCAAAATACATGCCTTCAGTTGTGACATCCATGTCATTCACATTTCAACTAATATTAAATAATAACTTGAAGTTCATTATTCTCTCATTAATCCTCTACTATTAGAGACCCTATGGATACTTGAACAAATCTCAACTCTAGAAAATTCAAAAACTTATAGCCCTTATACACTTTCTACACAACCAAACAATATACCAAGTTATGTTTCTTATCATGATTCTATAGACACCACTGAGGCTGCCCAAGTTAGTTTAATTGAACCTCCATATTTAACACAACCTAACATACCTATCACCACTTTGGTTGACTCTAGTCAACCTAACATCAAACCTACACCTAAAATTACCTTAGATGATAAATCCAATGATGTATGACTAATACATTTTGAATATGATAATAATGGTAGAAAAAACAATGATTTATAAGTAGATTTCAAATACTTTGCACAATTACCCCCACTCCCTAGTGATGAATCTATACTTGAGCTACTCCATGTTAGAGAACCTCAACTTCCCTGACAACATCACAAATTTGGAAACTTCACATGAAAATATCCTTGTTTAAATAATTTCATTGTTAGTGTGGATCTTAAAACAAATCCTATTTTTTATCTTCCTCATGCTCCATATAATTTCTAAAAAGGAAATGACATTCTCATTTAATAAACCAAAATATAGAATATGGTACACCAACATGTTCTTAAGTTATCATGATCTCTAAAGAACTGAACCCCAAAAACATTATAACTTTAGATTATTCTTTGACACGTATCACAACACATTTTCTTGGTCATATGAAGATATGTAAAGTTTTGATCTTATAATTATCATACACAATGTCATCACTTACATACATGCAAAACCTATTAGACAAAAATAATGAAAAATTAGACATGAAATTTTTACCTTATCTCACAACAAAATTATTAAAATTTTGAATCCTAAATTCATCAAACTTATTGACTACTTATAATTTGTATCAAACATCATTCCCATTCATAAAACATTTACCATGGTCATTCTACATACTATTGAAATTATTTGTGACTCTTTTAAACCTTCCATAAAATTTCTTTCAGAAGACAAGATTAACGATGAAATTATTTTTTGAACCGATGATCCACCTATCTTCATTAACATTGCAATCAATATTACCATTATCTTAAAATTATTAGTAGATTAAGGGTCAAGAATTAATGTTACTTCCCTTTAGTTATTTCAATAAATTGGATGTACCAAAGATCACCTTAAATAAACTCATCTCACATGTTGAGTATTTGATAAAAAAAATAAAAAACCACTTGGTTTTATTTGGTTCCCCCTCATTTTTTGACCTAAGACCATACATACCAAGCTCATGGTACTTGATTTACCACTATCTTACAACATACTCCTAGGTCACCCATGGACACATCATAACAGGTATATTGCCTCCTCAGGTAATCAATGTATTAAATTCATCCATAATGGTAAATGATACAAACATGAAGTCCATCCAATCCATGGGTAATACAACACCCAAAACCCAAATCTCAATATTGGATTCCAACCACTCTATGCATTAACATTGTACCTCTAACCAAATTTTTTAACATGAATCTAAATTTACAGGTCACTCTTGTTGATTTTGATGATGAAACTAATGATTTATAAAATACTTATAATACCACTAAATTACCTCCTTAATTTTCATAGTATCTTCCTCCTTTATTAATTCCATGTGATCGTACCATCCCTTTAATTGATGATATCACTAAAATTCCTCCTCCATGTGATGCACATGAAGCTTTTTACCCAAAAGATGATTTCACATCTAATGAGTATGGAGTGGCCAAATTATTTCAAAATCCTTTAACAATGTCTCCCTAAAAATTTGGTGATTTAACACATCCAAATTTGATTCTCCATTATAAAAAAATGTATACACTATTTAAGACAACTATGATGATAATTATATCATGGCCCAAGCTCAATCATAAGACTTATATATACAATACTATCAACATACATTAAGCAAAATACATGCCTTCAATTTTGACGTCCATGTCATTCAGATTTCAACTAATATTAAATAATAACTTGAAGTTCATTATTCTCTCATTAATCCTCTACTATTAGAGACCCTATGTATACTTTAACAAATCTCAACTCTAGAAAATTCAAAACTTATAGCTCTTATACACTTTCTACACAACCAAACAATTTACCAAGTTATGTTCCTTATCATGATTCTATAGGCACCTCTGAGGATGCCCAACTTAGTTTAATTGAACCTCCATATTTAACACAACCTAACATACCTATCACCACTTTGGTTGACTCTAGTCAACCTAAAATCAAACCTACACCTAAAATTACCTTAGATGATAAATCCAATGATATATGACTAATACATTTTGAATATGATCATAATGGTAGAGAAATCAATGATCTATAAGTAGATGTCAAATACTTTGGACCATTACCCCCACTCCCTAGTGATGAATCTATACTTGAGCTACTCCATGTTAGAGAACCTCAACTTCCCTGACAACATCACAAATTTGGAAACTTCACATGAAAATCTCCTTGTTTATATAATTTCACTGTTAGTGTGGATCTTAAAACAAATCTTATTTTTTATCTTCCTCATGCTCCATATAATTTCTAAAATGGAAATGACATTCTCATTGAATAAACCAAAATAAAGAATATGGTACACCAACATGTTCTTAAGTTATCATGATCTCTAAAGAACTGACCCCCAAAAACATTATAACTTTACATTATTCTTTGACACATATCACAACACATTTTCTTGGTCATAGAAAGATATGTAAAGTATTGATCTTAGAATTATCATACACAATGTCATCACTTACATAGATGCAAAACATATTAGACAAAAACAATGAAAAATTAGACTTGAAATTTCTACCTTATCTCACAACAAATTTATTATAATTTTGAATGCTAAATTCATCAAACTTGTTGACTACTTAGAATGGGTATCAAACATCATTCCCATTCATAAGACATTTACCATGGTCATTCGTATATTCATTTATTTTAATAATCTTTACTTATCATGTCTAAAATATAACTTTTCCTAACTTCAATAGATGTTATAGTCGATTCCACTACTAGATACGAAATGTTATAACTTATGAATAGTTTCTTAAGCTATAAAAAATCACATAGTTATTGAAGAACAATAGAAAATAACATTTACTATAGAATGGGTCACCTATTTTTACGTCAAATTGACTTTCAATTTTAAAAATTCTAGAGTAACCTATCAATGTGTAATGGCAAACATTTTACATGATCTTATACACAAGTTAGTGGAAACCTATGTCGATGATCTCATTTCCAAATATAAAAGTCGTACAATACACCTCACCACTTAGTTATCATTTTTCATAGACTAATAAAATATAAAGTTAGAATTAACCCATAAAAATGTGTATTTAGAGTTACATCCAATAAAATTTTAGGGTTCTTAGTTTCTCTTTGAGACATTGATGTTGATTTGGCCAAAGTAAATGTTATCATCAACATACCTATTATTCACTCCATTCCTAACATATAGACTTACCCTAGAAAAGTTGGTATAATTAGACAATTCATCCTAGAAATGGCCTACTATATATCCTCTATAAACTCCCTTCTCAAAAAAGGTAATGCTTTAGAATGAATGGATTCATGCCAAAAATATTTCAATGATATGAAATAATATGTAATCCATCCTCCGAATCTTTTACCACCTTCAAAAGACCGTACCTTAATCTTATATACCTCTCTACCCCCATATCAATTGGGGAAATTATTTCCCAATAATATGACACTGGTAGAGAGTATGTTATTTATTAAAATAGTCAAGTACTCATTGATTATGAAAAATGCTATACCAGAGTAGAACATCATTACATTGCTATCTATTTCATAGCTAAAAATCTTGGTCATTATATTCTCTACCAAACCACTTATGTCATTGTTCAATCCAATTAACTTCATATCTCCAAAGCATTCTTACGTAAAGATAGAATTATAAAAATGGATGGTCCTCTTGATGAAATTTGGTCTTTGAATTGTTACACAAAAATTTGTCAAGTAACAAGTCATCACAAACCAAATTATGGCAGCACCTCTACTAGATACACATCACCTTCAAGATTATATACATGATGATAACATTATTTATATTTAAGTTCTTAACCAAGATACCTATCTCAAAGATTATTTTAATAATTTCATTATTGATCTATAAGTAAATAATTTAGAATATACCAATATCACTCCCACTACTACTAAACCCAAAGTAGTTATTTAAGAACTAACTGAAGTTACCAGTAATCTACATGATGACACCTAAACCCTCAAATTTCATGGTGATAAATGCATTAAAGGTGATTAGGTAGGATTTATTCTAACAAACCCATATGGTAAGATCACACCTTTGGAATTTAGATTAACTTTTCATGAAACTAATAAATGTCCAAATATGAAGCTCTATTATTAGGCATGAAAGCATCACTTGACTTAGATATTTTATATCTATAGAATTTGGGTGATTCACAAATTATCTATTACCAAGTAAATGTTGATTATCAAGGAAAAAGTTAAAATATAATCACATATCATTAAATGACTACCACACTAGCCAAAGAATTTGATTCTTTTACCATTGAGCCAATACCAAGAGATGAAAATACCATATCTAATTCTCTTGCTTCATCAACATCTCTATTCCACCCTCAGCGAGTACTTAATGATTCCTAATTTATTATCTAAATAATAAAATCACCTTCTTATTTCAAACTAAATGATTCACCCATTTGTCATATTAAGTCTATCATTATCTATCAAATCCCATCGTATAAAAACATAATCCAATTTATTGAACATCAAACTTACCCTCCAAACATGGATTGTCATGAAAAATATTGAATATGTAAATAATATTTCAAGTATGTCTTTTGATACAGCACCCTTTACTACCATTCTATAGAATAAACCCTAATCTATTGTTTACAACAATAAAATGTTCCCACTCTGCTATAACAAGCACATGGGGGCATTTGTGGTGGTCACTATAGTAAACATGATACAACCCATAAATGCTTATGTATGTGTTAATTTTTTCCTACCCTAAAAAAATGTTCTATCAATTTTGATAATAAATGTAATCCTTACAAAATCTATGATGATCTAATCCACTCACCACTAGTTTATCTCCAAACAATTGAGTCTCCTTTGCCATTTTCTATGGGGGGATTAGACCTTATTGGTAAATGACCTTAGTCACAAGATGGCCATGCATTTATCATTAATTCTATTGAATATTTTACCAACTGATTAGAAGGCATGCCTCTTGTTAATGTCACATGTACCACTATTTCAAAATTTATCCTTATCCAAATCATTTTTTTTGGAGTTTCCCATACAGTCATGTTTGAAAATGATGACAATTTCAAAAACAAAGACATGAAATAATTATGTATTAAATTTAAAATTTCTAAAAAAATTTACACACCTTACCATACTCAATGTAATGGTAAACTAGAGGATACTAAAAATATTCTAGATAAAATCTTACAAAAGACAATTTGAGAAATGCGTACTGATTGACACCTTAATCTATATCCTACGCTTTGGTCTTACCATACTAGCATATGTATTTCCACTAGGGAAACACCATTCTCGCTTGTATATGGTTTTTAATCAGTATTACAATTAAAATTCAAACTCCCATATTTATGTATATCTCTTCATGGTATAATTATTGATGAATAATTAGATGAAAATCATCTTCATGCTTTAGAATTTCTTGATTAACACCATTTGTCCACTTTACAACATAACCACCAATACAAGGTTCACATTATGAAACAACATAACAAAAAGGTAAAATTATACATATTTAATGTTGATGAATTAGTCCTAAAATTAGATTACACATGATAAAGAAGGAAAAATGCCCAAAAATGGTGAGGCCCTTACATAGTAAAATACATTCTTAGTCTTAGTACTTATCATCTACAAACTAATGAAGGCCATTTTTTCAAAGAACCCACCAATGCACAATTTTTAAGGAAATATTTAATTTAAATATATCCTTTATTTTTCATAAATCTATATAATGTAACTGCTAACACTTTTTGTCGTACCTCTAATGAACCCAAAAACTATCAAGAACAAGAAAATTACCAATAGACCTAGATATTGAAATAATACTCAGAATTGATTCATATTTATTGCTTCAAATCATTACAAACCCAAACCATGCCTAAATAATCCTCAAATTATAATTTAGATTTGACATGCAAAAATTCAAAAAATCTAAAATCCAAAACCTTCACTATTTTTTCTTTCTTCTTATTTGGAACTTGTTGCTCCCAATTGACTTCTTCATCTTCACCATCTTCTCCATGGAAATAATATAAATATTAAATATTAAATACTAAATATATATGAAAATTTTGTGGTAAACTTACCTCATAAGCATTATCATTGATTTTCTTCACAATTTTGCATGGTCCAATTTTCTTGTACTTTAGCTTATTGTATGTGCCTTTTGGAAACCTCTCTTTCCTCAAGTAAACCATTACCAACTCTCCTTCAAATACTTTATATCTTATTTTGACATCCACTATTTATTTATATTTCTGGTTACCTTTCTACAACTTTCTTATTACTCCTTGCAACTATTGCATATGCTCTACAAATGCTTCTGCATCATCACTAATTTGATCTGCAATTGGAAATTGTACTGAGTCTAAAATACCCATAGTATTTCTCCCATAAACAATTTTACAAGGTGAGTTTCCTATTGATCTATTCATTGAATTGATATATGCAAACTTAGCTTGTGGTAAAGCTAAGTCCCATTGCATTGGCTTCTCTCCCACTATCCATCTCAATAAATTTCCCAAGCTCCTATTCACAACTTATGTTTGTCCATCTATTTATGGGTGATGTGCACTAGTGAATTGTAGCTTGGTACCCATATTCTTACACAATGTCCTCCAAAAATGACTTATAAATGTCATGTCCCTATTTGAATTAATAGTTTTTGTAACACCATGTAATCTCATAATATCCATAAAAAATAATTTTGAAACTCTAGTGGCATCATTGGTTTTATTACATGTAATGAAATGAACCATTTTAGAAAATATTTCTACAATAACAAGAATTGAATCATTAGCTCTCTGTGTGTTTGGCAATCCTAACACAAATTCCATACTCAAATCTATCCATGCTCCTCTTGGAACTATTAATGGCATGTATAGTCTAGTATTTTGTGCATGTCCTTTAGCCACCTGACATATTATGTACCTTGAAAGATACTTTGTCACATCTCTCTTCATCTTTATCCTAGAATACTTTTCCTCCACAAAATCTATTGTCTTCATCTTGCCAAAATGACTAGCCAAACCACCACTATGTAATTATTTTATTATATTGTCTCATAGGGACCCAAATGGAATGCATAATTGTTTCCCTTCGAAGATATAACCTTCTTGTATAAGATACTCATCATGAATAATATATGTCCCACCTACTAATGGATTCTTGTACTATTCAACTATCTTTCCAAAATATGGATCTATATCATATAATTCTTTGATAACTTCAACTCCAACTACTTCACTCACCATATTAGTTAATAATGCTACTCTCCTACTCAATGCATCATCTACCTAATTCTATTTTCCTAACTTATGCTTCAACACAAAAGTATACCCTTGTAAGAAATAAATCCACTTTGCATGCCTACTATTCAACTTATTTTGTGTATTCACATACGTCAAAGCCTCATGATCTGTAAATAGCATAAACGCTTTAGGAACTAGGTAATGCCTCTAATGTCTTAATGCTTATAAAATTGCATAAAGTTCAATATCATAAGTAGAATAATTTTTCCTTAACTCATTTAATTTCTCACTAAAATATGTTATTGGCTTTCCTTCTTAACTCAACATAGCATGAATTCCCACAAATTAAGCATCGCAATCAATCTCAAATAATTTTTTAAAATCTGACAATGTGAAAATTGGTCTTTTTGTAATCTTCTTCTTCAAAATTTCAAAACTTTTTGTGGCTGCTCTAGTTGATGCAAATTCTTTCCCTCTCATACAATTTGTTATTGGTGCCACAATACTACTAAATTTTTTAATAAATTTTCTATGAAAATTTGTTAAACCATGGAAACTTCTTGCCTCTATAATACTTCTTTTAATAGGCCACTCAAAAATTACCTTTATCTTTTCTTCATCCATTTTCACACTATCTACTAAAACTACAAATCCCAAAAATACCAAACTATTCTCCATAAACCTGCACTTCTTCAAATTTGCACAGCTTCTCGTTTATTAACAAATCTATTACCATTCTCAAATATTGTAAGTTTTCTTATTTATTCTTATTGAATATCAAAATATCATCAAAATAAACAACCACAAACTTACCAATATATTCTTGTAGTATTGTATTAATCACCCTCATAAATGTGCTAGGTAGACTATATAATCCAAATGGCATCACCATTCACTCATATAATCCATCCCTAGTCTTGAATGTAATTTTACACTCATCTCGTTCATGAATTTAAATATGATAATAATCACTCTTTAGATCAATCTTGGTCAAATATTTTGCTCTTACAAGCACATTCATCATATCATCTAAATAAGGTATAGGAAACCTATACTTTATTATAATTTTATTAATTGATGTACTATCCACACAAATTCTCCATCCTCCATATTTATTTGGTGTTAGTAATGTTGGTGTAATATCCCCTACCAATAGGGATATATGAAAGACACAAAACTATGATACCAAAGACCAAAGCTCTGATACCACTGTAATGTCCCTTACTTAGGGGCTCCTTTTCTCCTACAAATGCTCTGAACAAGATACAAACTTGCAGAATAGATTCAAATAAGCATACACAAATCACAGTATAATCTCTCAATAGCAAATAAAGATCTCATTACTTGTTCTTCTGGATGATTACACAATTGTGTCTCTGTTATACAAAATAAAGAATATTAAAATCTGATCTTAAAACCCTGACTTAGCAAAATCTGGCAATGAAAACTGGATCTGGAAGGGTCTCGGCCTTTCTGTGTCGACACACAGTCGCCATCGTCGGTCGATATCTCGCCGATGTCGGTCTCTGTTGATCGGCTTTCTGCCGACGTCGGTCTTCAGTCGACCGATGTCGGTAAATGGAAGCCCTATATCTGCCGATGTCGGTGCCTGAATAGCTCTGAACGGACCTGTACGGATGTGGTACGGCCGCCAACCTGTCTTCTCTTAACCCCTGATTGCTGAATAGCCTGATCTCACGAATATAGATTCTAACACAAGATCTATCTCTGTATAACTTATTAGATCAAAAACTAAATAAGAAAATACCTGGAAAGCTCTGTGATAAACTTCTGTGTGAAGTTATCTCTCAACCTTGAAATTCTGTGATAACTTCTGGATGAAGCTATCTCTCAAATCTGTACCTCTGTGATAACTTCTGGATGAAGCTATCTCTCAATTTGGCAATAGATCAGCTGATCTTTCACAACCTCTGAATTGCACACAATGAAGAGTTGACGTTCTCCACTGCAAATGGAATCCTGGAACCCTTGGCTCAGTCTTCACAGAAGAATTTCTCCAATTTAAATAATCAATTCATACATACAAACTCTCTCCCATGAGAAACTCTTATACCCTTCCAAAGGTGTGCTTGCTAAAATTAGATTTTCCCAAATTAGAACTTAGGGTTCTAAAATTAGAATTCCTCAAATTAGAACTTGGGCTTCTAAAATTAGAATTCCTCAAATTAGAACTTGGATCTTAAAATTAGACCAATTAGTTAATAATTAATAATTAATTAATATCTAATTTAAAATTAGACCAAATAATTAATTAATTAATAATTAATTAATATCTAATTTAAAATTAGACCAAATAATTAATATTTGATTAAATCAATCAAATATTAATATCTCCCTCAATACATGTCAGATCCTCGAACCGTCTGAAGCTGCTGAATCACGGAGTGATTCTGCACATGACCATATCAAAACAAGGGTGCTCCACTGTATGTCAAATATCCCTAAATAATAGGAGCTCAGGCCCAATGTGTCTGAAATAACCTGAATGAGAGCCAACTATAGGAATTCTGTAAATCAAAGCCAAGCCAATCTCCATCATGACCCTCTATCCATCCAATCAGCCTATGAAGGTCGCATAATAGGCTAATCATCAAGCCTGTCAATGTCCACGAAAAAGGGGACATGACAATCTGCCCCTCCAAAAATTGCTTGTCCCCAAGCAATCTCAGAACAATGAACCACTCGATCCCCCTGGATCCCAAATGTAGTTATGTTCTGCACTGTTGTGAATCAATGCAAGTACCTGCAACATCATCAAAAGTAAAACAAAGAGGAACCCATAATCAAATTGGCGAACACAACTCAACCAATCTCTGAAATCATGACTGCCCTGGAAGTGTCGATACTGTAGACTGTGTACTGGGCAACTGCGAATTTCATCTACAAAAGATGGTGTTAATCCATCCCATAACTGATCCCTCTGTAATGGTGGCACAACCAACTGTACCATACTGTCAAATGTGTGAGAAGAATCAATTTGGAGAGGTATCCCAAACTCATCAGAACCATGTACTCCCAAATCCTGAACCGGTGTGTCAGCCTCAACAACATGTTCCACAGCTACAACTATAGGAACATACTCACCAACAACACTCAATGTACTAACCTCTGAGTCTGGGGCTGGTGAAGACCGTAAATGCTCTAACTCCATGGTCATCTCAACCAAATGAAATTGTGACTCCTCATAAGCTAACTGTGTAGTCTCAAGAATCTCAGAAGTCACCTCTAGCTGCTGAGTAAGCTCACTCACCTTATCTTCCTTGACCAACAATGCATCATATGCTGTGCTGCCCCACTCTATAAGATAATCTCTATCGGTGACCAACTGCATATAGTCCTGTCTCAGAATCTGGATAGCCTCCCATAAAGAGTGGATTTCTGTCAAGGATAAATAACTGCCTCCCTGCTCGATGCTAGTAGGAGAACCCCATCCATAAACTGCTAACAATTGATGAGCATCATCGAAATGCTTACAAGCGGTGGCAATGTCTCGCTCACTAACTCTCAGCTGATTAGACACATGATGGCACTGGCTAGATTGTCTCCCACACTCCTCCTCTGATGCATGGTCCAAACAAATAGACTCAGAATCACTGATCGCTGTAATACTACCATCCATACTCTGTGAATCAACTCCATAGCTCATATCAACATGCGGAGTATCAACAACTGTAGCATCACTGTCTAACTCTTCCATATCAAAAGAAACAATCGGTGAAACTAAGTCCTCAAAACTATCCACTGCATTCTCCTGAGTGTCATCTACAATAATAAGATCCTGGGACTCTTCTACAATCTCTGCCATAGCTGAGAGATCATCGACCCTCAGTGCACTAACATCTGAACACACCTCTACACTCTGAGTGCAAGCATCTAACTCATCCTCATCTTCACTATCTCCTATCTCATAATAATCATAATAATCATAAGACATGCTGCTCTCTCGTCGAAGTGATCTGTAGTGCTCTCTCCTTAGCTTAAAAAAGCGATCAAAAGGCAACAACTTCTGAACTCGAGGTGGTACTAACTCCCACTCCTCGTTCGCGGTCATATACCGTGCGGGTTTGTTTTTGGATGTAGGATATGAAAGAGATTCATTCAACCTCTTCAAACTTAGTTCCTGCTTCTTCATATCATTGTCCCACTGTCTCTGAGTATATGAAGTCATTACGATACTTTTCTGATTCAATCTACCCAAACTACCCAACAGGATGGCAAGACATTAGCTCTGATGTGCCCAACAGGATGGCAGGAATTTGTTCTGATGTACCCAACAGGATGGCAGGAATTTAGCTCTGATACCACTGTAATATCCCCTACCAATAGGGATATATGAAAGACACAAAACTATGATACCAAAGACCAAAGCTCTGATACCACTGTAACGTCCCTTACTTAGGGGCTCCTTTTCTCCTACAAATGCTCTGAACAAGATACAAACTTGCAGAATAGATTCAAATAAGCATACACAAATCACAGTATAATCTCTCAATAGCGAATAAAGATCTCATTACTTGTTCTTCTGGATGATTACACAATTGTGTCTCTGTTATACAAAATAAAGAATATTAAAATCTGATCTTAAAACCCTGACTTAGCAAAATCTGGCAATGAAAACTGGATCTGGAAGGGTCTCGGCCTTTCTGTGTCGACACACAGTCGCCGTCGTCGGTCGATATCTCGCTGATGTCGGTTTCTGTTGGTCAGCTTTCTGCCGACGTCGGTCTTCAGTCGACCGATGTCGGTAAATGGAAGCCCTATATCTGCCGATGTCGGTGCCTGAACAGCTCTGAACGGACCTGTATGGATGTGGTACGGCTGCCAACCTGTCTTCTCTTAACCCCTGATTGCTGAACAGCCTGATCTCACGAATATAGATTCTAACACAAGATCTATCTCTGTATAACTTATTAGATCAAAAACTAAATAAGAAAATACCTGGAAAGCTCTGTGATAAACTTCTGTGTGAAGTTATCTCTCAACCTTGAAATTCTGTGATAACTTCTGGATGAAGCTATCTCTCAAATCTGTACCTCTGTGATAACTTCTGGATGAAGCTATCTCTCAATTTGGCAATAGATCGGCTGATCTTTCACAACCTCTGAATTGCACACAATGAAGAGTTGACGTTCTCCACTGCAAATGGAATCCTGGAACCCTTGGCTCAGTCTTCACAGAAGAATTTCTCCAATTTCAATAATCAATTCATACATACAAACTCTCTCCCATGAGAAACTCTTATACCCTTCCAAAGGTGTGCTTGCTAAAATTAGATTTCCCCAAATTAGAACTTAGGGTTCTAAAATTAGAATTCCTCAAATTAGAACTTGGGCTTCTAAAATTAGAATTCCTCAAATTAGAACTTGGATCTTAAAATTAGACCAATTAGTTAATAATTAATAATTAATTAATATCTAATTTAAAATTAGACCAAATAATTAATTAATTAATAATTAATTAATATCTAATTTAAAATTAGACCAAATAATTAATATTTGATTAAATCAATCAAATATTAATATCTCCCTCAATACATGTCGGATCCTCGAACCGTCTGAAGCTGGTGAATCAGGAAGTGATTCTGCACATGACCATATCAAAATAAGGGTGCTCCACTGTATGTCAAATATCCCTAAATAATAGGAGCTCAGGCCCAATGTGTCTGAAATAACCTGAATGAGAGCCAACTATAGGAATTCTGTAAATCAAAGCCAAGCCAATCTCCATCATGACCCTCTATCCATCCAATCAGCCTACGAAGGTCGCATAATAGGCTAATCATCAAGCCTGTCAATGTCCACGAAAAAGGGGACATGACAGTTGGTGTTACACATGGAATCATACTCTACCTTATCACTTTATTCCTTAGAAATTTATTAACCTATTTATTTAATTATGTGTGTTCTATTGGACTCATCCTATAAGTTGTTTGATTGGGTAGAGATGATCTTGGAATCAAATCAGTGTGATTCTAAATATCTCTCTTTGATGCTAAACCATTTGGTAACTCATTAGGCATAACATCTACATATTATTTTAACACTCTTAATGCTTCTATTGGTATTGGCATCATTTTAATTTCCTCATTCTTTGCTACTAGTGCATAACAACAACCTACTACCCTCATATCTTGGATAAATTATTTAGCATAGAGCATGCTTTCTATCTTCTCTTCTTATTTAAGAGGTAAAAATACTAACTTTGTACCAATTTTCCAAAAAGTGTATGTGTTCTTTGCTCCATCATGAACTACTTTCCTATCAAATTTCCATAGTCTCCCCAATAACACATGACATGCATCCATCAAAATAACATCACACCATATTTCATCATTATAATTTTTTCCTATAGAAAATTTGATTAATCACATTTTATCTACTATAAATTCATTCCCTTTATTAAACCATGAAATTTGATAAGGATTAGGATTTTTTTCACATTTCATATTTAGTTTCTCAATAATTTCATTAGAATCCATATTTTCACTACTACCACCATCTATAATCACTTTGTATACCTTCCCACCCGAATTACATCTTGTTCAAAAAATATTTGATCACAGCCATGAATCACCACCTTATTTATTATGCACATGATCCTTCCTTTGAGTTATCATGGTTCTTTTCATCATGATATTCTCTCTAACATCAACTAGTGCAATTTTAGTTTTCTACTCTTCTATTTTAGTATCAACTATAGTTACTCTTGGGAGATCTTCTTGCCTCCTTTCTTGATCTTGATAGTGTGGACACCTAAACTCGATATGACATTCTTGTTCACATCTATAATAGACATAAGATATACATTGATTTATAAACCACCCTTTAAGACCACCATAACCTCATCCTTTCTACAATCATCTTCCTCTTTGTTGGTATTGAAACCCTTGCCTATTATCATCTTGCCTTTCTATACCATGTGATGATTCACCTCTATTGGAATTAAATCCACCTATAGTGGTATTAAACCCACCTCATCCCCTTTTTGGAGGGTATATACCTCTTTTTTGACCAATATATGTCTTAAAATTCTATCTATTTTGTTTTTATTTTGCCTTCAAAGCTAATTGATAAGCCTCCTCCATGTTAAGTATTCTATGCATGCTTAATTCATCTTGAATAGAAAATTTCAAACCATTTACATAATTTTAATCCATATAATATTATATCTCATCATGCTCCACTAGCATGGAAATATTTTAAAAAATTCATTTGTATATTCTTGTATATTGTGGTCTTTTTACCTCAAATTCTAAAATCTTTTGTATAGGGTTATGCATGATCCACAATAAGAAATTTCTCCATCAGCTTCTTCTCCATCCTTTTCCATGAATTAATATTCTCTTTAGATTTTATTTTTCTCTCTTTATATAGTTGATCCCATCAAATCATTGTATAACCTTTCAATTTTATATAAGCAAACTTTACCTTCTTGTCTTCTCTCATAGTATTCCACTCGAAGAACTTCTCCATGCTATTCATCTAGTCTATCAACTCCTTTAGTTTTAAACTACCTATATAATATAGAAAACCAATATTGATTCCTTCATTTATTCCTTCTAAATATTGAAACATCCTCTCTTATATTAATGGTGGTTGCTCTTCTTGTTCTTCTTCTTGCTGAACTTCTTCATCACAATCTGTCTTCCTCATCACCATCTTGTCTTCTCTGTTGATTAGTGATAACCTCTGTTAATTGTTTAAATTTCCTCTACAAATATTGTATAGTCTAGTTCATTTACAAAACACCTCCTCATCCTCTTGCCATTATTTACTCCTCCAAGATTCAAACTTGCTCTGATACTAGATAATGAACCCAAAAACTATCAAGAACAAGAAAATTACTAATAGGCTAAGATCTTGAAATAATACTTAGAATTGATTCATATTGATTTATTAAAATAATAATAAAACCAAACCATTATTAAATAATCCTTAACTTAGAATTTATAGTTGACATGTAAAAATTAAAAAAATCTAAAATCTAAGAAAAAAGTGTATTTTTAGGAGTCGTTATTTATAGTAAGTTTTGCATGCAAGTGCACATGGATATAATTTTATTTTGAAATAACCTAAATAACAAAATTAGCCTCTGGAATGAAATTCAACTTAATTTGAATTATGATTCTAAAAATATACAATTTATAAAAATAGAAAATTCTTAAAAAATTCATTAAAGTTCAGAACCTAAAATCAGGATAAAGTAGATGAAAAAATCATTAGGGTGTGATAGGTTAGTTCTAAAAATCATTAGGGATAAAAGAATTAGAAATTATATATTATAAATTAGATTGGGATAAAATAATTTGAAATTATATATAGTTCTACCTAATTTATCATGCAAGTAGCCAATATTTGCATTAAACTAATGACTCTGTAAGGGGTCTTACGAAACTAGGAACATGTTTTGGAAAGGTAGGTCAATTGTAATTTTTTATGAATATAGACTTCATGGGATGATATTCCTAATTAATTCTTCTAACCAAAGATTTTGTGTGGTGAGGATAATTTATTTAGATTCTTTAATGTCAAAACTCATCTTGTTTTGATAAAATTAGTTTTAGTGTCTTAACGTTGATAAAGAGTCTCTCTACCTTTATTTTTTTTACGTCTCCCACACCACCAATTCCATTCCACCCTTGACGGGAAAGTTTATTTCAAAATATTTTTTCCCACTTCTATATTAACTCCTATTCAATGCTTAAAACATGATATCACTACTTTGTTTTGGTTTTATCTATATTTAGAACAAAATTATATCCTTGAGTGATTATGGATTATTTTATGTACACCATTTCTTTACATTTCTATAATTTCATTATTTTCATTTAAAACTTTCAAACATTTGTTATCATTCCTTTTTGTGAATAATTGTACCTATTTTTAATTTTTTGTACTTTTTCCTTTGTTGAGTGATTTTGGATTGTTACTTCTCACTCACTAATGTTGTTTTTCCTTTCATGTACTTTTTCCATTGATGATTGAGTTTAGATTGTTCCTTCTCACTCATCAATGTTGTCTTACTTTATGTTTCTTTCCCATATTTTTCTAAGTAAGGATTGTTATTGATTTCACATTGATGTTAGATTTTAATTTTCATGTATCCTTAGTTGATATGGTTTTTTATCCTTCTTACCTAAGTACATTTGTTTGAATCTTTTAGCCATTTAGTAAAATTTATTTTTAGGTTACCTTTTTTAATATAAATTTTGGCTTGTTAATTTGTTCAATTTCAACATTTATCACCTATATTGCCAAATTTCTAATTAAATCATGCCTAGACATTTTAGTTTTTTTGACTTTCCTATGTTTGTTTATTTTTCTCTTTAAATTTTATATCCTTAGCATTTGTCCAAAGCAGTCTCTGCACCTCCACAATCAAAACTACAAACACAATAGACAATAATTTAATGATAAAAGTAATTCAAGGTACACATATATTACTTATTTATGTCATTCATTTACTTTTAGCTATTTTATGATTTAAAATACTTTCACTTGGTTTAGCATTGTCTATTGTTATGTTTTTTTTTTGAAGCACCATCCTATCTTTTAACTACATGACATGTGATGAGATTCAAATTGGGCATATGTATACACAAAATATTCTAAACTTTATCAATAAATAATGATTTATTTTTTGTAGGAACCCATCAAGTCTCAATCTCTCTAAGTGTATGCCTTAAAGGGTGCATCAGGAAAGGGGTGTGTAGACCATTGGTGCTTCACAAGATTTTTTTTCACTATAACACCACTTAAAACCAATACAAGTTCTTCATATATGTTTCCCTAACTTGGACACCTCCCTTACAAATTCTTCCATTAAATTCACCACCTCAAATATCCCTTACCTAGTCCAAAACCTATTTTTATCATTTACCAAATAGAGTCATATTGGTCAACCCTATTTTTGGAATTGAGCATGTTACAGGACTAAGTCAATGCAACCCACTTAATCTAGGACCTAACTATTATATTTACTAAATTACTAGGATGATTGGGCTGACTATGTGGGATAAAATTATAAAATGGTTTAGTGTTAGATATGTCTATATAAACACATATTTTACCTCATTTTAAATATATATAATCATTCATTTGCTCTTATTTATCTGGATATCTACAATTCTAATTTAAGAGTCATTGCTTAAGGTTTCATACTTCCTTAGGAGAAATTTGTCTTATGGGAAACGTATTTTGGATGCATATGAGAAGTCTTTTAGCCTAGAGATGACATATCTTTTTATCCTTAAAAACCACAACAACCTATTGCAAAGAACCATTGGCCAAGGGAGATATTGAGGTTCAATGGATTTGTTTTCAAGGTAAGTATTTATAACTCTTACTTCTCTTTTGTTAGTAGATATATTTGCATGTATAATGGTTTATAAATGCATTTATCTCTTCATTATTAATATTACCTATACATTGACTTGAGTATAGTTATTCTTTACGTATTTATTATTTATTATTATTATCCTCCATTTATGCCACAATTTTTGGTGATCACTAGATTAGATTTACTTTACTTTATTACAAACCATAGAACCTATCTAGAGTTATTTTGTGTTATTGCTCGACTAGAGGATTTTGAATGCTATATAGTGATATTATATGGTAAAATACCCCTTATTTAGGTCTAATGGATACATATTTTCATGATGTTGATTGTATAAATATACTGACAAGTGGAAGGGTTAGTTTGATTTATCTTCTCTGAGCTATGATTTATTTATAGATCAACTTCATTTTTCCATGTTTATAGAAGGGAATAATTTTCACCTTGAATGTGAATAGAGTAATGCCTTTTTATGTAGGTATGGTATGACAATGTTTTGGACATTGGTTTTGAATTTGTTTAATGGGTTTGGTTTTTAAATACAAACAAGGTTTTAATGTGACAATCAAGCATCAACACACAAGCACCACAAGGTAATTTAATAATAGACATGGGTGTACATCTCATTTATTGAACCTTCGATAAATTTTCCTTGAGAGAGTATTAAAAATTTAAGATTTATTAAATAAATTATTATAGTTATTGGTGGTGTTTTAATCCCACCTTTATTTCAAAAGGTCTGTATGAGTAAGGCAATTTCAGGGGGCTATTATATTTTCACCCTTGCATCAATGAATGATTTTCAGCAAAATAGGCATCTAAGAAGCAATCCAATATTAGGATATTTATGAGATGGGTTTTTCCCTTCATAACCACTTCATTCATAAGGGTCTTAATGAAGTGTTATTTAATTTAAGGATTATTTATAATTCTACTTGGATTTCTAGATGGTCCCTGTATGAAACCCATAATATATAATACATGGTTTAAAGTATTTTAATAAGGAGGTTCAATATTGTTTAAAAATATTACTCCTTTAAAGGGTACTACACCTTGGCCTTGAGTATTATAAATGAATTTCCAAGGTTCAATCCTCACGTGATAATATGAAAGCACAAAATCAAGACTTCATGGTGGTAACACTCTCAAATTTGTACACCCTACTAGAAAAATTAGGTTTGGAATGAATGTTGGGTAATGACTTCCCAGTCACTATTCCTTTTAGACTTGTGAGAAGATGATGAAATCTAATCTACATATCCAAAATAAAAAGGAAGGTATTACCATTCTAATCCACATAATTAACTGTAGGGACAAGCTAAAAACATAGTAAGAAAATATTTGAGATATAAAAAAAAAGAACACTACATTCTTGAGTCACCTAAAATGGGAGAACATATGCACAAAATATCCTCATAAAACTCTAAAGCAACAAGAAGAAAAAGAAAAGTTATATGAAATGAAAAATCTTAGAAAATAAATAATTTGTATATAACCCAAATGAAATGTGAATTATTTTTAAGACCCCAAAGTAAATGTGAGTATATAGTATATGTTTTAATTAATCACAACATATTTATTGGAAATTGAAAATAAAAAAGGTAAGTAGTTTTGCTTGGTGGATCTTTGGCATGCGTAAATCTACAAACAAAATATTAAAAGCAATAGTCAATATTTTAATGATAACTTATAAAATATAAATCATTATTTTATGAAAAATTTATAGGTTTTTTATAGGAAATCCTCACAACCCTGAAAAATATAAATTAAAATAGATAATAGATCCAAAGTTATGATTGTTTTACCACTCATTTTTAGCCCAAAAATAAAATGTGGTACTAATTAGATTTCAATGAAAATTTTGAGATCTTTTTAATATGATAAATATGCATATATATAAAAAAATTAAATTAAAAATAAAAATAAAAATAAATAAAAAGTTATGAGTATTTTACCAGTCATTTTTTCCCAAAAAACAAAATTAGAAATAAAAAGTGGCAACTAGTAATTTGACCATTAATCCTAAAATATAAACCAATTTTCAATAAAACATTTATAGATTTTTAGAGAATAAATGTTCACACCATTGAAAAAACTAAAATTAAAATAGATAATAGATCAGAAGTTATGAAACTTTTACCACTTATTTTTTAGTAAAAATTAGTTTTTTAAAACTAGAAGACTTATAAAAGAGTCTAAAATAATTTTTAGAGTGTGAGTTGAGTCCGATAGGACTTGAAATATGTGCAATTATAATATAGAACACATTAATCCTACTCATTCAATGTTTTAAAAAATTTAAATGAATCATGAAGAAATAATGATTTGCACCTAATATGTAATAATTATACAACAATTAGCTAAAAATGATAAGATTAAGCCAATATGATGTAAAGATTAATTGGAAACTTCATATTTACCTATTTTGGGATCAGATGTAGCATCAATATTTATTTTTCAATGACAATTTATGTTGAAACATCTCCATCGAAACTATGGACTAGTTAAATTTGATCAAGAATAGAAGAGATGATGCACAATAAGACTCCAAAATGTTTTAGCACTTCATTTTATAATTTGAGCATGTAAATTGTAATGGTAATAATTCTATTTAAATAAATCAATATCAATGAGGAACCTTCATTTTGAATTCAAGATAAATGAATACAAATAAGTCCTCAACAATGCACATGGATCAACACATGGATAGATAAAGAGAGACCTTTATCTTGTTCAAGATGAAAGGTGGAAGATGGGTATTGAAAATATCAAATAAGGATTAATATGAACCTTTAATATTATTTTAAAGATGAAGGTTGAACAATTATCCTCATAACATCTTTGTGAGAGTCATTGTAGGCCCGTCATCTTGTTTCCAAGATGAAGGGTAGAGAATCACTCCCAAGAAAGAGCATGAATAATCAATTTAGGCCCTTAATATTATATTAAGGATAAAGGTTTGATAATTTTCATATAAAATATATCACAAGATTAATTTTGGGCTCTTCATCTTAATAATCATTTATATTAATTCTTTTAGTAATTAGTGAGTACAAAAGAATATTACATAGGATATCAAGATTCTTTTTTGAATTAAGATTACCTTTTGAAAAGAAAAGGAAAATTAAGAATTAATAATTGAAAGGAAATTATAATTATATTCATATAAAATTATAATTATAATAATTATTAATTCAATTAGTCAAAGATCAATTTAATTAATACTATGTGGGGAATTTGATCAGAAGAATGATTTAGAGAATGGGAATTGATTTTACTAATTGATCAATAAAGGAGAATTAGTGAATTTATTAGAGTAGAATAATTGAATAGATAAAATGACAATAATGATAATTTAATATATATAATAAAATGAATTATACTATCTAGAAATGCCCCAAGGTGAATTCAAACTCATATGTTACGTGAACAAATAAATTCAAACCATAGTAAAAGAATTAGTGAATTGATCAAAGTAAAAGAATTGACTAGAGAAAATGACCATAATGATAATTAAACAAATATAATGTGAAAAATTAACCCACATAGATATGATTTAAGGTGAATTCAAACTCATATGTTAGATGAATAGATGAATTTATACCAGTTTATGTGCAATTGTAAGAAGTCATTCTATTTTACAATTTTGACATGGAAGTGATAAAAATGGGGTGTCTATAGGATTTGTGCATAGGATATTAAATATTTGGTTAAAATAAAATCTCCCAAATGTTACTATCCCTCTATATATTTGAATATGAACCAAACTTGATCTTTACTCATGGATAATTTATAAAGGAATGAGTTTTTATATAAAGCATCATTGTACTATTATTATATAAATACATGTATCTATTGACAATTGTATATTTATTATTTGATAATTGTACACAATAATGGTTTTAACATACATGATTTTATAATTTAATGTATTTATTAATTTGTCCATTTGAAAATAATGATTTATTGATGCGTTTGTTTTTTATGTATGTATTTACACTTCATACACTATCTATAACTCTTTCAAGGTAGTAAATGAAATAATTACCATGATTAATCATTGGATTTATTAGCATTAATTATTGATTTACTTGAATTTTAGCATATTAAATTCATATGTATATATAGTGTGTGAATTGTAACGTGATGCTTAACCAATTTTATGAAGATTGTAATTTGATTACCATTAGTTTAAGAAAATGCAATTTTTTCTATAATGAACCTAGAGAGCTTGTAACATGTGGTACTTGATCATATTTTTACATGCTCAAACCTAATGAGTCCACTAAATGTTGATCTAACTCTCATTTTTTTGAATAGGAGAAAATGGTACATGGAAAGTCAAAATTTGAATGAACTTTGAATCAAGATCAATACTCTGATCTTAATAAATTAGAATTAAAACAAGCTACTAAGTTAGACTAGATCCTTAGAGTTATGATAGAAAATCAAGATAGAGTAGCTATCCTATAATAGGAAGGGCATAGGCATAATGAATAAGAAAAAGAACTTGAGGATCATTGAGCTAATTAAGAAGTACATCAAGATCATGATCATGTTGAATAATATGTTTTAAGAGTGAAAGTAGATATAGAGCTTTTGTGTGATACAAAAAAAGTAAATCCACCCAAATTTTATGGAACCATATTGTGTGATGGATTTAAAGGTTGGCTCACTGAGATGGAGAAGTATTTCAAAATTTTAAATTACTCTAAAGTGATTAAAGTATTTTGGGGATCTTATCAAATTACTAGTTAATTAACAACATGGTGGGCCAATAAGAAACTATAAATAAGCCTTGACTCCACTACCACCACTTGAGAGAAATTTTTAGCTTTATTTAGGGCCCAGTGGTTACCATAATTATATTTTGATCAAAAAATTATATATTTAAAAAATTTGAAGTAGGGAGAGTTGTTAGTGATTGAATACTAGGAGGAATTTACCAAGATCCTAAAATATGTTTCCTAATATCATAAGGATGAACAATTACATATTATGAAATTAATCATGGGATAAATCTCTAGATTGGTTGTGAAATGGATGTTCATGGACCAAATACCATGGACTAGGTTTTTGAGAATGATTTTAAGGAAGAGAAAAAATTAAAATATATCATAGAGACTAGAGATAATTTTTCAAAGAATTTTAGTGTCCCAAAAAATTATTTCAAGAACACAATTTGGAAGTGTAATGGGAAATCCAAGAGTAGGTTTAATAATCATAATACAATGTTTTAAAAAAAAAAAATCTAAGAATAAAAAACCTTGAAATGATTTCAAAGAAGGACTAAAGGGAAGTGATTAGTTTGAGAGGAAGGGATTTCCTAGAAAATGTTTTGCATGTGGTAGATACCACTATGATAAGAATTATCCTCATTGGAAGACAAGAGAAAGTTTAAGAACCCTTTTAAATCTTCATCACAATAGTTAACCTTATAGTAGTGAATCCATGTAACTATTGAAGGGATGGTTTGGCTGGTATACTAATTCATGAAGGCTCAATAATAACATAAGAGTTTTGTAAATCGATTCCTTATGAGGATAATTATGCTCCACATGATTTGGAATTGGATAAACTATTTAATACCTTATAGGTATGAAGAAATTATTTTTTGGGTAAATTATTTGAGCTTAAAATGGATAATTTAAGGCTCAAGTATTTCTTTACCCAAACTAATTTGAATGCTCAATAAAGGCATTGGTTGGATTTTTTTTCAGACTGATTTTGAAATTATATATATTAATGGAAAATAAAATAGATGTATATATGATCTTAGCTATAGAAGTTACATAACAATAATGCCTATTATAAAGAGATGAATTATATGAGCAAGTTAAGAAAGTACTAGAATAAAAACCTCAAGATCATAGGTATAAAGGGTTTTATTTTGAGAATGATTTAATTTTTAGATTCAATGGAAGGATCTATGTGTTGGATATGTATAATATGAGGGTATCTATGCTTAAATATTTTTATAATTAACCTTAATTTATCTATATATTTATAACCAAAACAATGGTAGAGCTAAAACTTATGTATTTATGAAAAGGAATCAATAAAGATAACTAATTTTGTGTTAAGATGCTTGGAATGTCAGTGAGTTAAGGCTAAACATGTTCATCCTAATGGGTTTTTGTATACACATGACATTATATAATGGAAGTGGTAAGTCATCAGTATAGACTTTGTCCAAGGGCTACCCACATCAAGAAACCAACATGATATAATTCAGGTGGTCATTGATACACTCACCAAAGTGGCAAATTTTATTTTGAAGTTATATATATTTAAATATTTTTATAAAAAACTTTAATTTGAATATATATGTGTAACCAAGCTCATGGTATGGCTAAAACCTATGTATTTATGGAAAGGAATCAATAAAGATAACTAATTCTATGTTAAGATGCTTGGAATGTCAATGAGTTAAGGCTAAACATGTCCATCCTAATGGGTTATTGTATACACATGACATTATAGAATGGAAGTGACATGTAATAATTATAGACTTTGTAAAAGGGCTACCCATATCAAGAAAACAACATGTTATGATTTTAGTGGTTTTTGATACACTCACTAAGGTGGCAGATTTTATTCTAAATAATTTGACTAATGATGCACTAGTGCTAGTAAAAAGGGTTCTGATTTTTTATAGATTATATGGTTTTCTATAGAAAATAATTTATTATAGATAGCCTTGTATGACCTCAAGGTTTTATAAAAATATGAAAGCATCTTTGGAAACATAGTTTAAATTCGGTATAGCCTACGTTCCAAAAATTTATGGGCAAATAGAAAGAGTGAATCAGGTCTTGAAGGACCTTCTAAGAATGTATTACATGGATTAATAATAAAAATAGGAGGAATACCATCCATTGATTGAGTTTGATTATTAAAAATCATTTAAATCAAATTTAAAAATGGCTACATTCAAAGCCCTGTATGGGAAAAGGTACAAAGCACCTATCAATTGGGGTAAATTAGAAGATTGAGTTATCTTTGGACCAAATATGTTTGATAAAATGAAAGAACATGGAAGGTTAATTAGGTAGAAGTTGGCTAAATCTAATGATACATAAAAGATTTAAGTTGATATAAACTAAATAATAAGATAATTCTTAATTGCAGATAAGTATTTTCTATATGTTAAACCACAAAAGATCTCTATCAGGTTTGGAAAATCAAACAACTAGCACCTAGATATGTGAGACCCTTCAAGGTCCTTAAAGTGATTAATCCTATTGCATACAAGATTGTTTTTTCAACAACTTCAGAACAAATTAATATATTTTTTCATGTATCTTATCTAAAAAAGTATGTTTTTGACCCATTTCTTTTATTATATTGGCATGCTTTCTAGGTTCTAGATCGAGGAGTGGTAATAATATAACTAATAAAAATACTCTATACTCACAAGATTAGATTGAGTAATTGAGAGGTATCTAAATTTAATGTCCAATGGGACTATTATTATGAATATAGTTCCATTTGGAAGCATATTTAAGAGTTTTAAAGGATTTTCCCTCATTTATTTGTTTGAAGTGTTCTGTTGAACTATTTATATTTTCAAACATATTTACAAGATAATAATGTCATCTACATGATGACCTATTTGAGGGGATGAGGATTTTATATCCCATCCAAACATTACCAAATAACATGTCTTTACTAGTAAATAAGTTAGCTAATGATTAGTTGGACTTATGAATCATGAGGATAGATGGACATATTTAATTAATTGATTTCATATGTTGATGTACTTTTTTATTATATATCATTTGATTTAGGTTTGCATATGTATGTTTGATAGAAAATAATTAAAATGTTTATTTACTTTTATATGTAGTATACAATTATATATATGTTTATTATTATTGGTGTAAACAAAGTGATGGACTATCTATAATTTTTTTGTTTGAGGTTGATGTAGGGAATCTCTTACCCTCATCAAATACCATATAAGGAGAGAATCATAGTGAAGGAGGTGGTAGATAGAATAAAATATAGGCCAAAAAAATAAATAAGCAAAACATCACACACACATAGTAGACTTGTTTGACTTTCTTGAATCTCTTCTTCTATGTTTGACTTATATTTAGTGTCTATTTATTTCATTAATTCTTGTCATTATGTGTATGTTTCTATTCATTTTGAGTTCCTTGATAAAATTATCTTTCTTTGAAATGAACTTTCTTGTTTGCATTAAATGTTAAGTTGAGTATTGTTTGGAAATATGCATTAAATCCTTTTTTATGGTATTGAAAAAAATGGTTTGTTGAAAATATTCACAGTTTACTTCATTTCATAGTTGTATATTAATTTCATGATTATTAATGCTTAGCCATTATAACATATTTTATGTAAGAAAAATAATGATTGTGGACTTGTTTTAAGTTGGGTAATTAAATAAAATATTTTACCCATGGCATGGAAAAGACTTGGTTTAGGGTTTTTGAGGTCATTAAACCACTAAAAACATATTCAACTTGATAACTATGGGAAATTTTAATGGAAATCACTAGGTTTATGATTACACACATTTGACTTGATGTGCATTATACCCAATTGGAACTTTTGATTTTTAAATATTTAAGTTAATAAATAGTGTTTTTAAAAATGGTTAAATTAATTTATTTGTTTTTGGTCAAAATGTTCATTAAGTTATAGGGTTTCATTTTTATTTGGTGGCTCATATTTTTGGACTACAAGTTGCATGGAGAGATAGGGTGAAATTCATTTTGAAGTGGCCTTTCGAGATTAAATGGTGGCATGATGTTTTATTGAGAAATAATTTAATGCATTTGGTCATGATTAAGGAAAATAAATCACATTTTAGTGGCATTTTAGTGTCTTGAACTACAATTATAGAAAGAAAAAGGGCATGGGTTTTGCAATGGATAGCTATGGGTGGATAATAAGAGGAAAAGAGAAGCAAGAGGGAAATATCATGATAAAGGTGTGAAAGAGAAAGAGTGATAGTGAAATCAAAAATGAATTTATGTTACTTTATTTGTAATTACCATGTAAGTAATGTACTTTGGTTGTTTATTTGTAGAATGAATGTTTGTATAACTTATAATTAGATTTTCTTGTTGTTAAAATAACCTAACTAAATTGAAAGATGGGGAAAATATTTATGATCCAAATTTGGTAGAAATATTTATGGGTTTCATTTTGTAAGAACAATAGTAGGTGTTTCTTTATTATTTGACTATGCGAGGGTTTTGGAATGAAAATAAAACTTTATGGGTCTTTGTGATTCACATTTTATTGCATTGAATAATTGAATAAAGTTTTTATAAATATATAACCATCTTCTAGCTTGAATGAAAGAATGGAAAAGAGTTTATGGGATTTCTAAGCTGTATGTGAAATTATAAAATCTTCTTTGAAGCTATTTTTGAAAAAAACATTTGTCTAGGTAGACCTATAGGTGGCCAAATGACCATCTACAAGATTGTGTTTAGTCACTCAAGCCCTTAAAACACAACTATAATACTATTTTTGGTTTTAAAAAGGAAAATAATCATTATGAATACATGTAGGTGGTTAAAAGACCATATGCAAACATTCATAATGGATTGACAAATTGATGTCACAAAATAATTGTATATTATTGAGGATAAATTATTTTCTATAGTCATGTTTTAGCTTACATATTGATTTGTATAAACCTCTATTTATAGTTTTAATTATAGATTGCATCTTAAAATGTTAAAGCCCATTAAAACATGGTAATAATAGGATATATATATATTGATTTGCATAAATACATTAAAATGATATTTATAAATTAATTTTGATAATATGTAAACATCTAAATTTGATGTAATATAAAGACTTTACTATTTTCACTTAGATTTTCACCCTTTAAGGAGATGTCTCAGCTTTCCTTATCCAAGTGTCATAATTAAAACACCTCTAAGCTTGTGGGTATACTAAGGATGAGGTGAATATATAGATAAGGCTAGCTCCCTTGATGTACAACTTTAGATCACAACTACACCTAAACTTTGGAGGGGGGAGGGGAAGGGAGAGAAAAAACTAAAACCAAACTAACCTAAGGGAGGTGATACAACAAATTGATTGATGACTAATAACTAGCTACATGTTACACATGAAACCAAGAGACTAATTAAACATACACTTCGTCAATCTACATCTTCTCACATCAATGTTACATTATAAGGTTATAGATGAATGTTTAGGCTAGGAGGACTAGATAAGAGGCCTTGAATGGAACTAGTGAATATACTAAGTCATTCTACCTTGACACTTCCTAGATCACTTCACATGCCTTGGAAGAAGAAGCTTTCCAACTATAAATAGATGATAGAATGAAACAATAATGCTAAAGAAATAAGAATTGTCACTTATGCAAAATCAAACATTAAAAATGAAAACACTATGAATAGTCATGGAAAACATAAAAATTAGTAGTATTATTGATCAAATGGTATGTAAATGAGTAGGTCTTTGCCATACTTAGGTGGATCATAAATTATAATGGGAAAAATGGCTAGTTCTCATAGAACTTGAGAGAGAAAGGAGAAGAGATAATTTCAAAGGTCATAAGGACACTTGTCAAACTAATAAAATGAGTTACTTATGCATGATAATATAATGTTGTATTAACCATGAAATGTGAAATGGAACAAGTGGCTCTCCAAGTCATGAAACTCTTATAAAGTGGCATGAAAGTTCTCATTCTAGCTCAAAAAATTGCCTTCATGATTGAGACCTATTTAAACATTAAAAAACTATTTATGGATATTTCTAATGATTGTAATTAAGTGTTATGATCTTATACATGCCTCTCCATGCATTGGTTTTAGGCATGCTCATCATCAAATAATCTAGGAATGAGCCATCATCATCTACAATCTAAAAAACTGTTATTTCATGCACATTACACACTTGACCTCCAATAAGGCATCCATTTTCCATTTAAATATATTATATGGAGCATATTAAATATTTCAAGGCCCTCCATGGACTTATAGGCATAAATAATGCCTTAAAATTAGTCTACTTGATGTTTTCCACCCTTCTCACCATCATGTCCACTATGCCTATTTTGACTAGCTGATGAAGCAAATGGTTGAAGAACTTAGGAGTTATTCCAAGGCATGAAATTTAAAATTGAAGATATCTTAATTCCCAAGCTTCCCTTCCATGTTATTTTCATCTGTTGTAACCTCCTACAACCTACACAACACATAAAATAGTAAATAAAATCTTATTTATAACCTATCTTTACAAATTATGTATAGCTAATCCTTATGGAGGGATCCTGACTAAGTCCTATTTAACATCAAATTATCATTTATTCCATTATAATATATATTCATCCCCATTTCTCCAATCAAGTCATTGTAAAGGTTTACCAAGGGTTTAGCCTATTTTACCCTCTTAAGGTTTGATCATAAGATTTGACATTGGAATTTTAAAAAAATGACACAAAATGGTTAATTATGACCCTATCTAAAATATAAAAATGAATTGAGTCTCCATGAAAAGCACCAAGGGAGATATGAGCATTCAAATTTGACATATCAAGCTTGTTTTCTTATTCCCTATAGGCATGCATTAGTTTTGGGATAAAAATGGATTATTTGTGACTCCTATATAGTTTTAAATATTAAAAACATCATAAAATACCATAAAAACATCTCCCAATCCATTTTAATGTTTTTCTAGAGATAGAATTGAAAATGACCTCCTCTTTGGCTTCTAGGCCTCACCATGCCTAAGAGTCTGTGTTTACCTTAAAACCCAAAATGATTTTTTGATGTCTATACCTATATATAAATAGATTATATACCTCTATTGTGACCTCATAAATATTTATAAATCCATTTGAATTCTCATCTCATGTCACAATTGGAATTGACCCTCCATTTGGTTTGTCGACCTAAATATGCCTAATAAGCTTGTCTATAGCTCTAAGGATTTTAACCTCCCTATTAATTTAATTAATTATAAATAAGTATTTTAATTTTTAATTATATGTTTTACAACTTTCCAAACCTTATTTCCATGTCTGACCAACTTATAACTCACTTGGTTATTCCCTTTTCCAAAATTACATGGTTTGTGTACAAGGGGAAGTACCCTCTATCTAACACAAAATAGAGGGTACTTACCCTATTTTTAAGAATAATTAACCATTAAAGTATATTATGTAAGTGTAAAATATTCTATCTATAAAATTTTATCCCTTGATCTTATGTCTAGACCTTCCAACTTCAACAAAACCCAACATAGGCTTGCGAAAAATGGATTGTGTGCATGATAGTCATAGATTGATTATATATTAACCTTGAAAAACACTTTATATAATCAAAATAAATCATGATTATTTCATTATTATTTTTTAAATGTTATTAATTTTTTATAAAATTCATCCCTCCAACTTCTCACATGTCTCCATATGTTCTTACCTGGTCCAGACCATATGCACAATTTTTAACTGTGTACTATTATTTTCACTCAAAATTGACCCCTATAGGTATAAATTCATGGTTTTAAATAAATTTAAATGTAAAAAACCTAATATATTTTCCTTATTTTCCTTTTTTGTTTTTATGCTTTCATTCATGCTTTAACTAAACCTAAACTACCCTTTAGACACATTTCTCAGTTAATTGTCTACCTATAGTAACCTACATGTGATTGTAGGGGACCCTATAGGTAGATTTATCCTCAAAACCCATGATAAATATCAATTATAAACCATTTGATATAATTTGGATTAATTTTTATTATTATTTTAATTTAATTTATTCATCCCTATACACTATCAACATTGAAGTTATTATTTCCTACCTACTGCCTACTATGGTCAAACATAGTCAACTATGTTGGGAAAGGTGAAGTAATTTAGGTGGAGATTATCCTATTGAAAAGATTAAAATTGTTATCTAATATAATTAACCATTTAAAAACCTTTCTAATATTCTATTCTAGGTGATTCCATCTGAAACCTTTATATTGGATTATGTGTTATTATAGTCAGTTGCAAGTGTGAATGTCTTTGTGAAAGGACACTTGTAGGTATGAATGAGACCCTAAAATAGATAAATTCACCATCTTTAATGGTATATATATTCAATTAATTGTCTCTTGGACCATTTATAACTATCCCCATATGTTTTTTTGGTCTATCAATGTCAACTTAGAGTTCAAGGTCACTTTTGAATCAAAGTCTATAGACATCAATGCCTAAGTTTAGTGTCTTAGTAGGAGACTTTAGACCTCTCAAAAATTATATTCCAATGGTAATTATCCCAAAAAAAATTCATGGAAATTTTATTATTATATGTATACAATAATTATCCATTTATAATAATTTAAAGTCTTGAAACTATGTAATAAGATATCAACTAAACCCCAAGGAACTCTATTTTGCACTTTTAGGGAAAAGAGTCCCTAAATCTATAGTCATCTTTTTGAAGGTAAAATCCACATAAATATTTCAAATTATCCCTTAAATTTTTTTTCCATGTTATCTTAAACACATCAATACCTCAATTATGGTTCCAAATTATGATCTAACTCTTCAAAATGGCTCAAAAACTCTTTGTTAAGGCCACTTGTAGGTGGGCATTCTGATGCACAGGGAGTGAGTCACCTTCAATTAGTAAGCATAATATTGTGTCTCTAAATCGTGTTTATAACTTTTAAAATAGTTTCAAGTAGATATTTCCCATTTTAAAATCCTCTCTCAACTAAAAAAAAAAATCCTTTTCAACACAATTGATTTCTAAAAAGGCACCTGTAGGTGAGGTTTTTCATGACGAACTATATTAAAGTATTTTATATGACTATTACAAGCCTCTCTTCCCATTTTAATGATAAAATAATTTATTCATATTGATAAAATATACACCATGATTTTAATCTTCATCAAACCTCTATAAACATGCCATATAAGTTCCATACATGTGGTTTACCATGACTGACTCTGTATGACAGTCATAAGGTAAACTAGCTACATGATCTTTGTGATTACATAATCATGGAGTATGATTTATAAGATTATATTTTAAGGTAACTAGAAACATGATATAATATAAAACATGATCAAGGAATTATCACAACCCTCTAAAATCATGAAGAAGTATGAAGTTCCTAAAAATGGTGAAAACTACTTGTAACTTAGAAATGTGTATTTTCTTGTAACTTAGAGTTGATTGACTCATCAAAACACCTTTAAAAATGAAAAAATAATTGTTTATATGAGTGGATATATTCAAAATCATATATAAATAAAATTAGTTAGTAGATTTTATATAACTACTGAAACAAAGGCAAAAGTTATAGGGTACATAAATTAGCAAGCAAACAAACATAGTCAACTTCATGAAGATGGTTCATAAAGCATAGGAAACCATTTTTTAAAATCTTATTATTTAAATTAATATCCATTAGTTTAATTTCACCTCTCAAATGTGTTTCACTTGGAAGTTATCTAGCTATCTATATCATGTACAAACCTAAAGACTGGTTCTATGTGCCTAGAAGGGTGAAAAAGGATTATAATGGTTTTAGCCAAAAAATGGAACTTATAGAGAATTTAAATCATGGATATGAACTTTAGGAAGATTAATATTCATATTAAAACATTTTCCCATGTAGCACACTTCCCCATGAGCTGTATAAGTTCCAAACTCCCCTATTTTCTTAAGAAAACTACCCTTTCTTTTGAAGAACTTGCCACTTTTTGGTTATGACAGTTGATTAAGACCTCTCAAGACACATGGGATGTGACATCATCTTTTGTAACCTTCAAATTTCACTAGGAGATTGCAAAATCTATTAAATTCTCTATTTAGGACCTCAAAATGACTTAAAATGATAAATAGACTAAAAGACAAATTGACCAAGGTTAATATAACATGAAATCACACTAAATTACCTATACTACACCTTATGACCAGATTATATACTCCCTAGAACATTTGAATACCACGTTTTTACCTATAAGGGCCCCAATTTGACCTATAAGGTCAAATTTGGTTAACAAATTAGTGACTAATAGGGGTTGTATGCAATTATCAATCCATTGGGCTTAGGGAGTCACATGAATATGAGATTTGACACACACTTTGCCTTTGACAACTTCACAACCATGATTGGTCAAGACAAGACCACTAATTACCTTAACCACATAAAACAAAGGACACACAAAAACAAAACAAAAACACTAACAAGAAACACATGTGCTCAAAGAACATAAGAAAAATATGAATAAAACTACTATATATAACTTAAAAACTAAGCATACCTCCCTCCTAGATCAAAGGGGAAGTTTGAAACCTTCTTTGTTTCATGGCATGAAGAATTTATTAAGACATGTGGCCTTTTGAGCTTTAACATTGATGCCTCCATCTTCTTCATGGTGTTTGCCAACTTCATTGGCATGATGTTCAAAGATAACCAAGCAGATACATACAAGTTGACCAAGGAAATGAACTCCTCTTGCATCCAAATATTCTCAACCTTCTCATGAACTTGGTCCTTGACATGTAAATTTGAAAATATGATAGTCCTCTCATCCTTGACATCATTATCAATATCTACAACTTTTTAGACACTAGCATCATCAAATAGATTCATGATAACATGTCCTCGACTAGTAGAATGACCTTCATATTTATGTTTTATTGAACACTCAAGATCATGTTTATTGGACTCATCAACAAACATATCATCAAATGTGCTATATTTTGGAGAATAAAAATCTTTATCCAACTTATCAAATTCCTTGCATATGGCATTGAACTTCTACCATACGTCTTCTTCCTCATTTGTATCATATTCAAGAGATATCTCCTCTACCTTGGTCTCATGAGACTCTCTTAGGACTGCCACTTCTTCAGGAGTGACTTAACCTTCTTCCTTGATAGTACATTCCACTTCATGCTTGAGATGGTCATCCATAACTTCATGATCAACTATGGAGTCTTCAAATACCTCTCTCTTCAAGTTTTAGCCACATTCCTCATGGATACAATTACCCTAAAAAATGGAGCCATTAGAGTCTACTTCATGGACACACATCCATTCAAATATGGAGTGAAAATCTTGTGGATTGTCCTTTTGTTCATAAAAGGGAGTCCCTGTTGTGACTTATTCCTCATAGTTACTCATGAGGTGTTCTTGATCAACCATGAATTGAGCTTGATCTTCTTCACTTACTTCTCTCAAGATAGGCTTTTTTTAAAGAAGGGTTGAGGTGGAAAGTTGATGGATAGGTCTATGGATTTGAGGTGAAGGAGATAGAATATAAGATGTAGTGTAAGGTGGAGTTGGAAATGGAGTGTGGGATCAAGGAGAAGGCTTATGAGTGGGCTTGGAAAAGAGAAAATCACTAATAATCTCATATGGAAGTGAATTTTTGGGTTTATTATGTGGATAAACACCTACATAATCAAGATCTTCAACTTGATAATAAAATCCTTATGTATAATCCATAGAAACATTTCATTTCATATCAAAAGACTGATAGGAGTAATCTTGAGGATAATAAACATCATGATATGAATAATAGTGATCATAATGGGACTGATAGAGAGGTGTTCCTTGATAGTTTTTTTCATACCCATTATCATAGGGTTTTAAAACAATATGGTGTCTATATTAATATGGAAATGAAGGGCTATAGGGCTGCCATAGCTTATAGGATTGATAGTCATTTTGGGAGGACTGTTAAGGGGTAAAACTTGATTCATAGTAAGGTTAATAAGAAGGTTCATGATATGAGTATTGTCCATAGCTATCCATATCAACCTTATGTGTCAAAGAAAACACAAAAACTGATCAAAACTTTAAAATTGATATACTTAAGCTACTTGCAACTAGAATTTATCATTTGGAGTCATCATTGGTGCTTCGATATATTCCTCCAAAGGTTGATTATAGAAAGACAATACCAAAATAATTTTAGCCTTTTGGAATAAGAGTTCCATCAAGCATGTCAAAAATTATTTTCACTTGAATTTTCACCCTTTGAGGAGATATCTCAGCTCTCCTCATCCAAGTGGCACAATTGAAACACCTCTAGGCTTATGGATAGCCTACAGATAAGGTGAATTTATAGATAGGGATAACTCCCTTGATGTACCACTTTAGATCACAAATATAACTAAAATTTTGGGTGGGTGAAATGGAGAGATAAAAATGAAATCAAACTATCCTAAGGGAGGTGATACACCAAATTTATTGATGAATACCAACCAACTACATGTTACACATGAAACCAAGAGACTAACCAAACATACACTTCTCCAATCTACATCTTCACACATCAATGTTACATTATGAGGTTATGGATGAATGTTTAGGCTAGGAGGACTAGACAATATTCCTTGAATGGAACTAGTGAATACACTAACTCACTAAACCTTGACACTTCCTAAAACATTTCACATGCCCTATAAGAAGAAGCTTTCCAACTAAAAATAAATGATAGAATGAAATAATCATGCTAAGGAAACAAAAACTATCATTTAATAAAAATAAAACATTCCAAATGAAAAAACTAATAAAATTAATGGAATAGATAAAAATTAGTAATATTATTGATCAAATTTTATTCAAATGATTAGGGCTTCACCATACTCAGGTGGAGCATAAATTACAATGGCCAAAATTGTTAGTTCTCATAGATCTTGAAAGAGAGAAAAGAAGAGATAATTACAAGGGTCAAAAGGACACTTGTGAAGATGATAAAAGGAGTTAATTGTGCATGATAAGAGGATGTGGGATGAACCATGCAAGGTTATAAGGAAAAATTGGCTCTCCAAGTCATGAAACTCTAGCAAAGTGGCATGAAACTTTTCATTCTAGCTTATAAAACTACCTTCATGATTTGGACCTATTTTAACATCGCAAAAATTATTATGGATAGGTATTATGATTGTAATTAATGGTTATTATTTCATACATTCTTCTCCATTCATTAGTTTTAGGCCTGGTCATCTAGAATCATTTGGGAATGAGCCATCATCATCTATAGTCCAAAAAGCCCTTCCTTCGTGCATGATGCACACTTGGCCTATAAAAAGAATCCATTTTACATAAAAATTAATGGGAGGGATTATATTAAATATTTAAATACCATCCATGGACTTAGAGTCATCAATAACACCTTAAAATTAGTCTACTTGAAGTTTTCCACCCTTCTCACCATCATGTCCACTATGCTAGTTTTGATTGGCTAAGATGAAGTAGTTGGTTGAGGAACTTATAAGTTTTTTCAAGGCATTAAATTTACATGGGGAGTTATATTAAGTTACAATATTCCCTCTCATGTGATTGTAATCACTTAGAACCTCTTGGAACCTACATAAGTCACAAAATAGTCAAAAAAACCTTGTTTGTACCATGTCCATAAAATTTTTGTATAGATAATATTCATGGTAGGGATCCTTATTGAGTCATATTTAAAAAATAATAATAATTAATTCCATTTTGGTCCATTATAATATATCTTCATCTTCATTTCTCCAATCAGGGCATTACAAGGGTTTAGCTTGTTTTACACTCTTAAGGTTTGTTCATACATATTTGACATTATAATTTCAATCGAATACCATAAAAATGTTAATAAATACCTATATAACATATCCAAATTCCTTGAGTCTCCATACAAATCACCAAAGGAGATATGAGCATTCAAATTTGACCTATTAAGCATGTTTTCTTGTTCCCTATAGGTCTGAGTTGGTTTTGGGATTAAAAAATGGATTATTTGTGACTCCTATAAAATGTGAAAGATTTAAAATATCCATAAAGACACTAAAAATTTTCCCAATCCATTTTAATGTCTTACCAAATCTAGAATTGAAAATGGCCTCCTCTTTGGCTTCTAAGCCTCACCATGCATAATAGTCCATCTACACCTTAAAACCCAAAATGATTTTTTGATGGTTCTAATTTCATCTCAATAGCATATATACATATATTTTGAACTCATAAAAATATATTAATCCATGGGAATGCTTGTCTCATGTCACAATTATAATTGACCCTCTATTTAGCCTCTCAGCATAAATATGCCTAGCAGGCTTGATTGTAGCTCTAAGGATTTAGACTTCCTTGTTAAGTTACTTCCTTATAAACAAGTATTTTAATTTTTAATTAGATGTTTTACAACTTTAAAAACCTTTTTTCCATGTCTGACTAGCCTCTATCTCCCTTGGCTAATTCCTTTTCCAAAATTGCAAGGTTTCTGTACAAGGAGAAGTACCCTTTGTCTGAGAGAAAATAGAGGGTACTTACCCTATTTGTTCAAAAAAATTAAACATTGGAGAATAATATTTAACTTTTATATATTATCTTTAAAAAATTTTATCCCTTGATCTTAATCCTAGACCCTCCAACATCAACAAAACCTAAGATAGGCTTGTGCAAAATGGACTATGTGCATGACAGTCATAGATTGACTATATATTGACCTTGAAAACCCCTTTCTCTACTTAAAATACATAATGATGGTTATATGAGGATGTTTCAAATGTTATGTAATTTTTCTAACCTTTATCCCTCTAACTTATCACATGTCTTCATATGCTCTTAATAATTTCTGACTGTGTATTGTTCTTTTCACTCAAAATTGACCCCTGTAGGTATAAATGCATGATTTGACCTTAAGATAAATATAAAAAACATCTTATGTTTCCATTAGGTTCATTTGGTGTTTTTTCAAATTTAATTCATGCTTGACCTAAGCCTAAACCACCCTTTAGACACATTTCTCAATTAACTATTTACCTACAATCACCTATATGTGACTATAGGGGACCCTATAGGTGGATTTTATCCTAAAAACCCATGATAAATATCCATTAAAAACAATTTTATATTATTTTTATTAATTTTATCCTTTTTGAATTTAATTGACTCATCCCTATACACTATTAACACTCAAGTTACTATTTCTTGCCTATTACCTACTATGGTCAAACACAGTCAACTAGGTTGGGAAAGGTGAAGTACTATAGGTGGATATTATCCTCTTGAAAAGATACACATTGTAATCCAATCCCATAACACATTTTAAAACCTCTCTCATTTATCATTCTATGTTATTCCATCTCAAATCTTCATCTTGGACTGTGTGTTATTACAATCAGTTGTAGGTGTGAATCTCTTTGTGAAAGGACACCTATAGGTTTGCATGAGATCATAAAATAGAGAAATTAACCCTATTTAATGGTCTCTCTATGCCATTAATTGTCTCTTTAACCATTTTTAACTATCCCCATATGTTGGCATGGTCTAAAACTATCAAATTGGAGTGTATGGTCACTTTTGTATCAAGGTCTTGTAGACATTAATCCCTGAGTTTAGTGTCTTTGTAGGAAACTTTAGGCCTCTAAAAAAAATTCTTCCCCTAGTAATTATCCCTCAATATTTTTCATGGAACTTTTCCTATTATATGGATACAATATTTATCTATTTATAATCATTAGAAGTCTTTGAAACTATGTTACAAGATATCAACTAAACCCCAAGGAACTATTATTTGCACTTTTAAGGAAAAGAGTCCCTAAACTTATAGTCATTATTTTGAAGGTAAACACCACCTCAAACTCTCAACTTAAACCTTAAAAATCTTTCCTTGTTCTATCTAACACATCAATACCTCAAGGAGGGTTCTAACTTATGATCTAACTCTTGAAAATGGCTCAAAAATGCTCTATTAAGGCCACCTATGGGTGGACATTTTGATGCATAGGCAATGAGGCACCTTCAAGCATTAAACATAATATTGTGAGTCTCAATGGTGTTTTGAACTTTTAAAATAGTATCAAATAGACCTTTCCCATTGTCAAAATCCTCTCTCAACTCCAAAAAAACTCATTTTCATCATAATTAATTTCTAAAAAGGCACATGTATGTGAGTTTCTTCTTGGTAGACTATATTAAAGTGTTATATATGAATGTTACATCCCTCACCATTTTAATGCTCAAATAATTACTTAATTTTTATAATAAATACAAAAAAAATTATAATATTCATCAAACATCTATAAACATGCCATACAAGGTCCATATACCATGACTTATTGTGTACGATAGTCATAAGGTAAATTGGCTACATGATCTTTGTGACTACATTCTCATGGAATATGCTTTGTAAGATTACATTTGAAGGTAAAGGGAAACATGAGAGAATTTAAAACATGAACAAGTACCTATAATAACCCTCTAAAACCATGAACAAGCATGAAGTTCTTGAAAATGGTGAAAACTACCTGTATTTCATAAAGGTGTATCCTCTTACAACTTTGAGTTGATTAAGTTATCCAAACACCTTGAAACATGAAATAAAGTATGGGGGACATGAGGTAATATAGTAAACATAATCTAGAACCAATATAAACAAATGGATTGTATGGAATTTCTTAAACCAAGGCAAAACCTATAGGGTACACAAATTAGCAAGCAAGAAAACACAATCAACTTCATGAAGATGGTCCATAAAACATAGACCACCATTTATCAAAATATTATTATGGAAATCAAGCTATCTGAGTGTACTTTCACCTCCCAAAGGTTTTTAGCCTAAATTTTCTCCAAATATCCATACCAAATTACAAACCTAAAGAAGATGAACATGAGGAAGATGATGAGTCATATTATAACCTTCTCCCATGTGGCACACTTCCCCATGGGTTGTACAAGTGCCAAAATCTAATTTTTTCTCAAGAAAACTACCCTTTCTTATAAATAACCTACAACTTTTCAATTATAATAGTTTATTAAGACCTCTTAGGACACATGGGATGTGAAATCATCTTTTAGAACCTTCACATTTCCCTAAGAGGTTGTAAAACCTATTAAATTCTCTATTTGGGACCTAATAATGACTCAAAATGATAAATGTACTGAAAGACAAATTGACCAAGGTTAATATAACATGAAATAACACCATATAACCTATAATAGACAATATGACCAAATTTTAGACCCCCTAAAACATCTAAATACCAGGTTTTTACCTATAGGGGCCCCAATTTGACATGCAAGATCAAAATTGGTCAACAAATTGGTGACTCATAGGGGTAGTATGTTTGCTATACTAACTAGACAAGTAGCCTTATCAGTCCATTGGGATTAGGGATTCACATGAAAATGAGGTTTGACATACACTTTTATTTTAATAACTTGATAACCATGATTGATCAAGATAAGACCACTAATTACCTCAACCACACAAAACAAAGGACAAACACAAACAAAATAAACACACTAAAAATACACACATGTGCTCAAAAAACATAGGAAAATTAAGAAGAAAATAACTATATATAACTAAAAAACTAATTATACCTCCCTCCTAGATCAAAGGGGAATTTTGAAACCTTCCTTACTTCATGACATGTAGGATTTAGTAAGATATGTAGCCTTTTGAGATTTAACATTGATGCCTCCATATTTTTCATAATGTTTTCCAACTTCATTGCAATGATTTAAAAAAAGAAATAAGTAGTTCCATACAAGTTTACAAAGGAAATGAACTCCTCTTGGATATAAATGGTCTCAACCTTCTCATGAACTTGGTCCTTGATTTTCAAGTTTGAAAATATGATAGTCCTACCAGCCTTGACATCATTATCCATGTCTACAACTTCTTGTACACTAGTATCATCAAATGGCTTCATGACATCATGTCCTTGACCAATAAAATGACCTTCATATTTATGTTTGATTGAACACTCAAGATCATGTTTATTGGAATCATCAACAAACTTATCATCAAATGTGTAATATTTTAGAGAATAAAAAGATTTATCCAACATATAAATTTCCTTTCATATGGAATTGGAATTTTACCATAAGTCTTCTTTCCCATTTATATAATCATCAAGAGTTAAATCCTCTACCTTACTCTCATGAGAATCTCTTAGGACTGCCACTTCTTGAGGAGTGACTTGACCTTCATCCTTGATATTACATTCCACTTCATCATTAAGATGGTCATCCACAACTTTATGATCAGACATGGACTCTTCAAATACCTCTCTCCTCAAGTCTTGGCCATATTCCTTATGGATACACATCCCCTTAAAAATAGAGGCATTAGAGTCTGATTCATGGACACTGATGAGCTCAGAATATGGATCATTATTGACATGTTATTTCCCTCAATTTATCTCTCTAGGAATATTATCTTATGCAAATCATAGATTATTAGATAGATATTACATGTAAAGTAGATACTTGTCTTATTTATATTGAACCAAAGACTAAACATTTACTTTTTTATTAATGTCTAATACATAGCATGTTTTAGTGATTTTTGCTGTGAAGAATGCTTAGGAAGAAGACACAGGTGATGTATAGTGAAAGTTCAATTTTAATTTCCATCTAGTAGAAATATGAACTCACACAGAATGAATCTATGGACTCCATAGGATTGTTTCTATGGACTCCATAGGCTTGTCTCTACAGACTCCATAGGCTTGCTTCTACAAACTCCATAGGCTCATTTCTACCAAATCTATAGGATTAATTCCATGGATTCTATAAAGACAAATCTATAAATGGGGAAGCTGGTGGCTAGATAAGATGAGAGAGAATCATTCTAGCTAGAGTCAAATAAGTAAAATACTCACCTACTATTTTGTAGGATTTTCTTTTGATAAAGTTGTATATATTTGGATCTTAGGACTATTATAGGATAGTATATCTATTTCATTAGAATAATTAGATCTCTTGGAAATCTAATCTCCTAATTTTGGATGAGTGTATCGACCAAGGAATCCTATCTCTTTGCATCCTATTTTGAGTTGATTATATTAGTATAAAATGTAAGACTTTTGTTATTAAAAAGGGAAATAGATGAAAGATACATACAAGCATATTATAGGTTTTTGACAAATTGTAATCATTTTAGTTACATGAATTATCACTTTAGTTTCTAGTATTGATTAATCTTTGTTCCTAAGTCTGAGAGGAGCAAGGGCCCACTCTCCTTAGAACCAAAAATTATGTATGGTACTTATGTTATTTTATATTAACTCTTTGTTATAACTAATCAAAATCTTTCTAATGTTTGCATTCATTCATAAAACATCAAAACAAATTCATAGTTTAAATGGCATTTCCTTATTCCAGAGTCATTTATTTTCTAGGCATAGTGTGTTTTATTTTATAGAAAATGTGTGAAGCAAATTTCCTTTTTAAGTTAAACATATCCATTTTCATGCAAGTGTAATAGGAGTGTGATTTTACTTTCAAGAAAAAGAGTGGATTTATTTGATTAAATAGTTACATCTTTCCATTTTTACAAAAAGAGAGAATTAAATAGTTTCAAACACATTTATTTCATTAGTCAAAGTTAAAATATGACCATCAAACACCCTCACAAGTAGACTTCTAGATCTACCATCTTACACCTTACTACAGACAACTTTGGACACCAACCCTGGTTGATAAGACATCAATTAAATATTGATTAAATAAGGAGTTAAATGACACTCATCATTTTCATCACCATTGCTAAGGAACAAGGTGTTAGTAAGGTAATAATTATTGGTCTAGAGTGAAAAATAGAAATAATTGTAAAAACCCATAAAATCCAAAAAAAAATAATAAATTGATTTACCATCCTAGAGATTCTCAAAGATGATTCATCCCAAAATTCCCACCAAGAACACAAGTTGAAACTCCTTTAACATCTCTGAGTAGTGAACCAGAAGTTATGAGTGAAACCTATCTATAAGAATCTTTAAAAACTTACATAGAAACTAGGCCATTGCCACAAGCAAACCCCATAGGACAAGTTCCTTAGGATCAATCTCTTGCAAGAAGACATTATTTAGAAATTGCCAAGGACTTAGAATAAACATTTAAAAAATCCATAGCTGAAGAAAATTTTGAGAACTTTGAACAAACCATAACTGATACCACAAGTATTCATTGGGAAGATCATCCCATCTTTGAAACATCATCATCAGAATAAAATATGGCTTTCTAACAAAATCCACAAAATCAACAACTTTCACAACTAGGAAGGACTTTTTCCTTTCCTATTGTTGTAGATCCTAATGATCAAACCCCCATGAAAAATATTTTACCAACTAATCTACCAAATTTTTGGGGAAGATCTATAGAATATCCTAATCAATTCTTGTTTGAGTTTAAGGTTCTATGTCAAACCTATGATTACACAAAAGATAGCCATTAATTAAAAATATTTCCCTCTACACTTAAAAATTCATCTATGAGATGGTTTATGGGTTTACCTAGCGATTCTATTAGAACATGGGATGACATGGAAATAGAATTCTTAAACAAGTATCAAGATTACTATCAAGTGAAAGAAAGAAAAGAGGATTTCTTCAAAATCAAATAGAATGAGAATGAATCTTTAGAGGAATATTTGGATATATTCATGTTCACTCATAAAAGAAGTAATTATCCACTCACTGAAGAAGTTTAGAAATTGGTTTTCTTAAAAGGGTTGGATGAAGATACTAGATATGCCTTAAATTTTATGGGAGGTGGAGATATAAATAAGTTAGTTTCCAATTAGATTTATGAGCTTTATACCAACTACTCTCGAACAAAATACATAATTAGGAGAGGATAGTTTGGGAAATCTAATGAAGTGGGTAATCTACTGGAAAAAAATTCCAATCTAAAGATGGATATTCTGGTTACACTGAATAGTACTTTGGATGGCCTTCAAGCTAAGGTGAATGCAATAGAACCCTTAGCAATCTACTATCCTAAGTGTAGACAAAAACATGCCCTTAGAGACTACCCCATAGATAAAACTAATGTTTCATTATGTGGGATATGTGATGCAATAGATCATGATACCAAATATTTCACTTATCTAATTGTTTTAAAAAATCAAATGAAAACATAAGTTTAGTCCACTAAAAAAGTAAATTATATCTAGAGACAAAACTTTGCCTCACAAAACTAGGCTTAAGGATAGTTTAATGCAAAAATCCCAGTTACTCCATGGATGGCACCATGGAATGTTTTAGTTCCTTCACCTTTTTAGAATCAACCCCAAATTACATCAATCCAAAATCCATGGGAAAGACAAGATTGGATACTAAGACCCCCATAAATGTGCCACAACCACAATAATAATGGGTACCATAGTAGCAATGGATGCCACAATAGTATCAATAATGGAATCCACAGTGGAACCCATATCAACAATTCACTCAACCAAAAACACCACTTTAATAGTAAACTATAATGCCATCCCTAGTTATTCAACAACAAGGACAAATCAATCAACCATCAATGCCTACACAACCAATAGCAAATCAAAATGAACCCTAAAGCAAACAAAAAAAACACTACTACACCAATAGTTCCTTTTCTTGAAAGATTAAATTAAATTGATATTACACTAGAATCAAACTTAGTCCATGAGTTGTAAAAGATCAATATTGAGGTACCCCTATGTTAGGTTGTGGAGCTAAAAGCTTCACCAGGATGCAAACAGGAGAAGTTATGGAGGATGCAGAGTTGTAGAGAGTTGTTGAATCCATTGCAAGGAAAACCAGCGTCAGTCTGATCAACTGACATCAGTCAGATGGTAGTGAGGAAGAAACTAGCATCGGTTACCAATCGGCCGACATCGGTCATGGAGGAACCAACGTCGGCAGCCTGTGCGTGAACAGGTAGTTTGCATGTTGATCCCAGAGAGTCTATTTTTGGACTGTTTGTTTGCATGTCAAAGGCTAGTCTTAGTCTTAAGTTGCATGTCTAATTATTGTAATAAGGATAGTCTAATTATTGTAAGCATGAGATCTATATATGGACTCATGGGCTATATTATGAACTTGTAGCTAGAGAGTAAGAGAGCAATAAGCTCCTTCAGAGAGAAGAGAGCAATGGTGCGTTCCTCCTAGTGCCATAATACCAAGGTGGGTACTAGTTTGGAGAATTAGAAGGGTTCTTCGTATGTGTATGATCTTGGTTAGCATGTGTGCATGACTTTCTATAGGAGATCTACAATGGTGAGTAAGGTCTAGTGATTTGCAGGTAGCAGCAGAGAGCAGGAGATCTACTTGGAGTACAGTTGTGTACTTGGTGAACTGGCAGCGTATTACTGACTGGTTGGAGAGGTGAACATCAATTTTATATTGGAGTTGATTGCTGTGACCAATAGAGAGAGGGATGAAGGTCTTGAGGTGTGGTGAGCCTTTAAGGTGGAAGAAGAAGTGGTATCTTCTTTATTGTATATTCTTCTGAGTGATAATTAATACAATTGTGTATTGTCTCTCAATTCATGTGTTGTTTCATATTTCTAGTTACTTTATATTTCTGGGTAAATTCCATGATTAGTTCCTTATATAGAGTAATCATATTTGTGCTCTTATTGAGGGAACAAGATCCTGACTAAGTAGGCATCAGAGCATGTTTATTGTTCTAGGTTCCTGACAAGTGGTATCAGAGCCTTGGTTGTAGGTTCAAGAGCTGATACCGACAAGTGGTATCAAAGCTTTTAGTTGGGTTGACTAGCAGGTGGTTTAGATCTGGTAGTGTTTTTTGATTACAGGTCACTCACAAGGGTTTCAGATTGAGTGGGAGTATAGCAATGGTAGAAGATAGTAAGCTACGAATGAAGAAACTGAATAGCATGAATGGTCTGATTGATGGAAAGAAAGAGTAGGGAAAAGGAGATTGTTGGTCGATAGAAGATCAATGCGTAGAAGCATATGTTGCAGGTGATGTTGCACAGGATGTTCTGGATAAAGTGGAATCTTTGTGTACAGATTTTTTTTGCCTCTTTCCATGCAGCCCATAATAGAGCATCTTTTCATGGGTATGTCTTTGGAGAGATTTATTTAGGGGTTGGAGAGCCTTGTCAGATTATTGATGAAGGGGAAGTGAAGCTGAAATTGTAGATAGATGACACACAGTGGTTGAAGGAAGTCATGCAGGTACGAGTCTTGGAGATGAGTCTAATTTCTTCAATAAATTTGGGTGATGAGAGATGCACTATAACTCTCATAGCAGATACACTTGAATTAGATAGTGGTAAGAAAGTAGGTATCCTTTATCTACCTACTTATATTTTTGATTCACCTTCTGTTGTAGAGATGTGGCTTCGTAGGCTTAGTCACATATGTAGAAGGAGAATGTAGGTTTTGAAGTGGAATTTAGATGTCTTTGACAAGCTAAAAAATTGGAAAGCCTTGGTGTTCATGGAGGAGATGACAGATAGAGATCAAGTGAGGGAACTAAATTATTCTGAGCAGAGCAGGGTTGATTTGATCAAGATTTTGCTCCATGGAGAGCTCGTGGGTAAAAAGTTATCACTCACAGACGAACACAGGTACCGGCATCGATCAAATAATAACCAATGTCAGCAGAAGGAAGACTGACATTGGTCATGAATAAACTAAAATCAGTAGAAAGGACACCGACATTAGCCATGGAAATAACATCAATAGTCAGGGTCAGTACAAGGAGCCAACATCAGTCAGGAGCAGACTGGGAGATGGCTGAGATCAGTCACTGGTATGGATGGTGGGCAGACAACAAGCTGTTAACAAGTCTCAAATGCTCATATTGAGGTCAGAAAGGGTAAGTGAACCTCATATTCATTGTTCACCTTCTTTATATTGCTTATTGATGGTCAAGAACCAGGAAGATGCGAAGAGGCAATGTAGGTAGAATCTAGATACATTGGGAGCTTGGCATGGATGAGGAGTGTGAGTCCTTGGAGAAGAACCAAATAGGGGTTTGTTGGTAGAGTTTTTAGCTGGAAGTAAGCATTGAGAGACGGAATGGATTCCCAAGTTAAAGAAGAGAGTGGATGGATACGTGAGACGGAAGGCCAAGGCATATGGTCTTGAGGAAGCTGTAAGATAGTGGTACAGGTTTGACAGGTGGATGACTAAGCATGGCTTCAGTCAATGTCAGTGTAACTATTATGTTTTCATCTTACCAGGTAGATGATGGTTGTAACATTATCTTGTTACTGTATGTGGGTGATTTGCTAGCAAGTTTATACATATAGGGATTTGCTGAGCTAAAGGTAAGGTTAGTTCAGAGGTGTGTCATGAAGAATTTGGAGTAACAAAATTCTTTGGCATAAGAGACATGGAGATTTCATCTCTAGTGGGAGCTGATGTGAAGATGGTGTTGGTGGGTTCATGATGCAGGATGCAGAATCAGAAAGCACACCAAGGGCTGGAGAATTCAAGCTTAGCTTGAAACAGGTTTCGAAATCACATGAGGTCTAGTGTAGACCTGAGTTTTTCCCAAGTAGTGGGGGTTGTCAGAAAGTATGGAGCCAATTCAAGGAAGGAGTACTGGAGGGCAGTTTAGTTGGACCAACAGCAGGGATTCTTGTTATGCAGGGTCAAGTTCTTCACTACATGGATATGTAGGTTCGGATGTGGCAGGTTACTTGAATGACAGGGGTAACATCACAAGATGTGTGATGGTTAGTCTTTAGGGTTGATCTTGAAGAGGGATACAAGCCAACAAATAATTCAGATGGTGTACAGGTATAGGTACAAGTGCAGCTATTTATCTCTAAGTGGGAGATTGTTAGGTTGTGGAGCTAAAAGCTTCACCAGGATGCAAACAAGAGAAGTTACAGAGGATGCAGAGTTACAGAGAGTTGTTGAATGCGTTACAGGGAAAATTGACATCGGTCTAATCAACCGACATCGGTCAGATGGCAGTGAGGAAAAAATTGGCATCGGTTACCAGTCGATCGACATCGGTCATGGAGGAACCAATGTCGGTAGCCTGTGCATGAACAGGCAGTTTGCATATTGATCCCAGAGAGTCTATTTTTGGACTATTTATTTGCATGTCAAAGGCTAGTCTTAGTCTTGAGTTGCGTGTCTAATTATTGTAATTAGGATAGTCTAATTATTGTAAGCATGAGATCTATATATGGACTCATGGGTTGTATTGTGAACTTGTAGCTAGAGAGTAAGAGAACTATAAGCTCCTTCAGAGAGAAGAGAGCAATGGTGCGTTCCTCCTAGTGCCATAGTACCAAGGTGGGTACTGGTTTGGAGAATCAAAAGGGTTCTTTGTATGTGTATGATCTTGGTTAGCTTGTGTGCATGACTTTTTATAGGAGATCTACAATGGTGAGTAAGGTCTAGTGATTTGCAAGTAGCAGTAGAGAGCAGGAGATCTACTTGGAGTACGGTTGTGTACTTGGTGAACTGGCAGCGTGTTACTGATTGGTTGGAGAGGTGAACATCAATTATGTATTGGAGTTGATTGTTGTGACCAAGAGAGAGAGGGAAGAAGGTCTTGAGGTGTGGTGAGCCTTTGAGGTGGAAGAAGAAGTGGCATCTTCTTTATTGTATATTCTTCTGAGTGATAATTAATACAATTGTGTATTGTCTCTCAATTCATGTATTGTTTCATATTTCTAGTTACTTTATATTTATGGTTAAATTACGTGATTAGTTGCTTATACAGAGTAATCATATTTGTGCTCTTATTGAGGGAGCAAGATCCTGACTAAGTAGGCATCGGAGCATGTTTATTGTTCTAGGTCCCTGACACCCTACTACAAGCTATTAGGGATATACCTGAATTAAATAAGATCATCAAAAACCTTTGTATCAAGACACCTGGGAGGAAAGCAAAATATATAGGAACCATTCATGTTGATGGAAAAGTTTCTGATTTATTAGTAGGAAAACTATTAGTTCCAAAATACGTAGATCTAGGAAGCCTAGTGATCATAGTTACAATTAGAGGTAAATAAATTCATAATATCTTGGTAGATTTAGGAGCAATAATTAATGTTATAATAGCTGATACTCTCCATACATTATCTCTTATGAGAATACAACCCACAACTATCATTATTCAAATGGTGAACCAATATGTAACTAAACCAGAAGGAACTATAGAAAATATTGAAGTACTAATAGAGTATTGGGAATATATAGTAGATTTCATGGTCTTGCAACCTAAAATAAAGAATCTAGAATATCCCATAATCCTAGGTAGACCATGGTTGGTTGTTGTAGCAACATTAATTAATTATAGGTCAAGGGACATGACCATTTTTAATGGGTTAAAATCCAAATGTATTTATTTGTATCCTCCTACAAAATCATCAACAAATCACATACAAGAACTTTGGGTGGATGAATCAAACAACACATCAAACAAAATTTCCTCCGTAGCTATGATCACAGTTAAAAAACACTTGGAAGAATTGAATGGAGACATAAACCTAGCATTAAAGGAGATAGTAAAAATAGAGATCCAAAAATTACTAGAAGTTGGGTTTATTTACCCCATCTCAGATAGACAGTGGGTTTCACCCCTGGTAATTATGCCCAAAAAAATGAAAAATTAAGAGTATGTGTGGATTATAAAGAACTGAATAAAGAAGCACTAAGAGATTATTTTCTCTACCTTTCATTGATCAAGTTCTTGACAACTTGGCACAAAAAAGATATTTTCCTTTCCTGGATGGGTTTAGTAGGTATAACCAGATAATGGTGGTAGTTGAAGGTCAAGATAAAACCACATTTATATACCCTTGGGAAACTTTTTCTTACTGATTAATCCCATTTGGAATTTGTAATGCTCCAATAAACTTCCAAATATCAGTTATGGAAATATTCTATGACCTTACAAATGATTGTGTTGAAGTATATATGGATGATTTCACCATTCATGGTGGAACTTATGAAGAGGCTCTTACCAATTTGGAAAGAGTATTGATCAGATGTGAAGAACATCAATTATCTTGAGCCATGAGAGATGTTTGTTGATGATGGATGAAGTAATAGTGTTGGGAAACTATATTTCTATAAAAGGCATTCAAGTATATCTAAAGAAGGTTAAAATAATCTCCAACTTACCCATCCCATAAACACAAAATAAAATTAAGAGTTTTTTGAGACATGTTTGTTACTACATATACTTCATAGATAATTTTAACCAAATAGATGCCCCTATGTTTGCCTTGCTTACAAAATATAGTACATTCAAATGGAGTGATATTTGGTAGTAGGTCTTTGAGACCATCAAAGCTAAACTCAGTAATACTCCAGTATTGAGAGGACTAGATTGGACTCAGCCATTCCATATATACATAGATGGTTCCAACACAATAATAGAATGAGCCCTTAAATAAAAGGATGAAGAGGATAACATGTATGCTATATATTATATTAGCAAAAGCATGACACCTACTGAAAAAAACTACACCATAACTGAGAGAGAATTCCTAGTTGTAGTTTATGCAATTAACAAATTTAAACACTACATAATAGCCTATAAGGTATTTATCTATACATACCATTCAGCTATTAGATATCTTACCAAAAAACCAATTATGGGAGGTAGGATTATTAGATGGTTATTGCTCTTACAAGAATTTGATGTTACTATTATACATAAACTAGGGAAGTCTAATGTGGTTTTTGATTTCTTGTCAAGAATGAACACTATAGGTGGGGAAGAATTGGTGGAAGATGAATTTCCAAATGAAAAACTATTTTTTATTTCATCAAAATCTACATGGTTTGCTGATATAGCCAATTACCTCACCACAGGGAAGTTTCCTCTACAATTTTCACAAAAAGAAAAGAAATGTTTAATCGAATAAAGTTGTTCTTTTAAATGGATTAACAGAATGCCATTCAAACTTAGACTTAACCATGTATTTCATAGGTATGTGATAAATGTTGAAGCTTATGATATCATCAAAGCTTGTCATGATGAACTAGGAGGAGGTCATTCCTAATCTCAAAGAACCATACACAAAATACTAAGAGCAGGATACTATTGGCCTCACCTTCATCAACAAGTCAAAAAATATGTCAGACACTGTGATGCTTGTCAAAGAATTAAATAGCCTACTCTTTCAATAGAGATGCCTCTACACCCTCATCCTCAATTAGTTTTAAAACCATTTGAGAAATGGGGAATTGATTTTATAGGTCCTATGGATCCTCCTTCTAGAGGAAAAGAATATGTCCTAGTATGTATAGACCATGTGACCAAGTGGGCAAAAGTTGAAGTATTAACTCATGCAATAGAAGAGATGGTAGTTGATTTTTTATATTTCAAAATCATGCAAATATTTGGTGCTCCAAAAGAGATAGTCTCATATCAGGGACCAAAGTTCATGTCAAACATGATAAAGCACTTTATACAAGTATATCAAACTCAATATAGAAAGATATCTCCATACCATCCACAGGCTAATGGGCAAGTTGAAGTCACTAATAGAGAACTAGAAACCATTTTAACCAAGGTTGTTAATTCCAATAGAAAGGATTAGGCAAATAAGGTGCCAAACGCTATTTGGGCCTATAATAATACTTGGAAAAAAATAACTAGATTTTCACCTTATGAATTAATTTATGGTTATAAGTCTTTATTCTCTATTGAATTTGAATTAAAATTTTTGAAAATAGTTGTAGAAGTAAGGATTGTATTAGAATAAATATAAAAAAAAAGACTCTTACAGCTTAATCAACTTGATGAGATGAAGATGGAAGCACCAAAAAGAAATAAATTGGTACAAAATCAAAGAAAAGTTTGGCATGATTCATAGATCAAGCAACGGAAGTTTAAAAAAGGATATTGGGCACTATTGTTTGATTCCAAATTTCAATAGTTTAAAAGAAACTTACAAAGGAAGTGGTTGGGACCTTATCAGATTGAGGAGGTCTTTGAAAATGGTTTTATTAAGCTAATACCTATTGATGATAGTATAAGATCTTTGTTAGTCAATGGACATAGATTGAAGCTTTATCAAAAACCTCTCAATAAAGAATAATGTGTTCAAAAGGTAAAACATCAAGTATCCTTTCTAGAGGACTCTGCTTCTTCTAGGGAAACTACTTCAAATCAAGTAGTTGTTCTAGAGGACTCTGCTTCTTCTAGAGAACCATCTCCTCGATGATCTTGTAAGAAAATAAAAATAAAAATAAAAATAAAAATAAAATAAAATATCAATAGTTAAAATCCTTCTAGGGACACTATTGACAATGCATGCCCAAAAAACTAGCTTGTTGACTAGCTATGCATTGCAAAAATATCTCTCACTAGAAAACCATCAATGGCTGGCCAAAGGGAAAAAATAAAATTTATAAGAAAAAAAAAGAGAATCTCATCATATCACTATGATTGGTCTTTTCCATGCAATAAAATTTGTTCTTTCAACACCTGTTGACTAATCCATGCAAACTTATTTGTGCAGGACAAATGGTGAGCAAAGGATAAATCTAAGGTCAAAAGTAAGTGAGACATATATTATATTTATTTATGTTTAGTTAACTAATTATCTTTGATTTAATTAATATTTATGATATGGAGATGACCCAAACTTGAGCCTTCCAAAATGGAATGACATGACACATATCAAAATGGATAAGCATGAAAATAAGATGGCAAAGGTGTATGTCTACTTCATGATGACCTATGCAGCTTTGGTACAATCAATTGCATCATCAATAATTACAATGATAGGGACATCATAAAGGTGTTCTAAGTGATATGATAAATAACTATCACTATCAACATGCCACATCATCATTTCATATAACTTTTAATAATTTGACAAAATGGCTGGCGCACACTGTAAAAATGTGGGGTGTTGAACTGTATAAAGTAATCATTTCAAACTAAAGACTCATGAAGCTATGTGTTTTCAAACAAAAAATTTCATTTCTATAGATCCTCAGTGATTTTTGCCTATATATTTCAATAGAAGCTATTCTAAACCCTAATCTGAGTTAAGGAAACAAAGTTGTCTATAAATCTGAGTAGAAATGGGATAGAAAATGAGATCAAAGCTAAAGAATGCAGCAAAGCTTCACAAAGACAAAGCTTTTGTGGTAGTGTTTAGATAAAATGGCTAGCTACCTTTCATTGAAAAGTTCTAGGGTTTCCATAAAACAATGGTAAGAGAATTCATCACTAATTTCACCCCAAGTTTTTAGTTGTTAAAGGCATTGTTATTCCTATTTCAACTCAAATTATAAGTAAAATCATACAAGTTCTCAAAGAGGGAATGAGAGCGATAGGTAGAATTCCATTTAATGATTTAATTATTTAGTTTAATAGTAATAAATAAACTAAGACTTTGTGTCTAATAGATTCTAAGGTAAAATAAAAAGGGATTTGTATAAATTCACTTCATAAACCCTAAAAATCTATATCCAAGTGGGTACTCAAGTATATCATTTGTGAGGGAAAAAATAGTCTTTTAGGAGGAGACACCATGAAAATATTAATACATCTTAAGTATGAGAGGAAAAACCCTCATTACAAGATTAACCTCCCATCCTTTTTATATGGTGCCCTTTAAATTATGACTACAAGTCCTAATGCTGCTCTTAGGCACCATGGCCTTATTCACCTAATTATCCAACATCACTTCCTTCAGCAAGGACAAGAGGTTTGGGAGGAATTTAATAATAGTATAAAATAACAAATTAAAAATCTTCCTACATAAGAAACCTCAAATTTGCCATGGGAACATTCATCTCCACCTGCTGCATCAATTGAGAAAATAACTCCAAAGAAGAAATCATAGACTATAGTCTCAAAAGAAATCCCTTCTTCTTCTTCAAGAAGAATCACAACGTCTCAAATCCATGTAGTTTCAAGGTCGCCAAAATAACATTAAGAATCTATAGTGAAACCAATTCCCTTGTTAGGAAGAAGAAAATTAAAATTAAAGGTTGCTACAAAACTTGAGAAGACTGAGGTTTTGATGGTTGAAAAGGAAAGACAACTTAGTGTAGCTCAGAGAGTGACCAAACGAATGAGAAGGTTAATTCTAATATATGAAGATGAACAAGAGGCTACAGACATTCTAGATAGTCTTAAAAAGTTATCTTATTCCCCCATACATCAAAGTATCCCTAAAACTGTAGATGTTGAAGAAACTCATTTTGAAAGGAACTCTCTAATCATAATAAAGAAGCCAATTCCAAGAGAAGAGCCAATCATGGTAGAGGAATTAAGTATGGTAGAACAACCACATACTTAAGTTGAAACTACAATGAATAAAGGAAAAATTGTATGCACAAATGAGAAAGGAGAGTCATCTAATATAAATTATCCTATTATGTAGTTATCCTTGAAGCTTTCTCAAGCTCAAGCTTTAGAGCAACAATAAACAACTGACATTGCTAACTTGATCTGTCAATTGTAGAATAAGGATCATCTCAACTCATTATTGGTGTAAAAATTAGACACAACATGTGCCAATCATGTAGTAGAAGTTCACAGTTTAGAAGAAACAATAAAGAAAAATGAAAGTGAATAAATAGACCTCTAGATATATGTAGAAAATCTAAAGAAGGAGAATAGGATATTGTAGAGTTTGGTAAACTCTTCCAAAGCACCTTCTAATGTTGCACCTTTTCCTCCTAAGGTATTTCTTTATCAAAGTTGTCAAACAAGTTGTCTAGGTATTCTTACCTTGAAAATGCTAAATTAAATTATAGAAGAATATTCCATACTCAAATAGAAAAACAAAGTTACAACTTCTTCAAACAAAATATTAAAAAATGAAAAGAAAGAATTAGAAGCTAAGGTCTAAGATTTAGAGGAAAATTTGCACGATGCATGTAAATTAGGGGAATCTCTTTTGGCATGTAGGAATCCATCTCCTGCATATAGTTTGTTTTTATTTGAATAATTTTATAGATGATAGCTTCTGAGGATCTCTTGTCATCTTCCTTATAAGATTTTATAGCCAACAACATTTTTGTAAATTTTCTATAGTGTTGAACCTGATCAGGAGGATTTGCTTTGTGAGTTTTATTTGCATAATTTGATCATAGGAGACCATGAGTGCAATAAGTTATTGATAAACCTTCATGTAGGAGAAGTTTAAATGAGGGCATTTCATTCTACATTCAAAAATCAACTAGCATGGAAAAGCATATTTGAGGAGTATACAAATCATGCTAAGACTACAGGATTATGTATCAGACTAGCCTTTCCTATCCCCAGATTGATCAAAAAGAATTTTAACTATGATTGTTTAAATGATGAAGTTAAAACTCATTATTTATAATCTTTATATGATTGGGCTATTTCTTTTGACTTATTTTCAAGACATAGTTTTGATTCAGTGGTGATTGCAAGTGTGAAAATGTGGGACCAGCTTTCAATGCCTCTTAGAAGATGAGAGGTCATGTCTCCAAATAACTTAAGATGGAGTATGAGGAGAGCTACCTCAATTTTGGAAATCTTAATAGAGGTAATAAAATCTAGGGGAGAAAAGAAATGGATTGGCATGAGATATAGACCCCCTTTGTTGATCATACCTATTCCATGATGGTAGAGTTGGGCTCCATAATCAGAGGATCAATTCAATATATGGAAATAAATGATTCAAGAACATCAGGGGTTTACAAGAAATTTAGACAAGAATATAATAGATGAATTTGATGACTATGATTTGAGTTAGAGTGTGAAAATCATATGCAATAGTTATGAATGCAAATGAATGTTTGCAATGGGACTTACAAAAGATAAAGCCTAGAGGAGATGATGAGCTCAGAATATGGCTCATTATTGACATGTTATTTCCCTCAATTAATCTCTCTAAGAATATTATCTTATGAAAATCATAGATTTTTAGATAGTTATTACATGGAAAGTGGATACTTGTCTTGTTTATATTGAACCAAAGACTAAAACTTTACTTTGTCACTAATGTCTAATACATATCATGTTTTAGTATTTTTTATTGTGAAGAATTCTCAAGAATAAGACACAAGTGATGTATAGTGAAATTTCAATTTTGATCTCCATATAGTAGAACTATGAACTCACAAAGAATGAATATATGGACTCCATAGGCTTGTTTCTATGGATTTTATAGGCTTGTCTCTATGGACTCCATAGGCTTATTTATATAGACTCTGCAAGCTCATTCCTACTGACTATAGAAGGTCAATTCCATGGATTCTATAAAGATATAGCTATAAATGGGGAAGCTAGTCGCTAGATAAGATGAGAGAGAATCATTTCAACTGGAGTCAAATGAGGAAAATGCTCACCAACTATTTTGTAGGATTTATTTTTGATAAAGTTGTATATATTTGGATCTTAGGACTATTATAGGATAGTATATCTATTTCATCAAAATAATTGAATCTCTTGGAAATCCAATATCATATTTTTGGATGAGTGGATCGACCAAGGAATCCTATCTCTTTGCATCCTATTTTGAGTTGATTATATTAATATAAAATGTAAGAATTTTGTTATTAAAAAGAGAAATAGATGAAAGATACATACACTCATATTATAGGTTTTAGACAGATTGTAATCATTTTAGTTTTATGAATTATCACTTCAATTTCTAGCATTGATTAATATTTGTTCCAAAGTTTGAGAGGAGCAAGGGCCCACTCTCCTTAGAACTAGGAATTATGTATGGTACTTATGTTATGTTATATTAACTCTTTGTTATAACTAATTATAATCTTGGTAATGTTTGCATTCATTCATAAAACATCAAAACAAATTCATAGTTCAAAAGTCATTTGCTTATTCCAAAGTCACTTTCTTTCTAAACAAAGTGTGTTTTATTTTACAACAAATGTGTGAAGAAAATTTCATTTTTAAATTAAACAACTCCATTCCATGCAAGCATAAATAGGAGTGTGATTTTACTATCAAGTAAAAGAGTGGATTTTATTTGATTAAATAGTTACATATTTTCCTTTTTAGTAAAAGAATGAATCAAGTAGTTTAAGACACATTTTTTTCATTAGTCAAAGTTAGAATAGGACAATTGAACACCCCCACAAGTAGACTTCTAGATCTACCACCCTACACCTTACTATAGACATCTTTAGACACTAGCCTTAGTTGATAAGACATCAATTGAATATTGATTAAATGAGTTGAATGACACTCGTCAGACACACATCCCTTCAAATATGGAGGCAAAATCTTGTGGATTTTTCTTTTGTTCACAAAGAGGATTCCCTATGGTGATTTATTCCTCATATTCACTCATGAGGTCTTCTTGATCAGTCATGAATTGAGCTTTCTCTTCTTCACTGGCTTCTATCAAGATAGGTTCATTTTCAAGAAGGGGTGAAGTGGAAAGTTGATGGATAGCTTCATGGGTTTGAGGTGAAGGAGATGGAATATGAGATGTATTGGAAGGTGAAGGAGTTGGAAATGGAGTGTCAGATGAAGGAGAAGGCTTATAAGTAAATTTGGAAAAGAGAAAAGCACTAATAAGCTCATATGGAAGTGATTTTTTGGGTTGATTAGAAGGAGGAACACCTACAAAATCAGGATTTTCACATTTCCAATGATATCCTTATCTATAATCCATGGAAAAATATAATTTAATATGAAAATATTGATAATATTACTCTTTATGTTGATAGGTATCATGATATGAATGATAGGTCTCATAATGGGACTGATAGAGAGATGTTTCTTGATAGGTTTCTTAGTAGCCATTATCATAGAGTTATCTAACAACATGGTGTCCATATGTAGAGGGAAATAAAAGGCTATAGGTATGCCATGGCTCATAGGATTGATAATGATTTTGATAGGACTATTGAGGTGTAGAAGGTGATTCATAGTAAGGCTGATAAGAAGGTTCATGATAGGAGTATTGGCCATAGTTATCCATATCAACCTCATGTATTAGAGGAAACACAAAAACTAATTAAAATTTGTATATATATATATATATATATATATATATATATATATATATATATATATACATGGGATGCTTAAAACTAGAATTTATAATTCAAATTCACCATTGGTGCTTGGATAAATGGCTCCAAAGGTTGATTATTGAAAGATAACACTAAATTTATTTCAACCTCTTAGACTAAGAATCCCATTGGGCATGCTAAAAACTATTTTCACCCTTTGAGGAGATATATTATCACTCTTCATCCAATTGGCCTAATTGAAACACCTCTAGTCTTGTGGGTAGCTTAAGTTTGAGGTGAATCTCTAAATAGGGCTAGATCCCTTGATGTACTTCTTTGGATCAAAACTACATCTAAACTTTGGGAGGGGGAGGGAGAGATAAAACTAAAACAAAACTATTCTAAGGGAGGTGATAGCCTAAATTTATTGATGACTACCAAACAGCTACATGTTACACATGAAACCAAAAGACTAATCAAATATACACTTCTCCAATATGTATTTTATCACATCAATGTTACTTATGAGGTTATGGATGAATGTTTAGGCTAGGAGGACTAAACAAGAGGCCTTGAATGGTACTAGTCAATATACTAACTTAATAAACCTTGAAACTACCTATAACACTTCACATGCCCTAAAAGAAGAAGATTTCCAATTATAAATAGATGATAGCTTGAAAAAATCATGCTAAGGAAGCAAGAGTTATCACTTATGCAAAATCAAACATTCAAAATGAACACAATAAGAATAGTCATATAAGAGATAAATATTAGTAGTATTATTGATCAAATAGTATGAAAATGAGAAAGGCTTTACCATACTCAGGTGGAGCATAAATTACAATGGTGAAAATGGCTATTTATTATAGAACTTAAGAGAAAGAGGAGAAGAGAGAAGTCAAAGGGTCATAAGGATACTTGTCAAGATGAGAAAAAGAGTTACTTGTGCATAATAAGAGGATGTGGAATGAACCATGTAAGGTTATAAATATCAAGTGGCTTTTTAAGTCATGAAACTCTTTCAAAGTGGCATGAAAGTTCTCATTCTAGATCAAAAAATTGCCTTCATGATTTAGACCTGTTTGAATGTCCCAAAATTGATTAGGGAGAAGTATGATGATTGGAATGAAGGGGGAGGCTTTTAGAAATGAGAAGATTTAATAATTTCAATAAAATGACACAAAAATTTGAACTAAGACCCTATCAAACATCTCCAAATGCCTTGAGTCTCCATACAAATCATTAATGGAGATATGAGCATTCAAATTTGACCTTTCGAGCTTGTTTTCTTACTCCCTATAGGTCTGAGTTGGTTTTGGTCTCAAAAATAGATTATTTGTGACTAATATACAATTTTATAGATTTAGAATATCTGGAAAGACCCTAAAAATATTTCCAAATCCATTTTAATGTTTTCCCAAAGCTAGAATTAAAAATGTCCTCCTCTTTGGCTTCTAGGCCTCACCATGCCTTATAGTCTATTTGCACATTAAAGCCAAAAATGATATTTTTATGGTTATAATTTCATCTCAATATCATATATAAATCTATTTTTACCTCATAAAAAATTCTCAATACATGTGAATGCTCATCTAATGTCACAATTGGTATTGACCCTCCATTCGGCCTCTAAACCTAAATATGCCAAGTAGGACTTGACTACAACTCTAAGGGTATAGACCTAAATATTTATTTAACTCATTATAAATAAGGATTTTAATGTTTAATTATATGTGTTACAAATTTAAAAATCTTATTTCTATGTCTGACCATCCTCTAACTCACTTGGCTATTTCCTTTTCCAAAATTACAGGGTTTGTGTATAAGGGGAAGTACCCTCTATCTAAGACAAAATAGAGGGTACTTATCCTTTTTTTTAATAAAAATTAACCATTGTATAAGATTATATAATTTTAAAATATTATCTTCACAAAATTTTATCCTTTGATCTTAAGCCTAGACCCTTGAACTTAAACAAAACCTAGATAGGCTTGTGTAAAATGGACTATGTGCATGACAGTCATAAATTGACTATATATTGACCTAGAAAAACCCTTTATATAATAAAAAGACATAATGATGGTTCCATGATAATGTTTTAAATGTTATAAATGTGTTCTAACATTCATCCCTCTAGCTTCTCATATGTCTCTATATGTTCTTGCCTGATCTAGATCATATGCACAATTTTTTATTATGTACTATTATTTTCACTCAAAATTGACCCCTATAGGTATAAATGTATGGTTTCACCTCAAATAAAATTTAAAAAACCTCATATATATCCATTAGGTTCATTTTTTCTACTTTCATTCATGATTTAACTAAGCCTAACCCACCCTTTAGACACATTTCTTAGTTAACTATCTATCTACATTCACCTACAACTGACTGTAGGGGATCCTATAGGTTTATTTTATCCTCAAAACCCATGATAAAAATCCATTAGAATACCTTTTATATTATTTTGAGTCATTTTATTATTTTTTTAATTTAATTTACTCATCCTTATACACTGTTAACAGTAAAGCTACTATTTCCTGCCTACTGCCTATTATGATTAAACACAGTCAACAGTGTTAGGAAAGGTGAAGTAATATAGGTGGATATTATCCTCTTTAAAATATACACATTTTAAACAATACCAATAAACATATTATAACCTCTCTCATTTATCATTCTATGTGATTCCATTAAAAACCTTCATCTTGGACTATGTGTTATTACAGTCAATTGTAGTTGTGAATCTCTTTGTGAAAGAGCACCTCTAGGTATGCATGAAACCCTTAAATAGAGAAATTAACCCTATTTAATGGTATATATATTCCATGAATTATCTCTTGGAACATTATTAACTATGCCCATATGTTGGCATGGTCTTTCACTATCAACTTGGAGTGCAAGGTCACTTTTGAATCAAAGTTCTGTAGACATCAATGCTTGAGTTTATTATCTTTGTAGGTAACTTTAGGCCTCTCAAAAATTGTCTTCCCCTAGTTATTCTCCCCCAAAAAAATTCATTTAACTTTTCATATGATATGGATAAAATATTTATCCTTTTATAATCATTGGATATCTTTAAAACTATGTTACAAGATATCAACTAAACCCCAAGGAACTCTATTTTGCACTTTTAGGGAAAAGAGTCCATAAACCTATAGTCATCCTTTTGAAGGTAAAATCCATCTAAATATGTTAACTTAGTCCTTCAAAAGGTTTTCCATATTCTATAAAACACATCAAGACCTCAAGGAGGGTTCCAAATTATTATTTAACTGTTCAAAATGGCTCAAAAACTCTATGTTAAGGCCACTTGTAGGTGGGCATTCTGAGGCACAAGAAATGAGGCACCTTCAAGTAGTAAGCATAATATTATGAGTCTTAATGGTGTTTGAAAATTTTCAAAGAGTTTAAAATATACCTTTACCATTTTTTAAAACCACTCTTAGCTCGAAAAAAGATCCTTTTCAACATAATTGATTTCTAAGAAGGCACCTATAGGTGAGTTTCTTCATGGTAGACTATATTAAAGTGTTCTATATGAATGTTACAGCCCTCTCTTACCATTTAAAAAATAAAATAATTTATTTTTGTTGATCAAATATACACTAGTATTTGGAATACTCACGAAGCCTCCATAAACATGTCATACAAGTTCCATACATGTGGTTTACCATGACTAATTATGTATGACAGTCATATGGTAAATTGGTTGCATGATCTTTGTGACTAAATCCTCATGGAGTATGATTTTTAAGAATATCTTGGAAAGCAAAGGTAATCATGATATAATTTAAATCATGAAAAAGGACTTATCACAACCCTCTAAAACCATGAACAAGCATTAAGTTCTTGAAAATGGTGAAAATTACCTATATCTCAAAAAGGTGTATCCTCTTGTAACTTTGAGCTACTTGACTCATCCAAACACCTTGAAACATGAAATAAATAATGGGTTACATGAGGGTATATGTTAAAAATAATCTATAACTGATATTTTCAAGTGGATTATATGGAACTACTCAAACCAAGGCAAAACCTATAAGGTGCACAAATTAGCAAGAAGAAAAACATAGTCAACTTCATGAGGATGGTTCATAAATAAGAGGCCACCATTTTTCAAAATAATGTTATAAAAATGAATTTATCTAAGTTTGATTTCACCTCCCAAAGGTGTTTGACTTGGAAGTTCTCAAACTATCTGTACCAAGTACAAATCTGAAGATTGGTTTTATGTGCTTAGAAGGGTAAAAAAAGAGAAAAATGGTTTTATCCTGAAAATGGCACTTACAGATCAGATTGTGATGAAAATGGTGGAAAGAGAGAAGGAAGGTGCATGTGGGAATGAAGGTGTGAAGGGGGAGAGTGTAGGTCACAGCTACAGGGTGGCATTGGGAGTGCAGCAGTTGGCCTAGGGAGTTCAGCAGTCAGCCCAGAGCCTGAGGAGTACTGGAATGGTTTTCCCCCCACTTTTTCCAAGTCCATGTGATGTTGAAGAGCCAATTGGCATGAGACTTCCCAAGGTCAATGCATGCCTAGAAATATGCAAGGAAAGGCCCAAATTGGTCATACCTATGGACATGATTGGTGAGGATATCAAATATTATACAAATCATTCTCTGTATTGCAAGTTTTTGGGGCTCAAGACTTTGTTCTAGTTCTTGGAAGCATAGGCTCAGAGGACATGTGCTCCAAAATGAGAAATGGATATCAAAATATTAGCCAATAGTTATTTTATGGTCACTTTTACTTACTTGACTGACTGTAGCAGAGTCTTTGCTAGAGGTCCATACTTTCACAATTAGGTGGGGCTATTTATCAAGCCATGGAATGATGGTTTTATACCTTCAGAGGAATTGCCAAACCAAGGTCCAGTGTCGGTGTGGCTACTTCACTTTCTGGTGGAATGCTATCATGAAGATACCCTTTAATTACTTGCATCCCTCCTGGGAAGGCCAATCAGTTCATCAATGTCAATCCTTGGGAAAAAGGTAATGACTTATGCCCGCATTTGTGTTGAAATAAATCTTAGTAAGCCAATACCTGATGCTATTGAAATGAGTGCAGGACCCTTTTCTTGGGTACAATAATTGGATTATGAAACTCTTCCCTTTTGTTGTCATCTTTGCCATGCTTATGGTCACTTGAAATGATGGTGTCCCTAATCTAAAACCTTTAAATCTCAGCCTACTCAACTTTCTCATAATCTACTTGGAACTAACAAAAGGAAGGGCCCAATTCTAGGTGAGGCACCAGAAACTGATGGTTTTATCCCAATTAAAGGGCGATATAAAAGTAGGGGTCAAAAATAGTCTTTAAAGGAAAGACAGGTAGATGACTCGCTTAACAGATTTGAAATTCTAGATGACCTTAACCAATAGGAGGTGAACCCAAGGTTGATGATTTTGGATTAGCAGATTAAGGGCCTAGCCTAGGAGAACAATGTTTTAGTTGATTTAACTGAATCATAGGATGTTGGGTATGGGCACATGGATATGGACCAATAGATGTTGATATCGAATATTTTGACTTCCTCAGTTGTTCCCTCTAAATAAGATGGGAATTTATCTTTAACAGGGAAATCCAAAGAACTAAGAGCAATAAGGATTAGTAAATCTTCTCTTCACTTGGGACTTTTGCAAAAAGACCTTAAGAAGGGTGGGGGGAGAAATCGGTCAAGCTTGGTAGGAAAAAAGACTTGGAAAAGATGAAACTAATGGGAGAGACTTTGGTGGAGTCGGGATTAGTGAAGACTCTGGATGCTCACTTTCTAAATCCTTTGAAATGATTGTATTATCCTGGAATGTAAGGGGTTTGATTAATATCCCTAGACATAATGTTCACAACTTGATTAGAAGTCAAAGACCTGATGTCCTTTTTTTGCATGAGACTAAGCATTTAGTAGATGCTATGTATAGATTAGCACCTAAGTTGTGGAGACATGGGGACTATCAATGCATTGGGGCTACTGGATCTTTAGGAGGATTAACTTACCTTTGGAACCCCCACAAGATCGGCCTCATAGGATGGTTGTCCTCTAAGTTTTCCTTGACTATGATGGCTTTTAGCTTTAAGATGGGGGAAGTCATTCTCCTATCCAATGTCTATGCCCCTACTGACTGGTAAGGTAAACAATCCCTATGGGGCCATATTAGTTTTATCCGTAGCTTGGCTCCCCTCCAACCTTGGATTATGGTTGGAGATTTTAATGCTATTTTAGATTTGACTAAAAAATGTGGTGGTATGACAAAGCTTGACCCCTTTGATTTGCTTATGTGAAATTACATTCAAGTTTTGAATTTAGTCGACATTCAACCAAATAATAGACAGTTTACTTGGAACAATCGGAGGACTGGCCAACATTGCATTGCTAAGTGACTGGATCATTTTTTGGTTTCTAGCTACTAGGTTGGGGGTATGTGGTCTACAGGGTCTAAAATTTTGGACTGGAAAGGATCAGATCATTGGCCTATTAAGATGAATAGTGTTTCAAAGTACCAATCTCACTCTCTTTCCTTTAGATTCCAAATCATGTGGCTATGAGATCAGTCATTGTTCGAATGTGTGGCCAACTGGTGGAGGTGGGGCAGGCCTGCCCATGGTACAGTGATGTATATTTTTGCTAAATCACTATAGTTTGTGAAGTATAAGCTTAAACAATGGAATCATCAAAGATTTGGGAATATTTTTCATGCTAAGGCTGATGCATAGGCTAAGCTTGATGGTATCATAAGAACAATTAGGGAGGAAGGATAGACTAAAATCTTACTTCAAGATGAAGCTCAGGCTGTGAAAGACCTAGAGGAATGTGAGCTATGGGAGGAAGTGTTTTAGAAGTAGAAAGCTTAGATAGAATGGCTCCAAGAAGGTGATAGAAATACTTATTTTTTATTTCAATCATCCAAAGCCAGGAGGCACGGCAACTCTATCTCGGTCCTAGTTAATGAAAGAGGTGAGCGGCTTAATTCCTTTCCTACAATGTCAGAGGAGGTGGTGTAGTATTTCTCTACTCGTTTTTAGGAAGATGTGAATGAGGAACTACTAGAAGAAGCATAGATTATCTATTACATTTTGCCCCTAATGATGTGTGAAATGAATGAGAATTTAATGAAGGATATCACACTTGGGGAGCTTCAAGCGACTATTTCCCAGATGAAAAAAGGGAAAGCAGCTGGTCCTGAAGACTTCTCGACTGAATTCTATCAAGAATTTTGGGATATTATCGAATTGGATATTTTAGCTATTGTTCAAGAATCTTAGTGGAATAAGCAAATGCTTAGGGATTCAAATGCAACTTATCTCTCCCTCATACCAAAATGCGAAGGAGTTGATAGGCTAAGTCAGTTTCACCCTATATCTCTTTGTAATGTTGTTTATAAAATCATATCTAAAATCATTGTAGAAAGGTTAAAAATTGGGCTCAATGATGTGATTTCTAAAGAACAGAGTGGTTTTGTGGAAGACAAGTAAATTCTTGATGGTATTGTCATAGCGGTTGAGTCCATTCACTCCATGGCCAGCTCCAAGGATAAGGCAATGTTTATTAAGCTAGATATGGCCAAGGCTTTTGATAAGGTCAGATGGTCATTCCTATGGAAGGTTCTCAAAGATTTTGGTTTTGTGGATGAATGGACCCAATGGGTCATGAGCTGTATTTCCTCAGTTTTCTTTTTGGTGCTTATCAAAGGGGAACATACGAAGTTATTTGGTGCCTTTAGGGGTCTGTGATAAGGAGATTCCTTGTCTCCATATCTCTTTCTTCTTCTTGATGAAGGCTTGGGGAGGATGACCAGAAGGAACAAAGAGGATGGGCATATTTAAGATTGGTGATGGGGGGTGAACTATTAGCATAGTCTCACTTGAAATTTGCTAATGACACTATTCTGATGGGCATGGCCACAATGAGTGAAGCTGCCAATTTGCGCAGGGTGTTGGATGTTTATCTAATGGCCTCAAGGAAAAAGGTCAATAAATATAAGTCATCCATCTTCTTCTTTAATACACTAGCTCCCATACAACAGTAAATTACTTGGACTATGCATTTCCAGATTGGGACTCTCCCCTTGATTTATCTGGGTATTCCTATTACAGCTGGCCGTATACACAAAGAATCTTAGCAAAATATTTTGGATAAATTTTGGGTGAAAGTGAATCATTGGATTCACAAGTGGTGGTCTTTTTTAGGCCATGTTTAATTAATTCAATCTATGGTGTAGGCTTTGCCCATTTACACATGTATGCTTTAGGTTGCTTTGGTGGGAATTGTTAAGGAATTTGACTCGATTACTAGGCAATTTTTATGGGTTGGTACTTTGATGACCTAAAAATGGAGCTTAGTTAGATGGCAGATGGTCTGTAGCCCCAAAAAACATGGGGGGCTTGGCCGAAGGCATATGAACTTAAATGGAGTTGCTTTGGTGGCTAAGCTTTTTTGGCGCTAGTGCAATTTACAAGGTAAGGCCTGGGACAGAATTATCTCTCAAAAGTACTATTTGGGGGCCACTCAGAGTGATATTCCTCATTATCCACTCATTGGATTAGGCTCAGTGATATGGAGGACTCTCAAAAAAGGGGCTGCTCTTATTAAGGAAGGCTTATTCTGGATTTGAAAGTGGGGATCCAAGGCTGTCTTTTGGACTAATTTTCGGAATGGTAACCCTCCCATTATTTCTCAACTCCCTAATCTGTTGAACCTTTGCCAAAGATTCCTTGATGCTGGTTGGTCTCGAGTGAGTGACTTTAAATCATACATTTCCTGTGGAAAGCTAGAGGTGGCAAAATGGAAAGTGCTTGAGGTTTGGCTGGTTGTTGGAATGTAGGAGGAGCATGATGAGCTACTGAACCTCCTTTCTAGATGTTGATGTAGCTCCATCCAAGAGAAAGATGAGATTGCTTGGTCTACCAATCCTAAAGGAAATTATAAAGTTGCTTCTAGATATCAGGCTTTATTATCTCAGAGATTGGGTAGGGGAGAAGTGCAATGGTGGAGATAGGTCTGGAATAAATTCTCATGGCCAAAATGCCACTGCATTGTTTGGTTATTGGCTTGGAATAGGTGTTTGACCTGGGACAATCTCTAAAAAAGAGGCTTCTAAGGCCCATCCATTTGTGTTATGTGTGGAGTGGCTGAGGAGGATTCTGCTCACCTATTTTTTTGTTATTCCTTTGCTTTGCACTCTGGCATTATTGGTAGTATGTATGGCAGCACCTCTGTCTCCATGTTTCATCCTCGGTTGATTTTTGGAGTGGCATGGGAGAACCCCCCTCAAGAACAACTTTTTTACAAAATGTTTGGTTGGGGGGGGCATCTTTTTGTTGTGGTAGCTCTAGTTGGAGAGAAATAGGTAGATATTCTAGAATGAGAGGATTATGGCACAATAAGCATGACAGAAAGTAGTAGGGATGATTTAGGAGACTATGCAAGCCAAGAGTGAGGTTTGTCTCCCTTTATCGAAATAGGATGTTGAGGTGGTGGCGTGCCTAGGATTCTGGAGATTTATAGGTAATTTAGCTTGTGTTAGGAGAGGTCGACAGTGCAAAGAGAAGATTCATAGGGACGGTCAGTGGTAGTACCCTTCCAATGGGTTTCTCAAGATCAATACGGATGGCTCTTCTAGGGGCAATCTCAGCCTTGTGAGTACTGGTGGGATAGGTAGAGACTCTGAAGGTAAGGTGATTTTTCTCTTTGCAGTCCATGAGGGGATGCAAACCAATAACATGATAGAAGGCTAGGCTATTCTCTATGCTCTTGAGAAGGCTCAGGCATTGGGTTGGCATAGAATCATTTGTGAATTGGATTCTCAAGTCATGATCAACCTGCTTGTTAAGAGGAATGTGTTGGATGTTAATTGGCAATTGGCTGGGATTATGTAGCAGATTTTGAGGATTAGCTCACTCATGGATACAATTAGGTTTGTTCATAATCCCCATGAATGGAATAAAGCAGTAGATTGTTTGGCAAAATGGGTGTCTGAGCATTTATATGGTGGTAATTCTAAGGATTGGGAGTCTCTCTCCTTGGAGCTTTGATTTAATTTGGAATGTATTTTAGAGGAAGATAGGAAGGCTCATATCAACATATAGGTGGGTTTGTCCCTAGTTTTTCTGTGCTTGTTGTTTTCCTTTAGGGATTTTGGTCCCCCATTCTTCTTGTAATGCTCTTGTTCTTTTATTAATATATGTTTACCCTTTTTATTAAAAAAATGGCACTTACAGATCATGTCAAGCATGGAGATTAAATTGAGGAATGTTAAGAGTCATATTACAACCTTCTCCCATGTGGCACACTTCCCCATGGGTTGTACAAGTGCTAAACTCCCCTTTTTTCTTAATATAATTACCCTTTCTTCTGAAGAACCTACCATTTTTCATTTATGATAGTTGATTAAGACCTCTTAGGACACATGAGATGTGACATCATCTTTTGGAACCTTCAAATTTCCCTGAGTCTATACAACTTATTAAATTCTCTATTTAGGACCTTAAAATGACTCAAAATGATAAATGGACTAAAAGACTAATTGACCAAGGTTAATATAAATTAGACTAAATGATGTATAATACACCTTATGACCAAATGTTAGACCCCCTAAAATATATAAATACCAAGTTTTTACCTATAGGGGACCCAATTTGACTTATAGGGTCAAATTTGGTCAATATTTACCATGCTTAATAAAATTTGGGTGATGTGTACATCTAGGTGGATAATAGGATACATACAAGCATGTGTAACATTTTATTAGATTGGCAAGGTGTGGTGGTATTTTAAGCTTGATGTACTAGTTTTTATAAACATAAATTGACATGGTATTTAAATCTTATATATTTAGTTATAACATGTTGTAGTATTCATAGCTATGATAAGTGGTTCTAAAATGGTCTTATTTTTATACTTAGACATGGATAAATGTCCTTCTACAGGCCTGCATAGAGTCTTAAAATCATCTTTTTTGCATAATAGACTAGTATTTTATATGTTAAAGAAGGGAATAAGGTTTAGCATAAAATTTTACCATTCATCTTAACTAGTTATAAACTTCAAAGAAAATGTGGTAATAATGACTAATTGTACATTGGAAAGAATATGTTTGTTTATTAAAATGATGAATCAAATATGTTTAAATATGAAAATAGAATTGTGAAAACTAGTTGGAAATGACCATGATTTACATGTTACATATTATAATTTGTATTTTTTTGGATTTAATAAGCTTGATATTTATATATATGATTAACTAGTTTAGATCCTTTAATGTATAAAAAACATAGTTTTTAAAATGACTTAAGTACAATGACGTATAATAGTTTATATCATAAAATAATTAAGTAGAAACTGTATTATATTTGGGTTTTAAATTGATTTGGTTGAATGGAGATTATATTTGTGTCAACCTATAAACATATATAATTCATAATGCATGAATATAATTATTATGAATATCCATTTATGGCAATAGATTTTTTCTCATATTCAGAATATGTTTCCATAAAGATAAATTCATAGTAATTGTGTAAATTATCAATGTGAATTAAGTACATTGTCTCTACAAGTTATAACTATGTATGAATTTGAAACCTATATTATACTATTTTATAGTTGTGTAAACATTAAATGGACTACATATATGTAATATGGTGTAATTTATATGTCCCTCACATTAAGGGATAGTGAGTTATGAGTGGGAGGCCCTTTTAAAACATCACTTGTCATTAGTTAGAATGAAGGGCATATCTTATTATGCATTTATCAAAGAGTATGGTTTTAATGAATAAGATATAAATTAATTTGAAGTTTGAAGTATAATAAAAACTTTGGCAAAAGTAATGTTATAGATGTATACATTTTCTATTCACTATATTGTCTAGTTTACATGCATGTGTGAATTCATATTAAATAGAGGATGTTTTTCATGGTCTATATGATTCATTCATGTGATAATGATAATATACAAATTATTCTGGATAGATTTTTTAATGCTTGCATCACCATTATTTACCACTCCATGAAGGGAAGGGACACTCTTAGTGGGGAGGTGTGTGGGGAAATGTTAGTTTATAGATGGAGGAAAAGTGCTCAGGTGATACTCTCCCTCTCTACAATTTTATATGACCCAAAATTGATATTCACTCATAGCTAATGTATAATAAAATGAGTTATTGTATAAAACTCCACTGTACTGATATTGTATAGAAAATGTATCTATTGATAGTTGTATATTTATTGTTTGATTATTGTAAACATTGATGGTTGTAACATATAGTTATCAATAAGCTAATGTATTTTTGAATTTGTTCATTTGAAATTAACTTTTATTGGTACATTGATTTTGATGTATCTGTTAACACTTCATACACTATATAGACCTCTTTCTAAGTAGTAAATCAAATATTTACCATACTTAATAAGTGGATTTAATATCATTAATTATAGATGTAATTAAATTTAAATATATTAAATTTATATGTATATATAATGCATGAATTATAACCCAATGCTTAAACCATTTTGTGAATGTTGTAGTTTAATTATTGTTGACCAAATTTGACTTCCTAGTCAAATTAGGGCACCTATAGGGAAAACCTTGAGATTTTAGATCTATAGGGGATTTAAATGGATGATATAAAGTGCTTAAAGTGTCAATTAATGTCATATAATGTTATAATACCTTTGGTTATTAGTCCCATAGGTCTATTTAACATTTTTGCGGCATTTAGAGGTCATTTTAAGTGCATTTAATGCTTTATACAAATTCGTTTAGAAGTGTGTAAGTGTAAAAGGTAATATAAAGTACCATATGTCCTATGGATTCTGTAGTATCTATCCCTAATTTAAATTTTGTAGATTTATCAAGAAAGAGTAGTATCCATCGAAAATAGGAGCTTTTAGGCACTTGTACAGACTTCCCAAGCCCATCATCAGCCAAAAATGTGAGAAGAGAATATTCACCATCACACACTAATTTAAACATTTTTAATTCAATTATAATGCAAAAATATTCTTTTGAAACTTATTTGATCATTTTCTCCTCTTGGCATACAAAGAGGGCTCAACTTCAAGTGCTCACCATGAGTCGTACAGTTGAAGATGGAAGAAATGTTTTTGGGGGTGGATAGGGATCTAAGTGTACTAAAAATACATAAAAATAAGTTTAAATTTTGTTCATACCCTTCTATGAACAATCATTAACAATCCATGCAACTTTTTGGGAAATTACATTGAAGAGGGGGTCATTGTTCATATTCTTCTTCATTTTTCTTGTTTCAGTCTAATGATTCCTTATTTGAAGAGGTTTCCACATGATTTTAAAGGTTTTATTTCATTTTTTACATCCTTAAGTTGGCTTGAAAGGAATTAGGAATGTAAGGAAGCCTCTTCTAGGCTTATTTTCCACTTTGGGTTAGATTTCTACCTTCTTCTCAAAGGGAGTGCACCTACAAATGTTTTTGGATAGTTCTCCACACCAAAATGAGGGATTGGAAAAGGTTATATATCTCTCAAATGTCATGAAATTTTTTTAATATCACAAGCCTCCTTAAAAGGCCCAAATTGTGCATTTTTTCCATTTTTTCCATTCAATGCCCATTGCAACATAGTCTAACTTGTAGGAGATCCATACCAAAGAGGTAAGGGAGCATCAAGGAATGTGAGATGATTTTAGGAATCTATTCTCAAATCCATATGCATATAAACTCCATTTATGTAACCTAATTCTTTCACTAAGTTATGGAAGGTAGAGTATTACAAATAAAAAAGGTGATTGAGTTTTGGTATCATAGTCCCCAAAAGATCCAAACAAAGATCCAAGAGGTTTTTACTCTTTCCATAAAGTGGAACCATGATTGCTTTTGGAAATCCTCTTAAATTCATCTTATATTCCTATCTAAAAGATATCATCATGCTAATTTTTAGATTATAAGGACAAGGATAAGATATAGTTTGACACCCTCAAAAATGGTGAAAAAGCCACTAAATTTTGGCATTGACATCTACAAGTTTGGAAAAAATTTGATGCTTGCATTACTTAAGAAGATGTTTGACCTTGTTTGAGTTGGAGAAGCAATTCCAAACATTCCAAGAAGGTGTCTTGAGCATTCACAACATAGGAGAGGTGATGGCCACATGAAATGACCTTTCTTGGCCATCCCCTATCTGTACATAGGGTAGTGAGGGTAATGTTTCATTAGATGGCATAAAATATGGTATTGAAATTTCCCAAGGAGGAAGATAAGTGCTAATATTAATAAAATAAAGCTAAATATAATCTACAAAATCTCCATACACTCCTAAATAAGATAAAAGTTCTCTATGAAACCTATAGGCTTATGAATAGACACCTATAACCAGCCTATTTGGAAATTAGTCTCATTCAAGAACAAAAGATGGTTTTTGGAACTCAAATATAGTATGTGTTGATGTAGTGGATTGTACCCTCTAAAGGGAGGCTCAACTCTCTTCATCCATGGAACACAATGGATACATACCTCTTTTTGTGGATGGCAAACATTAGGGATGAATCTCTAGATTAGGGGATAACTCCCTTTGATACACCTTGAGACCCTAGATCTCCTACTGATAATTATGGGGGGGATAAAAAGGGAGAGAAAATACTAAAAATGGGACCTAAGTTAACAAGTGATTCACCAAAACAATTTGTCTACTTAGCTTTGGTATATACTTTGAACCATAGACAATAATCATATACTTCATTCAGTTGAGAAACTCTCCTACATTAGTATTTTAATAGGGGTCCCTATGGAGATATAGGGAGGAATAACTACCCGAGGTGTTTTAAGACACACTATGGTAGCCTATTCATATGCACCTATACTCTACTATGGACATTTCTTGTTGACATGTAAGAAAGAACTCACAATACACTAGATATGTTGGAATAAACTTATGAAAGCATGAAAAGAAAATGACTTAACACAAGATAAAACCATAGACATATGGAAAAGTGCAATCTCAAATGGAGTTAAAAATGTTTTTTTTGATTCAAGGTAAATTCTTATAGGGTTTCACCATACAAGTTGAGATCTTTTTTCTAAAATGAGTAGTTACAAATATATAGAGAACTAGAAACAAGATAGCTGACAAATCAAGGAATGGAAACCCATGCTTAGTTAAACACTTTTGTAGAGACCAAAAGACCATATTGCTATCACTTCCTTTGAACTACCTATGGGAGCTATGTTGTAGGCTATCCAAACTTCTATCCTTACTTTCTTATGCCTTTAAAAGCATGGGATACTCCTAACAACTGACAAAGCCATCCCTAAGTTATTGTGGCTGGACCATGCTCTCATCAATGCTTAGATGCAATTGGTTTTACATTAATTGTGAAGCAAGAAAAACATGGGATGTTAATCTCTATAGTTAAAAAACTAATCTATTTATTATTTTTCAATAGATACTATTCCACTAAAATGTATTAATTCCTTTTACTAAGTGTGCCTATGCCACTTGTCTTATTCTGAATGGTCATTGATTCTACCTTTTGTCTTTGTCAAGTTGCTGGAACTATTCTAAGCTTTGTCTTTTCTACTTTATATTTGCCTATGTTTTGTTTCTTTCTTTTGATTTCTCTTTCACTTTGGTTTCTTTTCTCTTTACTTATCAGGCCTTTGGGATCTCAGTGATCTTCTACTCCTTCTTGATCCTTGGTCTTTGTCTTGTCTTATTCCTCCCATGTTTACTCAGGTTTTGGGCTCTTTGCCATTTTTATTTTCCATGGATTCTTCTTCTTACTCACTCCTTAATTTTTTTTATCTCTTTTATCTTTGCTTCTCTTTGTTTGTGCCTTGTGTGTCTTTTCATTTAGGCATTGGCTTTTTGCAATGTTGATTTCTTTTGAACATTTTGTGTAAAGGAAATCATACTTTGGATCTTCCTTTGCCTTCATTTATTTTCAATGCTTCAAGCTTTATCCTTATGATTTCAGTAGGTTTTTGTCCAAAGGAAATTCTCTCTTGGCTTGTTTTCTTTTCTCAAAGGGAAAGTGCCCTTCAGGACTTTGCAATTTGTCTCCTTCAACTGGTTGCCCTCCTCAAGGGTTTATTTCATCCAAAAGTGCCCTTAGATCTTTCTAAAATGGTCTTCATATTTCTCAATGTGCCCTCCATAAGGGCACTTTGTGCCTTGAAATATCCCTTTAAAACTTTTGATTTGGTCCTAGCACCGACCAAGGTGCCCTCCGTAAGGACACTTTGATTCCAAAGTTGCCTTTCAAAAGAATTGTAAGGGTCCTGTGTACCACCTAAGTGCCCTCTGCAAGGGCATATACCCTTTAATAATTCTATAACAAGCCTTCAAAAAAGTGAAGTCCTCTTTCTTTTCCCAAGTTCCCTCTGAAAAGACACTTACCCTTTAAATTTTTTGCAAATGTTCTTCAATCTGTCAAAATGCCCTCTAAAGGAAATCTATTTCCTTTTGTGAGTTTCTTAGACCATTTTAGGTTCTTCAATTGATTCTACTTATAAAATTAGACAAGTAATGCACCTGCACAAACTTGATTTGCACTAGATAGACCATTTTGGACTTCCCATGAGCTTCTACTTTAGGTTTTACATCAACTTCAACTAATAAGTTAAATAAGTAAAGACACTTGGAAAATCCAATTTAGTTTGTCAAGACCAAATCATGTTTTGTAAGTGACTTACTTATAAACCTTTACAAGTAAAGACATTTGCAAAGTCCAAATTACACCACTAAGACCAAATCAGGTTTATCAAGTGACTTGACTTATGAAAATTTCACAAGTATAGTCATTTGGAAAACCTAAAATGCACTGCTATAGGTGAAGTAATTATTCTTGATAAAACCAAAATACACTTGACAAAGTAGAATGAGGGAAACACATAGATTTTTCATGAGAAAGGTTTGACAGAGAACATTTTGCATAAGACAATTGAGGGATGATCTAGCCAAAACATGGATTGAATGACTCTTGCAAAGAAAAAGGAGGGGGTGCCCAATTTTGGCTTGTAGGACCAAAAATTGGTCAACACATTTGGTGACTCATAGGGAAAGCATGTTTGCTATGCTTGGGAAAATTGATAGCCACAAATTCCATTGGGCATGGAGTTAGGATGGATCTTAGAGAAGTCAACAATAGCCTTGTAAGCACCTATGAAACAAAAAATGTTTTACCCCAAAAAATAAGTAAAAAACACACACAAAGGCTAAAAATACTACACACATGTGTAACAACACTTAGGGAAAACAAAAGACAACGTAATAGAAAACAAACTACTATGTAAAGCTAACCAAATATGTTATTCTCCCTCTTAGATCAAAGGGAAAAATTATTAAGTCTCCTTCATGGAAATAAAACTTATGGTGCCAAACAAGTGGCTAAATGAAATGTAGGCTTGGTGACTTTCCCTTATTGCCTACCACCTTAAGTGTCTTATATCTGAGTGGATCAGAGTCAAATATGTCTCCAACACCTATATATTCACTTTTCCCTTTGAAACCTAATTCATGTTGGCCCCTCATGCTGGTGTATTTCATCAAGAAATCAATGGTTGTTAGCTTATCACCATAATCCTCACTTAGCTCATAGCCCCCTTGGCATGCACCATCGATTGACTTATTCCCTTTAGATTTATTAAGGAGCCTATCAAATTGATCTTTTGGTTTATCATGGCTTTCATGAAGAAGGGTGACTTTGTGATGTCTAGAATGAGATCACAAACTAGTTGCTCATCCTAGGGGACATCATCTTCTTGATCAAGGCTCTCTTATTTACATCTTTCATTAAGATGGTCAGGCCTCTCCTTTTCTTACTAAAAAACAAGAGTCTTTAGTTGTTCAAATACATGCTCCTGATCTTCCTCCAACTTGAGTTCCATGGCATGGTCATTATCTTCATCATAGTAACAAGTAAGTTCATCAAATAAGGGGGGAGAGAGCTCACCATGCTTACATTCCTCATCATCCATTATTGACAAATAAAATTTGTCAACCTCATCTTCATATTACTTAAACATCTACATGTATTCATGACATCTATCTTCTCCATTATTTATGATGTATTCAAAAGGAGAATCCATGATGATTTCCTCCTCATTTTCATCCATGAGAGCTTATTGACCAGCCATGAATTGAATCCTCTCTTCTTCAGTTGCCTCTTTCAAAATAGGTTCCTCCTTGAGAAGGGATGAAGTAGAAGGCTGATTGTTAAACTCATGTGGGAGAGGATGCAAACCTTGAGATAGAATCAAATGATTCTCTTATTTACATTAGGCTAGAACTTCATCCACATTAGATGTGGCTTGATATCTCTCTTTTAGAGAGGTGTAGATGGATTGTGTTCAGATGTAGGATCTTTTGCTTGGTCTAAACCATCCATCACACCTTGGCTAAAGAACCTCATTCTAGACTCCAACTCTACAATTTGCTTGGCTATATTCTCTTAGGAGAGACTTTCTTAGAGGTCACAAGCATCATCATGATGAGTAGGATCAGATTAATCTTCTTCAAGGATTATATCAAAATGAATAGGCCTCTCCTCGTCTTTTTGCCTACCCCATAATTCCATTGTTTGCTTCCAACTCATGACCTTGGGATTGGAACTCTTCCCTTGTAAATAGGCAACAAAATTATCCTATTCAAGGTCCTAAGCTGGTTCATGATAGGCACTCCTATGATAAAATACTGGGAAGGGCCTACCCATGCATATGAAGAGATACTTAAGAGAGACATGTTGCTTTCTAGAAGATATAGGGTGATTCCCATCAAAAGAGGGTCCACATTATAAATAATTGAGAAGATAATTCTCCATGAGATATTTTTCTAATGCCCTTTGGTGTTAGAAAGTTAGATGCAAAGGATTAAGAGCAAGAGTGATTAATGCACTAGATGAGCCAAAAGATTAGATTTGGTAAACAAGGGCTATTTGGTAGAAAGGATTTGGTATATAAGAGGGGACTTTCTTTTGAGTAGGAGTGGGATAATCTATAATGGGAAAAGGCATACAAGGCTGATTGCCTTGAATGAATGGGCTCCTCCATCTTGCTAGTTCATCCTTCATGGATTGCAAGGCCTAAGTTTGCCTGAACAAACAATCCTCTTTATACATAAGCTCCTGTTGATATCTATTCTACTCATCCAATCTATCTATCTCCATCACTTGCTTCTTGAAATCCAAAATTATCTCCCTTACACTAGGTGAAAGGAAACTAAGAGAGCCGCTTGAAGTGATTCCATAAACAACCTAAGCTTGATCAAAACTATATGAAGGAACATAAGGCCCATGTTGGTCAGCAATGGGATTATACATACCAAAGTGATTTCTTGATGGCACCAAGACTGCTTAAATAGCTGATTCAACTTAGAGTCACCATTGATGTTGATGAAAAGCCTCCAAAGGCTTGTTGGTTGAAGAACATACCAAAAAATTTCAACTCTTTGGACAAAAAACTAGTCCCATCAGGCATGATAGAAACTATTAAAACCATGGATTACACCTTGTGAAGGGAGGCTCAACACTTTTCATCCATGTGACACAATGGAGACATCCCTCTTGTTTTGGGTGGTAAACATGAGGGATGACTCTATAGATTAGGGACTAGCTCCCCTTGATGCACCTTAAGGCCCTAGATTTCCTATTGCTAATAATGGCAGGATGAAAAAGGAGAGAAATAGTATAAATTAAAACCTAAAATAAAGTGCTAATGCACCAAAATGGTTGGTTTACTCAACTTTGACATACACTTTTCACCAAGGACAAGCTGATATACACATCATTTGACATGAGAAACTCTTCTTCTTCATTATATCTCCATATGGCCCCTTATTGAAACACTAATGCTAAAGAGTTTATCATGTCAAATGAAGTGTATATCAACTTTTTATTGGTATAAAGTGTATGTCAAAGCTGAGTAGACTAACCATTTTGGTACATAACCACTTTATTTTAAATTCTAATTTCTAGTATTTCTCTCCCTTTTCATCCCCCCATTGTTAGTGGTAGGAAATATAGGGCCTCAAGGTGCATCAAGAGGAGCTATCCCCTTCAAAGGCAACTTTTGAAAAGAAAGAGGAATTTTTGACTTTTTTGAAGGGTCATTACATATTCCCAAAGGCTATGTGCCCTTGTGGAGGGAACTTATGCCATGTATAGGACCCTTATAATTTTTTCAAAAGGCAACTTTGGACTCAAAGTGTCCTTATGGAGGGCACCTTGGGTGGTGGTAGGACCAAATCAAAAGTTCTAAAGGGGAATTTTGAGGCCCAAAGTGCCCTTCTAGATGGAACCTTGAAAAAAATGAAGACCATTTTAGAAAGCTTAAAGGGCACTTTTGGATGAAAGAAACCCTTGTGGAGGGTAACCAACTGAAGGAGACAAATTGCTAAGGCCTGAAGGCCACTTACCCTTTGAGAAAGGAAACAAGCCAAGAGAGAATTTCCTTCAGACAAATGTATGAAGGAATTCATACAAAAGCACATTGAAATTAAAAGGCTGAAGCCCGAAGCATTGAAAAGAAATGAAGGCAAAAGAAGATCCAAAGGATGATTTCCTTTAGACAAAATGATTTAGATGTCAACTCAAAAAAGGTCTTAAAGAAGATTGAAAACTACATTTCATAAATCTGATTGAGACCTTTCTAATAGTATGTAGAATGTGGAAAATGGAGCTCATATGCTCCTTATGCAGCCAATCAAAGTTATAGTCAAACTAGTCAAATCAAGTCAAAGTTGGTCAAAATATATAAATTAACCATTATAAAATGATCTAAGAATAGTTCCATGGTGAAGATCTCATTGCAAGATTTTTGGCATAATTTATGGTTCATGAAACGGAGTTTGTATGAAAAAGATATGGCTAGTCAAAGTTATGGTAAAACTTGGTCAATAAGATGACATGACAAATCTGGGCCAATAAGAACATGACACATGGCATAACATGGAAGAAAAATAGTGATTTTGAATCATTTGTCTTTGATATGTGATCTTTGAAAATTGGTAAAAAGCATTTGGGGTTTGAATGGAACATCTAGTTGGACGTCGACAAGTGGCACAATGAGTGGTCGACAAGTGGCATGGCAAGATTAGACCATGTTGTGGGTCCACAAGCCTCCACATGGCTTGACACCATAAATTTTTTTTTTTCCAAATGTTCCAAATAAAACATATTATATTTTTCCCACAAATCCACATGCCACATAGTTTCCACATTCCATTCATGATCTATCCATGTGAAACCACATAACCCTATGTTCCATGCTTTAATTTCCATGTGACATCCACATGTTTTCCATGTAACTCCCATGGTGCCCACACCCTTACAACATGAAATACCCAAGCCACCACATGCCATGTTAATGCCATTGTATATCCACCTAAATATATGTTTATGCCAACCACTTGGCATTATAAAGCAAAAGATCCATGATATTTTAATAACCAAATAACCTTCCACCATCCCAAATATGGGATTAAAGATCAAGATGGAGACCAAGTATGTTAGAGTGGGAATCAAACCTTGGTATGTTTAGTAAATTTATAATCTCCTAAATAATTGGAATGTTGGTGTAAAAACTATATAAAGTGCTCAAATTTGTATTTATAATTCATTCAAAAAGCTTAGCAGCCAATGTTATAAGCTATAAGAGCTTGTGCATCTTGTAGAGAGAGCTAGAAGCAAAATATGGGAAATGTCTGAAAAGGGACTAATATTATTTTTATTAAAGGAACAACTTTTTAGTTGTTAATTTTTCATTTTGAGAACTTCTAAAGAACTTGTAAGCCTCAGAAGTAGTCCATTGTGTTAAGGCATAAGGACCTATTTCTACTCTTACTCTGATTTGAGGCATCTAGAGTCATTTTTGGACCTCAAGGTAAACTAGTTAAATATTCTAGTATCTTAGGTAGTTCTAATGATATGTTGAGTGTCTATATTTGAGACCTTTTGTTTCAATATTTGATGCTCAAAAGTGATATTTTTGAGTAGAAGACATCCATAGGTATGTTTCAGGAAGGTGAAGAATCTATCTGTGGATTCCAAGATTATTAGAAGGTACATAACACTTGAATTCATTATTATTATATAAGTTTTTTTATTTACTTGTAGACATATTATAATGAATTAGTTCAACTAGTTAGCGACCCTGGAGACGCAGGAATTACCGAACTCTATAATCAGCTCTTATGCAGTATGGTGTGTAATTTCTTGCATTACTTTTCTTTAATTTGATTAATATATGAGATAATTTTTGGTATTTAATATTTTTCCTATAAATTATCCAAATTAAACTTTTTTCATGAAAATAAGTGTTAGTTTATGGATCGATTTGGTATTAGAGTGGTTAGTGTTTTCAGCTAACCTCTATGTAAACATTGTTTTACTACGTCAAGTTTGATATCAAAATTAAAATTATGTGACTTTGTGATTTTACTCACATTTTTTGAAACACTATGGATCCAATGATAGCTCAAGTTCTATTTTTGTTGAATATAATTATCATTATATTGATATAATACTTGCAATTACAAGAACCATGACAAGCTATAAAATGAAGACATGTGTTACAGATTAAGAAGCTCAAATAGAGCATTGATGCTATATGAGTATAGCTATAGCAAGAATGATGTCAAAAGAAGTAAATATGAGTGAATTCAAAAGTCTATGGCTATTACTCCAAAAAAGGCCACATTGCAGATTAATGCTAGAATTTACACATTTATAAAGCTCCATCATGGTACTAGCAGAGATGCAAAGCAAAGGGGATGGCACCTATTAGAAAATATAGAAAGCCCAGATCTCCTAAGCATCAAAAAATATATGAAGGATTACTCTAAGATATTTTTCCAAGATAGACTACAAAGGTACATTTTGGTTATAGCAGTGATTCTTTTAATTCACATATTCTTGTTAGTCCTATTAATGAGAATGATATTAGAAGTTAGAAAGCAAGTAATGCTCCAATGATCAACATATCTTATGATGTACATGTCGAAGATGAAAATAATGAAATCAATATTAGGGATAATGAATGTACTAACCCTAAACATTCATCTAGTTCATGTGCTGAGACATCTGAAAATCACATGAAGGGAATAGGTTCTAAGCTATTAGGAAAAATGGGATTTGAAGGAAATAGCCTTGGCATTAATGGTCAAGAAATTGTCCATCCTATCTAAGTGGAAAATAGACCACTCCATGTAGGATTAGGATATGGAGGTGAAGTACAAATATCTCAAGAAGCTAAGTTGGAAGATTACTCAAGCAACAAGCTAAGACATTTCGAAGAGCTAGAAGAATAACTCTTCAAAGACGTGATAGTTACATTGGATGAAGAATATTCAGATGACTCATCAAAGTATGAAAAGAAGAAATACTCAAATGCATGTTTTGATTATGCACAAGAGAGTCCTAAAAGGAAGTTTAAGAAAAAAATTGAAATGAAGTTGTCTAAGGAAGATATGAAGTTAGGTTTTTACTTCAATGCTAAAGGGTAAATGTTGAAAGAAGATAAGCAAAGTCATCCACAACTTCAGGCAAAGGTTGTAACTACATCTTTAGTCAAGTAAAATACAAATATTCCTCAAACATAATCTAGTTGGTTAGAACCTAAGACAACATCAACAAGGGAGATGATAGTCAATGAGAAGCTGATAGTTCAGAATTTGTCACCCTGGAAAGGTAAGTAAAATTTCTAAAAAATAATAATTGGTAAGCATTCTAAGATAGATGTTATTTTTGATAAGAATTATCAAAGGAATTTGATATCTAAAGATATTTTAAAAGCCCTATATTTGGAAACCAAGTCACATTTCCAACCCTATTCTCTGGATAGAATAGATGTTGGTAAAAATGTACATGTAAGCAAAACATGTAAATTAGGGTTTGAAATTACCACCAAATTTTTAGATGAAGTTGAATTAGATGTGGTTCCACTTCAGTTTAGTGGCATTATCCTAGGTAAACCATATTTGTCTCTAAGAAAGACAACATTTTCCAAAAAGGAAAATCAATATAGCATTGTAAAAGTTGAGATAGAATATCTCATACGAGCACACTGTTAGTAACTGCTATAGGTAATTGTACCTTTAATGTTATTTCATTCATTTATGTTGTAGATAGGAACACTATAGGGTAACAAAAAACATGTCATGAAAAGCATTAGAAATAACTCAAAAAATAGGTTATATATTTTACTATGTAGAGTGTACAATCAATATACATATTTGTAAGACCTAAATATAAGCATTATTTATACATACGACCTGATATGGGAAATGTTTGTAAACTGTATTACTAGGTAAAAAACCTAAACGGATAATTGTAAATGGTGATTGTTATAATACAAAATGTCTTGATATATTTTTACATTATCAGATTTGATGACCCATTAGAGTACCTCCAAAACTAACTAAAAATCAAGTTGGTATCTAACATTCAAAAGATCATTCAAGCTAGAGCCAAGAGCTAGAGCTATGAAAATATCCTCATCTAAAGTACCAGGTCTAGTACTAGCTTTTTGAGAACAAAAAGCCTTCTTAGTGGGGAGGATTGATTAGGAGGTAAACACAAAAAAAAGGTCTTGAAGAAGATTTAAAACTACACCATTTCATATATCTCATTGATACCTTTTTTATGATATGTATAACATGGAAAATGGAGCTTGTATGCTCCTTGTCCAGCTTGTCAAAGTTCTAATCAAACTAGTCAAATCAAGTTAAAGTTGGTTAAAATATAAAAATTTACCATTATAGAATGATCTTAAAATATTTCCATGGAAAATATCTCATTTTGAGATTGTTGGAACAATATATGGTTTGTGAAACAGAGTCTATATGCAAAATATATGGCCTATCAAAGTTATGGTCAAACCTAGTCAATAAGATGATGTGAAAAATATGGGCCAATAAAAATGTGACACATGGGATGAGATGGAAGAAAAATAGTGATTTTTAGTCATTTATCTTTGACAATTGGTAAAAAAAAAATTGGGGTTTGAATGGAACATCAATTAGATGTCGACAAGTGGCACAATGAGCGGTCGACAAGTGACGTGGCGAGATTGGACCACGTGATGGGTCCTCAAGCCACCACATGGTTTTTCAACATCCAATTTAATTTTCATAATGTTTCAAACAAACCATATTATATTTTTACCATAAATCCACATGCCACATAGTTTCCATGTTCCATTCACATTATATCCATGTGAAAACACATAACCCTATGTTCCATGCCTTAATTTCCACTTGACATCCACATGTTTTCCATGTAATTCCCATGGTGACCACACCCATACCATGTGAAAGACCCAAGCCACCACATGCCATGTTAATTCCACCATATATCCACCTAAATATGTGTTTATGACAACCACTTGGCATTATAAAACAAAAGATCCATGGTAGATTAATAACCAAAGAACCTTTCCCCATCCCAAATATGGGATTAAAGATCATGATGGAGACCAAGTGCATTGGATTTGGAATCAAACCTTGGTATGTTTAGTAAAACTATAATCTCCTAATTGATTGGGACATTGGTGGAAGCACTGTATAAAGTTCTCAAATTTTTATTTGTAAATTTATTCAAAAATCTTAGTAGTGAATGTTATAAGCTATAAGAGCTTGTGCATCTTGCAGAGAGAGCCAAAAGTAAAATTTGGGAAAAGTCTAAAAAGGGAATGATATTATTTTTCTTAAATGAACAACTTTGTAGTTGTTAATTTTTCATTTTGAAATGTTATAAAGAACTTGTAAGCCTTGGAAGAAGTCCATTTTGGTAAGGCATAAGGACCTATTTCTACTCTTTCTTTGATTTGAGGCATCTAGAGTCATTTTTGGACTTCAAGGTAAACTAGTGAAATATTTTAGTTTGTGAGATGGTTCTAGTGATATACTGAGTGTCTAGATTAGAGGCCTTTTTTTTCCATTTTTGATGCTCAAAAGTTATATTTTTGAGTAGAAGACATCTAGAGGTGTGTTTCAAGAAGGTGAAGAATCTATCCATGGATTTTGAGATTCTTCAAAGGTCCATAATGCTTAAATTCATTATTTTTATATAAGGTTTTTATTTAATTATAGACATATTATAATGAATTGGTTTAGCTAGTTAGTAAACCCAGAGACATAGACATTATTAAACTCTGTAATCAGCTCTTATGTAGTATGGTGTGTAATTTCTTGCATTGATTTTATTTAAGTTGATTATTATACTAGATAATTTTTGGTATTTATTATTTTTCTTGCAAAGTATCCAAAGTAAAAATTTTGCGTGACATAAGTGTTATTTTATGGATCACAAAATATCTGAAGGAAATCCTTCAGACATTTTGTTCGAAGGAAATCAATGTTGCAAAAATATGACACTTGAAAGAAAAAACCTACAAGGCACAAATAGAGAGAAGAAGAGATAAAAGAGGCAAAACAAAAGCAAGGAGTGAGCAAGAAGAAGAATCCATGGCAAAGAAAAATGGAAAAGAGCCCAAAACCTGAGTAAATGTAGGAGGAAGAAGACAAGACAAAGACCAAGGACCATGAAGGAGCAGAATATCACTAAGAGCCTGATAAGTAAATAGAAAAGGAACCAAAGAAATAGAGAAATCAAAATAAATAGACAAAAAATATGTAAAGATAAAGCTTAGAACAGTTCTAGCAACTTGACAAAGTCAAAACATAGAATCAATGACCATTCAAAACAAGACAAGTGGCATAGACACACTTAGAAAAAATAAATTAATACATTTTTATTGAATAGTATCTACTAAAAACCAATAAACAGATTGGTTTTTGAACTATAGATATCAGCATCCTATGTTTTTCATGCTTCACCATTGATGTACAACTAATTGCATCTAGGCATTGAAGAGAGCATGGTCCAGCCACAATAACTTGGGGATGGCTTTGTTAGTTTCTAAGAGTATGCCATGCTTTTTTAGGCCTAGGACAACAAGGATGGTGGTTCAGATATCCTACAACATGGCTCCCATAGGTAGTTCAAAGAATGTTACAACAACATGGTCTTTTTGTCTTTATAGAAGTGTTTAACTCAGCATGGGTTTCCATTTTGAGGTCTTTTTGAATGTACCAAAGGTTTTGAAGAGGTTGGTAGGTAATTTTTAGAGTTTAGGAAGATTTTATTTTCCTTTGAAACTCCACAAGAAGCCACATCCAACTCTAGACATATTTAGAACCTCATAAGAAGCATGAAATCCACTCGAAGATCAACTTTAGACACTCATATCTCTCATAAATATTTACATGGGACCCTGAGACAATTAAAGATTTTAGAAAGGGTCATTAATGAGATCTTAGTGTAATTTTTCAAGGGTTCCAATGTTTAACCTTTATGACTAAAGGTTAAGATTCTAGGTCACTCAAAAAACTTGTAAAACCCTCATAAGGACACAATTAGAGAGAGATATTTTTGAGTATCTAAATGTATGGTGATGGCCATGAAGCCACATGTAAGTTTCAAAGGACTCTTATAGGATCTCACACATGTACTTTATTTGTATGGAATTATATAGAACAGGGGAAAACTAGGTTTATTTGGGCTATTTTGAGTGGTGTGTAAGCTACATGAGGAGTTAGAGGGTGAAACAAGTTTTGGAAATAAGCTATACACTTGATATAACTCCAAAAATTCATCTCATATTCTACATTATAATCTAAGTGTCATACCCAGACTCACACTTTTAGCTAGTCTAGTGAGCCAAAATAATGAACACTAGGGAGAGTAGTGAAAAGCAATAAGGGAGACCTTTTAAAGGTTTTTTTATTGAAACTAATGGTATGAATAATTTTATAGGTGTCATGTCTTATTTTTCATGGATCATTTATGAAAATTGAGGAGTTTTGATGTCAAGTGGATAAGGTGCATGGAAAAGAACCTTTTGGAAATTGCTAGTGATGATTTTGCATGTCCACAAGAATAGGGATGGTCAGGCATCAATCCAATGCCTGTGGGGACTTGTTTTTAACCCATTTTTCTTATACCAAACATAATACATAACCATTTTTAGTGATATGGATAGTTTTGGAAGGCAACTAAGGTGGGCAATTTCTTATGTCAAATTGGGAATTTTGTGCAATTTTTCACTATCTTTATGGCTTGTTTTGTACAAGTATACACTATGACATGGCATATATTAGCCTACCTCTCTTCCACATATAATTTTAGCTAATTATAATAAATGGACACATGCCCAAGTGACTCTTGGACTTACCTTCTCTCTAGCTTCCTAATTCTTCTATAAATTCTAGCCATTTTGGCATTATATAGGATCTCTCTGCTTGGGTATGGTGAAGCCCTACCAAAATTTTGACTTGAACTAATAAAGATAATTTTTTTACCTCATTCAAAATATTCACTAATTGTACATGATAGTTGTTGGTCTTGTGCAAGTGTAAGTTCAATTACCTTCACATGTACTCTCCTTAGTACCTTATGTATTTGTAATTTCCTTTTGCAGGTCAGCAAGAAGTGTAAAAGTATATTTTAGGTGTAGTGAGTAGGCTACTCAATAGAGTGTCTTATAATGCCTATTGCTTAGGTCCTCCTAGCCTATGATACCTCCAAGACCACATGTTGAAACATTGATGCAAGAGGGAATATTGTCATTGGATGTAGTGTATATGCAACTTATCTTCAATTCCAAGTACATGTAAAGGGTATGAGTTTAGCAAAATCAATTGGTGTATCACTCCAATATACAAGGTTTACTTTCATTCTATTTTAAACTCTTTTCAACCCCCCCACCCCAAAAAAAAAAAATGTTAGTAGTAGGAACATGTGCTTGAATGATACATCAAAGGGAGATAACCCTTATCTATAGGTTCATCTCACAAGTTTTCTCACCCACAACAAGTGAGATGTCCCAATTTTTACACTAGTATTAGAGGCATAAAAAACCTCTTATCATAGGGTGCATCCAAGTGATAACAATTTTTCGCACACCTGGTGGATCTATTGAGTCTATTATTTGAGGAGTTTTGGTGTTCTCCTTAAGACATTAGCCTTTGGAGGTAATTCACTAAGCACCAATGGTAACTCCAAGTTCATATCTAATGGTTGAGTAGTCTAGGTATACCTATTGAAAGTGTTTTCTTGTCTCATACTATTTTTGTGAAGTAACTCATGGATAATAGTAGTTTGAGCTTTTTTTGACACAAGTTGAAGAGTTGTGTCCAGCTTTGCCTCTTCCTCCAAACTATGAACAAGTTCTTAGCTAGCTTTGTCATGATCCTCATCAAGCATAAGTTTTTGATGACTAGCCTCATCAAATTTTTGCTCCTTCTAGCTCACCTAGCTCCTCTTCAAGCCATTCTATTATTAGTTTCAAAATAACTCTTCTTGATTATCAAAACTATATGTTAGACCTTAACATTAGGTGTGTTTTTGGTTAAAATATTACTAGTGTTTATGTCAAAAGTGTGAGGGAAGATTTGGAGAAAGTAAAAAGGGAGTGGACCCCTATAGAGAAATCTAGTTGTCCATTTCCTTCTAATGATATGCTTGATGTTTGTGGTTTGATCTTCCATCTAGAAGAAAGGTTGAGAACTTATGAACAACCTCTATCTTGGCATCCTCAAGGTGTTCTAAATTCCTTGTCCTTTCCCCAAAACTTATTCTCTTGGAAACCCATACAATAAATTAGTCAAGGAAAATAAGATATAATGATGGAATAGGCTAATACACTTGGGGAATATTGTGAAGAAGAAAAATTGAGTTTTGAGGCTCACCTTGAAAGGGAAATTGGTTTGGCAAACTAGATGTGGATGAAACCTATGATGGTAGATAAAAGTGAGTTATCTAAACCCATTCCTCCATCTTATAATGAAGGCACCAATCCCAAATAAACTCTAAGTTTCCTAGATATATCTTTCTCTCCTTCATTAGCCCCTCAACTTCATGAAAACACCCTTGAACCCACCTTCCCAAGATGGAAGGATATGATGGCAAATAATGAAGGAGAAAATCATGCCTAAGTGGAGAAGTTAGGGAAGAAACATTTAGAACCATTCAAACCCCTCCCACCCCTCAAGAAGCTTCTGAAACTATCCTTCCACCTCTTCTAACTAACCAATTTTCCCATCCTAATGTTGAAAATTTTATTACCACTTGGGAATCCCATTTGGCTAAACTCTCCATTTTTGAAATGCCTAAGGTTGATGTCACTATGAGGGAGGATGACATTGAAATCTTAGAATAGATTGAAGACAGATAAGAGTTGAATGATGGTGAGAAAGGATCAAATTTGTCAGGATATGAATGAATATTTCCCTTGTGTTAGAAAACATGTCTTAAAATAAGATCTATTGGACTCTAAAAAAGAGGAAGAAATAATCCTTTTTGACTATTCTTCTCATGATGCAGGCTAGCCAAAAGATAATGACCTATGGCAAAGGTTTGAGAGCATATGTAATGAAGTTGAATCTCTTAAAGAACCTAAAAATCCATTGGAGATAACCAATCATGACAAACAATAAGATGTGTCTAAAAGGGAGGACATGTGGAAGATTTACATGAAAATATTCTAAGGGTATGAGGAGGAGGAAAAGACCAAGTGCCTAGACAAACAAGCTCAAAGTGAGGGAGGATAAACGCATGTTGAAGATCAAGATCATGAAGAAAGCCTAGATCATACTAGAGCAATCTATGATGATTTTAGGCCCTTTGAAAGTGATTTGGAGTGTTTTCCCACATGCACCTATGCATCTACCTCCAAAAACCTTCATGAATAATGTCAACAAGATACACTCCAAGTGGGTCTGATACAATTTTCCTTGAGGAGTTTTAAGAGATTATGAGAATGGAAAATGATGATCAAATCCTTCAAGGAGAGATGTAATTACAAGTTGTCCCATATATGTTTTTTTAGACTTGTCATGACAGGATAAAGGGACAATAGTTTGTAGTATGCTTTGAGGTTCAAGAGGACCTCAGATACCTTGAAAACACATGGGAGATGACTCCAGTGAATGGTGTGAAAAATCAAAGAGCAAAGAGAAGACAAGAGTAATCCAACACCCCATATAAGAATAAGAATGATTGGCATCCTCACTCAACTAGTTAGGAAGGAGACCTAAGATACTTCCCTTTTGATCCAGGAAGGGAGGTATGAGCAAGATGTATGTACATAATTGTTTCCTTTTTGTTGTGTTTATTTTCCCTAAGTGCTAAGTAGCACAAGTATGTTTGCTTTAGTCCTTGTCATGTGTCTTTTTCCTTTGTGTGTTTGAGGTAATCAATGGTTGTCTTATTGATCAAGGTTTTATTCAATGGTCAAGTCTCTTACTTGTTATAGTCCTTAGATGACTCCTAAACCCAAAAGACTATTAAGAATACTAGTGTAGTTAGCATATCAGGCATACCACCCCTATGAGTCACCAAATTGTTGACCAAATATGACTTCTTAGTCAAATTAAGGCACTTATAGGCAAGAAATTGAGATTTTGGGTCTATAGGGGATTTAAATGGATGTTATAAAGTGTTTAAAGGGTTAATTAATGTCATTTCATGTTATACTACCTTTGGTTGTTAGTCCCCTAGGTATATTTATCATTTTTAGGTCATTTATAGGTCATTTTAATTGTATTTAATGATTTATATAGAATTTTTTGGAAGTGTGAAAATGTCAAAAGGTCATATCATGTCACATGTCTTAAGGAGTCTATATTATCTATCCCTAATTGAAATTTGGTAGGTTGATCAAGAAAGAGTAGTTTTCCCTTAAAAATAAGAGCCTTTAGGCACTTGTATAGACTTTTCAAGCCCATCATCAGCCAAAAACATGAAAATAAAAACTCTTAACCTTCACACGCTCATTTACATGCTTGGAATTTGAGGATAGTGAAAAAATATGCTTCTAAAACTTATTTTCTCATTTTCTCCTCTTAGCATACAAAGAAGGCTCAACTTCAAGTACTCACCATGAGCCATACAGTTGAAGTTGGAGGAAATGATTTTGGGGGTGCATAGGGATATGACTAATCAAAATCCATAATAATAAGTTGTAATTCAGTACATCCTCCTTTATGAACAATCATTAACAATCTAGGTATCTATTTGGCAAATCAGATTGAAGAGGGCACCACTGTTTGCATTCTTCTTCATTTTTATTGTTTTGGTCTGATGATTCCATGTTTTAGAGAGGTTTCCACATGATTTTAAAGGTTTTATTTCATGTTTTACATATTTAATTTGGTTTGAAATGAATTAATAATGCAAGGAAGCCTTCTCTAGGCTTATTTTCCACTTTGGGTTAAAATTCTACCTTCTTCTTGAAAGGAGTGCACCTACAAATGTTGTTGGATAGTTATCCATGCCAATATGAGGGATTGTATAAGGTTATATATATATATATATATATATATATATATATATATATATATATATATATGTATATATATATATATATGTATATATATATAGACATATATATGTATATATATGTATATATACATATATATGTATATATATGTATATATACATATATATATATATATATATATATATATATGTATATATATATATATGTGTGTGTGTCTGTGTGTGTGTGTGTGTGTGTGTATATCATATGTCATATGTCATGAACATGTTTTAATAGCACAAGCCTCCTCAAAAGGCCCAAATTATGCATTTTCTCCATTGTTTCCTTTCAATGCCCATTGCAACATAGTCTAGCCTACATGAGATCCATACCAAGGAGGCAAGGGAGCATCAAGGAATGTGATATGGTTTTGTAAATATCCTCTCAAATACTTATGCATATAAATAACATTTATGTAACCCAATTCCTTCACTAATTCATGGAAGGTAGAGAATTAAAAATGAAGGAGGTGACTGAGTTTTTGTATCATAGTCCCCAAAAGTTCCAAACAAAGATCCAAGAGGTTTTTACTCTTTCTATAAAGTAGAACAATGATTGTTTTGGGAAATAATCTTAAATTCATATTGTATTATTATCTAAAATATATCATCATGCCAATTTTGAGATTATAAGGACAAGGATAAGATGGATTTTGACACCCTCAAAAATGGCAAAAAAGCCACTGAATTATGGCAGTGACATCTATAGGTTTGGAACAAATTTGATGCTTGAATTACTTAAGAATACATTTGACCTTATCCAAATTGGAGAAGTAATTCCAAAAGTTCCAAGAAGGTGTCTTGAGAATTCACAACATAGGAGAGGTGATGGCCACATGAAATGACCTTTCTTGGCAATCCCCTGTCCATACACAAGGTACACAGGGTAGTGAGGGTAATGTTTCATTGGATGGCACAAAAGATGGTATTTAAATTTCCTAAGGAGGAAACCAAATCATAATATGAATAATAAATAGCTAAATACAATCTAGGAAAGTTTCATACACTCCTAAAAAAGATAAAAAATATCCATGAAACCTACAGGCTTATGAATAGACACCTACAGCTAGCCTATTAGGAAATTAGTCTCAGTTAAGAGTAAAAGATGGTTTTAAAAACTCAAATAGAGTATTTTAGTAGGTAAAATGAATATGTGTAATTACTAGTAGAAACAAGTAAGGTCTATATGTATTTTGAGGTCAAAAATCCCATCTTAACAACCTATAGCCATGGTAAAATAGGCACTTATAGCCTAGAATTAGAGCTTAGTCCTAGGTAGGGGTAAAAAGTGGTCTGCTAAGATCAAACCATGAACATAAGCCTTTGAAATGATGCTATTTGTTGAAGATATTAATTTACATATAATGGAGGGCTAAACATTTATCAAAGTGTACTTATAGGTTTATAAACATATAATCCCAATCAGAGGCACGAGTGGCATAAACTTATTATGAGATAGGGTAATTTTTTAGCCCATGAGGAACATATAGTGTGGTGAAGTGATATAAAATTATTTTAGTAATATAATTATGTGTTTATAGATACCTATGAAGAAGGAACTCACCCTAGTAACCTACATCTAAACAATAAATGACTATCTTAGTCAAGAGAGACAATGAATAGTTAATAGGCCTAGAAAGCTAGAGCAAGTTTGAGGATGAAGAAATAAAATTGGCACATGAGAGAAATTTGGAATTGAGAATATATTATTTTATAATTATTTGTAAATATTACACTAGAGAAGCTTTGAAGAAAGAGTTCCCTGCCCCCTGTCATAGTCAAATAGGGGTATGAGCAAGGGAGGAGTCTATGGAAGTTGATACCTTAGCAAGAAAAGGGATAGTCTCAAACATGATAGGAAGGTAAAGTGACATAAATTTAAGGTAATTAAACTCTGAATAACATTAAAATATATATCCAAACACCTTTTTACCTAAGTAAAGTTGCCTCAATCTGTACAGTTGGGTCAAAAGGACATTGTTCCAAGGGGCAAGTGATGATTCTCAATAAGAAATAGGCTTTATAAAGATTTCCAAAGTTTCATAATTTTGTAATAAGGATTAAAAACATGTTTTATTATAATTTTGGCATGAGAATGTCATGGAAGGAGAAGCTACATGGAGGTTTACATAAGAACATGCAAAAATAAGGTTTTTTAACCCCTTTTTTGGCAAGGTTGTGTTGGTTGGACCACCTAAACTTGGAATCTGATCGAATCCTTTAGTAAAAGAGATAATAAAGACCTTTTTTATATACCAAATATTTAACTTTTACCATTAAATCTAGCTTAATATCACCTATTTTGTCTGAGAGGTAGGTCAGTCATCTCATGCAAGAAGTTGCTAATTTTTAAGAAAAGAGATAGATAGTGAACTAGAGGTCCTTTTGATTAATTGGTGAGGTTAATATAGTTTTCTGAAATATAGGAAAACATGAGGTAAAAATATATAAGATTTGGATTCCAAAGAGATGGTCTAGACAAAGAGGCTTGTAGGTAGACCTAGTGGAAAACATGAAAACCCAACCCTTAATAATATGTCACTCCATGTTTTGGCCTTATAAAGGTACCCTAATGTTTTGTGTCATGTTTTTAGGGGTAAATTTGATATGTTAATGCTAATTGAATGAATTTATGGTTAGTATTGTCACATTTTGGCCCAAAAAGTGTTAGTAAGCCTGTTGACATGACATAGCCCTTATTCCAAAATAGGGGTAACTTCTATTTTGGGGTATTTTTGAATGCCTGAAAGGTTTTGAATAGGATGGTAGGTTATCTTCAGAGTTGAGGAATCTTTTTTTTTGCTTGGAAACTCTATAATATTCCACATCTAACTCTATACTACTCAAATCCTCACGAGAATCATGTAAGCCACTCAAAGATCATCTTTGGACACTCATATCTCTCAAAAACATTTGCATGGGACCCAGATCCAATTAGAAATGTTATAAAGTTTAATTAAGGATATATTATTTTAATTTTTAAATGGTTCCAATATCTATCCTTTATGAACAAAGGTTAAGAGTCTACATTGCTCAAAACCCTTGTAAAACCCTCACAATGACCCAATTAGAGAGAGAGAGAATTTTAAGTATCTAAATGAAGGAGGATGGCCATGAAACCACATATAATTTTTAGAAGAATCTTGAAGGATCTCAGATATGTACTTTTTTTATGGAATTATACAAAATAGGGGAAAACTAGGCTTATTTTGGCCATTTTGAGTAGTGGGAAAGCCACAGAAGCAGTTAGAGGATGAAACATGTTTTGGAAGGAATATATACACTTGAGATAACTAAAAAAAATCATATTATATTTTGAATCAAAATCTACATGTCCTAACCAAACTCACACTTTCAGCTAGTCCAGTGAGCCAGAATAGTGAACACTTGGGAAAGTGGTGAAAAGTAATTAGGGAGACCTTTTAAAGGATTTTTATTGAAACTAATGGTATGGGAGACTTTTATAGGTGTCATTACCTATTTTTCATGGATTATTTATGAAAATTTAGGAGTTTTGGATACCAAGTAGATAAGACGCATGGAAAAGAGCCTTTTAGAAATTACTAATGATGATTTTACATGTCCACAAAAATATGGAAGGTCAAGCATCAATTCAATGCATGTGGTGACTTATTTCTAACTGTTATTACTTATACCAACCATCAAACCTGACCATTTATAGTGATAGGGGTAGTTTTGGAAGGCAACTCAGGTGGGTAGTTTCTTATGTCAAATTAGTAGTTTTGTGCCACTTTTCACTATCTTTATGACTTGTTTTGGATAAGTATACACTATGACATGGCATATCTCAACCCACCTCTCTTCCACATGTAATTTTAACTAATTATATCATATGGACGCATGCCCAGTGACTCTTAGACTTCCCTTCTCTCTAGCTTCCCGATTCTTCTATAAATTCTAGCCATTTTGGCATTGTATGTGATCTCTCTGCTTGTGTATAGTGAATCCCTACAAGAATTTTTGCTTGAAATAATAAATACAAGTGTTTTACCTCATTCAAATCATTCACTAAGTGTACATAATAGTTTTTTGTCTTGTGCAAGTGTAAGTTCAATTACCTTCACATGTACTCTCCTTAATACCTTATGTATTTGTAATCTCGTTTTGCAGGTCGACAAGAAGTGTCAAAGTAGATTGCAAGTGTAGTGAGTAAAATACTCAATAGAGTGGCTCAGAATGCCTATTTCTTATTTCCTTTTAGCTTATGCTATTTCTAAGACCCCATGTTGAAACATTTATGTGAGAGGGAAGATTGGCATTAGATGTAGTGTTTATGCAAGTTGTCCTTAGTTACAAGTGCATATAAAGGGTATGAATTTATTAAAGCTAGTTCATGTATAAGCCCCATAGACTAGATTTACTTTCATTTTATTCTTAACTCTTTTTAACACCCCCCCTGCCACCCCCCCAAAATGCTAGTAGTAGGAACATGTGCTTGAATGATACATCAAAGGGAGATAGCCCATATAGAGGTTCATCTCATAAGTGTGCTCACCCATAGCAAATGATATGTCCCAATTTTTCCACTTGGATTAGAGGCCTAGAAAACCTCTTATCATAGGGTGCATCCAAGTGAAATCAATTACCATTACTTAGAAAAATTGCACATTATTTTGTAACGAACCTAGATAGGTTTTAATGGGCATAACCATCAGATGGTTTTCATCTCTCTATTTTTGTGCTACTTATATATTCACCTAATAGGATTGTATTGTTAAAATTATGAATAAAATTTTGGGTTTTCAACCTCCAAATTTATTCACTTGATGTATCTATTTAGATATGTTGTATCATTTATATACAACCTAGGCATAATCCTAGAATAGGTGGGGTTCCTATTGAACATTTTGAACTTCTCCTTTGATCACCTAAAATATTTTAAGTAATACCATGCCAAATTATGCTAATCATGAGACTGCCAATAATGATAATGATAAAAATAATACAATTCTTTTATAAAGGATGAATCTAATCATGAGGATAATGAAACACATGATAATGATGAGCATGAAAAAGTAGATCAAAAGAAATTTAAATTGATTTAATTATTTTGAGAGTGTATTCATGAAAATTTTGAAGATATTCAAAAGGTACTTAATATTATATTATAAAATTAAAAACGAAAAGGTGTTAGCAAACAAACATTTTCTATCTTGATATAAATATTAGGGATATTAGATATGCCTATCACACCTCAATTCTAATCTCCATCCCCTCAAACACATCATTAATTCCTATATCTTACATGAGATAAGTTTATAAGCAATTGTTTCCTTTATATAAAATAAATATTGCTAAATCCTCTATGGGAACTATTAGAAACCCAAATAGCACCCTACTTGAAGGCCTGATAGATTTGGATCTAAAAATTTCACACCTTGACCAAAATTTAAATGATCTGAGGTGTGGGACACCTGAACTCAGACTAGATCTCTAAATTTTGATGAGGCTAGCTCTTCTGATGTAACACTTTGCACTACTTACTAAGCTAATGATTATTAGGATGAAAAAGGAGAAAAAGAAACTAAAAGGGAAATCCTACTTAACTTTTAGTGATACACTTATATTGCTAGTTCATCCACTCTATTTGATCTCCTAAAAAAATGATTAGACAAGTAAATAATAAATCTATAACTCCAAATATCTCCTATGCATCGGTATTTCATGCAAAAGTTTTATTTGGTGATCAAAAATTGAGGGAAATGATGGAATAAGCCTGATTCAAGGCACTAACCAACCATTTATATCCACTATAAGCTCAATCAGAAGATATTAAACACTAAACATGACTTGGATATGTAGCATACCAATAGCTAGGTGAGATCAGAACTTGACAAAGGAGAAATATTTTTTCACATTTGTAAATTAGCTAACATAAACACACTATAACAAAATAATTAAATTTTAAAGTCATTTTATTTATCTAAAAAGGTTACAAAACTCAATCTTGGTAGAGTCTAGTCTTTCCAAAAGAGGGATGGATCCTAAAAATGGCTAAAACCCTAAATAAATAAAAAAAAAACTAGCATAAAAATAGCCAATGTTCTAGTGTTGGACAAGAGAAGATGAGGTCAAATCCATATGAACTCTATTCTAATTTTATTTACCAAATGATAACAAAGTCTTGAATCAATAACCCTTTATCTTCTTGTCTTGCATGAATCTCTTCTTTGGTATTAAAAAAGTAGTGGGCCCATTTTGACAAGTCAAGAGCCTTCCTTTCATGATGCTACACCAAATTTTATGCCTTAAGTCAATCTTAAATCTTATTTGGAAGTATTGGAAAGCCTTTATTTATATGAAAACAAAGGAAGATGCATGATCTTGTCAATTAGTCAATTGAAGCTCAAGACTAGTTTACTTCACTAAGCTTTACCTTACATGAAATGGGAATTTTAATGATGAATATGTTCATGAAAATATATGTTAAGATCATATATATAGTGTGGAAACTCCATCTAGTCTCCTTTGATAGATATCTGATGTGAAATTCAAACTTGACTATTTGACCAATTAGGCTTATTAAGCCAAATATGTCTAAAAGCCTATCTATGCACCTAGACTGCATGGAACCTACACAATATACCAATAAAACTAAAAAAATAATGGTATTAGACCTAGAAAAACTTTTATCATCACAAGATATGTGATTTTGATGAGAAAAATCTCACCATTCAGTCAATAAGGTTGACTAGGCCCACTTTGCTCCATTTTTTTATAGATGGGCCATTTTGATTTGAGATGGTAGGGACACTTATAGGAATATTTATGAACAACTAAATATTTAAAGATTAATAACAATTATCAAGATTTAATCTTCATTGATTGGATCCTATTGAGGTTCCCTGTACCTCATTTCCCATATCTTTTTCCGCAAAAAACATGATTTATGCCCTGATCCATATAGATCCATACATAAAATTGGAATTTATATAATCCTATTATATTTTTATTTATTTTTTAATAGTTTTTATATTGATCAATAGTGGTTTTATGGCAATAAAATCAACTTTTTGAAAAATTGGTTTTTTTAGGGTTTGGGAGGGTTTTAAAGCTTAATATTCAAGATAATTATTCATGAATTACACACATCCAAATAAAAACATATTTAAATTTATGTGTATCACATTTATCCCCCTAGAATCCTTAAAAATATTTGGGTTCCCATGCAAAATATATTCAAATTTATCACATGGAGGAAAATTGTCAATAGGGTTTTGCTTGCATTCTGGGCTACCTATGATCTTAACAATTGTTAATAAAGTAAATAACATAAAATTAACTCAATTTTTCATCAATTATAATTTAATATGGGCCAAAAAAACATATTAATATAATTTGGCCAAACTATTCACGTGGTGAAAGATACGAGCATCAAAATAGGTGGCTTGGAAGGGTGTCTGAAACTGCAAAAATTGATATTCTTCACCTAGATGAAAATGAATATTCCCAAAATTATAAATTCATTAAAAAATAATTATTTATTCTGTACCATTCTATCTAAACACTCTAAAAACATCTTATTACTCTAAAAGTCAAAATTGCATTTTTGGGCTATATGCATGGATGCTTATAAAAGTCTGAATAAGCATGGTTTGCATATGATTTGGAGTTTTAAAAAAATTTAAAGGTCTTAATATTATTTTAAAACATAATAAAATGATGTTAAATCTTTTACCTAGACTTATAAACCTTTTTGGTACCTCCAAACATTATCTATTCCAATGGTGATCTCAAATAGACATGTTGATGACTGTGAACAAATAGTGAGCACTTCCACTTGTCCATTGGACTTTAAACATGTATGGATTATTAATAAAATCATTATTATTCTATTTACCAAATTTGGGGTCAAAATTCCACTTATAGATTCCAAAATCCTTAAATTTCCTTCAAAATTGCCTCCTTTATATGGAATGAGTGTATACTTGACTATGTTTTCATGTTATAAGGCTATGTTTTCATGAGTAATGTATGTGTATGAGATATAAAAAACATTTATATATCATAAAATTTATATTATAGTGTTTTTAACTATTCTCTACCCCTTTCTTTCATGTTTTGATCTTGAAATAAGGCATTTAGGCCTCATACAATTGATTTCTGTATAATAGGCCTATAAGTACAAGTCCTTGAGGTGTATGAATGTAGGAAGTGGTAAATTTGTAGTTTGAGATAACTATTATTTATACTTATCAAGATATATTACATGTTAATATGACCTTTTATACCATTGTGCCTCTTATCTACCACCAACCAGCTTAAAGGAGGGTTTAAGAGATTGTAAGTCTGTATTATCAGGTGAAGCCAACCACATCTCTTGGATGGACTCCTTATGATTATTAAATTATTATAATATGTTATGATTTCATCATGTATTACCCTCATGATAAATTCACTTAACCATACCATAGTTCAAATGATCTTAACCTTCACCTTAGAGGTAACTATTTACTCTTATGTTTGTAGGTATCCTCATAGTGGGTTGGTTATAGCTTGATTTCCTTATTTTAAGGCATATTATGATTTGTTTTATCTTTCTTTCTGACTGATGATCACCCTCAAACCTCAAAACCTTTTCAAATCACCAAAACCCTTGATGATTACTTTAGAGTACCAATTTCCTTTTGATTTTCACTTTCTTGACAGTTATAGGTGCAATGTTTATAGGTGACTGTAGGCAGTGCTTCCTAGTTCTTGAATAACTTAAATATTGAAAAAAATTATTCCTTTATTTTTACCTTTTTGTTCATCTAATTTTTAATTCATCATCATACCATTCCCACGCTTGAAAGGTAACCTTTTCAATTCACCAAACCTAACTGTCATGTAGGTTGTCTTTTGGCAGGCTGTAGCTTTGATTAGAGTGTAGTTGATTGGGTTTTAAAATTTACAACCTAAAAATAAATTATATGATCCTCAAACCCTTTATTTAGGTTGTAAATATTATGCACTTGATAATTATTTAGGGTCTAAAACACCTTGATAATTTCCTTTGATGACCAAACCCTTACTTGGTTGTAGCTTACCCTAAGTGTATGGACAAGTGACTGTAGGTACACTTTGAGTATAAAGAGTATGATCAAATAATAAGGTACATTTGAGTCTTAATTTTTCATGATGACTCCTTATCACTTTAAATTATCATTTGAAGGTTCAAATTTTTTATGCTTCCTAAAGAACTATTACATCCCCATGACTATACCCTTGGCATAAAGGCTAGTTATAGGCTTTCTTTTGGTTATATACTTGATTGAAAACCCTCAATTTTCCCTTAAGTTGATCACCAGATCACATGTGTTTGTGATTTTCTCATGAATCAATCTCCTATGTTCAAATTTTTTGAATAACTCATTATAAGCCCTTCCCTACCCTTAAACTTAAAATATAGTTGTGTATGGTGGTTGTAGGGTATCTTCCATTAGATCTCAGGGTTGTAAGTGATCTCAAGGACAAATAAAGACTGATTTATTAATGACTTGTGACATGAATGTAAACTTGTAGGAATTTATAAACCTTATATTGATTACTCATCTTCATGAATAGCTTGATATCATGTCTAATCCTTGTAAGGCTAGTATATGTCTATATTCAATCCATTGTATGGATCGTGATTGTCATAAGCCTTAGAGAGGTCATTGGATATTAATATGGATCATTTCCCCTATCTCATATACTTCTTGATTATACCATTTTTATAGATCATTATAACCATAAATGAGATCACTACCCTTCAATCTTTGTCCTTCATGACTATGTCCTCTGCTAATGTAGGTCTCCTTGATGGCTGTAAATAATGCTTTGTAGGTGATTCTTCTTCTTTTCATACTCATGGTTTCCTTAATATCTTACTATATTATTATAATGATCCTATTGAACACACTTATACCTTTAATAAGGTATTCCTTCACCTTGAACATAGAGAAAAACCTTCATCTTTCTTCTTTTGACTATATAACCCTACTGTAGACCTCATTTTGGTTGTATTATGATGTTCTCTAGGCCTAAAAGATCCTTGATCATGATTGATGGTGTCTTTAGTCAACCATTATCTCTTTAAGGATGGAAATGTGATGGAGATGATGTGAGGGTGTATGACATGGATAAGTATGAATGAAACTCATGAAACGAGTTTGAAAATAGAACAAGAACATAGTGGTAAGGATGTCTATGATAGAGGTATAGAGATGAACAACATGAAGGTGAGAAAGAGCATAAGGATATAACACCATAAATGATTCCAATAAAAGCATTGACCATCTTATACTTGGTATACAAGTTTGGAGGCTATTGGGTAAGTGCAAGGAGGTGAGATTAAAACCTCATTTTTTGGTAAAAACCTTAAAATTTGCAAAGAAACCTTAAAATATTCTAATTTAGCCTCTTTAATCACTTTGAGAGAATGCATATGGATTCATACTATGAATCTTGGATAATCTCTGAGAACTATGATTGAAAATCATGAAAAATTTGATGGAGACATTGAAAACAAATTTTATTGAAAACTTGAAGCATCCATCTCTCCTCTTGACTGTACAATTCAGCTTTGAAGCTCATAAAATATAGAAATGGAATAGCTATGTTTGATTAACTTATTAGACCCTAAAATTCATAAAAAATAGCTTAAGGAGATATGGATAGGTATCTTGAGTCCCTAAGATTCTAGAACAACTTGATTTTTCTTGAAATTCTATCCTGGTGAAGAGAAAATTAAGAAAATTGGTTACCTTTTTGGTTTCAGGGCTATAAAAATTGACCTATCTTAAATTGGATGGTTCATGATCTTGGATAATATATCTAAAAAAAAACTTGTTCCATTAGGAATCCTTATAAATCTAGTTTCTTCACTCCAAAATTTAGATATGTACTCTCCTCCAGCAGTTTGTACCATTAGAAAACTTGCAAGTAAATCACTTTGTGCAAAGTTTGAAATTTATTGAAAGTGAATTGTTTTGGGATTTAAATACATCCAAATTCCATGAAAATCATAATAAAGCTTTTTCATGACCTGCAATTGACCTTCCATGCCCCTGATGTATGAAAACCATATAGAATCCATACTATTGCTTGAAAAATGAAGGAAAAAGGTTATTTTTGCCTTTTAAAATAAAACCAAAGTTCTCCATCACTTGAAATAGAATGTTTTGGAAGGAACACATGATAATGCATGCAAAATTAGAATTTTCAACCTTTTTTCATTCTTTCAAAATGACAATTTGGCATGTGTGGGTGTAATTTGGGGCTTTTTTCGCTTAGAAAGCATATAAAATGACTTTTTCAAGATTTGAAACTTTGGACTTAAGATAAAATCATATTTTTGAATATTATTAAAGATAAATTGGATATTTAATGACCTTTTTAATCTCAATTTTTACATTTTAACCATAAGTTTTCATTTTTAGGCCACAACTCATCAGTTTGACTAGCTGCAAAGGGCTATTAACTAGTTTTTAGAAAGTTTTTTATAATGGGGGTAGTAATTTGGACTTGACAAGTCAAATTACTAACAATTCTAGTGACTCTTATGGGTTAAATATCCTGTTGATCAAAAGAACTCACTGGTTTTCATGTGACAATGGAAAATTGGGACATACAACTCTAAATAGATGACTTTATTGACTAAAAAACAAACTCTTTTGAGATTTATAATACCTTTTTTTACAGTCACATAACAAGAATGAAGGTAAAAACAACTAAAATATAAATCAAAGACAACTAACCTATGGAAAATAGGAAAAAAATAAAAAGGAAGCTAATTGTTGCTTGTCCTAATCACTTATTAGATAAATCAAACCTAGAATAACTAACCTGAATTAAGATGCTTTCCCCTAGGATCAAATGGAAAGCTATTTGATGCACCATGAAACCTTGAAATTTATTTTACATCTCTTGATATCTCTATTCTATAACTAAGAGCAATTTTATGCTCATATCTTCTTAATGATGTAACTAGAATTCTAACCTCCAGTCTCACGTTCATTGATTGAAGGTATGTATCTAAGACCTAATCATCACGATTCGAGATCCATGTACTTTTCAAGAAAATATTCAATTATTCTTATTTTATGAATTTTTAATCATGATTATGTAGGCCATCTTGTTGTATCTCCTTTGTCATATCTACAAGGTTGACCCCTAAGAGAGATGGATTAGATCTTGTGATGAGGCCATTTGTGTTCATTCTTAGCTTCCAAAGTAGACAAGCATTTGAATATGATGAGAGAGGTTGATAACCATGCTTGAGATAGTCAAAAATGTCATCTCCTAATGGAACAACCACTTCTTTCTTGGTCAAACCACTCTTCTCATCTTGTAATGGACCACATTAAATTAAAGAATAACCTAGATAAAAGATATCAAACAAATCAAAAGACTCATTCTCATGAATTTGAAGTATAATTGGAACTTATTCATTTTGATCATAAGGCTAAAAATTATATTCAACTTCTTAGGTTAACTGGTAATCATTTTCTATAAATTTTACAAGCTCTTGTTCTTCATGATGGATGTCAACCATTGTTGGATCAATGAGTTCATGGAAAACACCTTCTACTTTAACAATTGAAGTTTTTTCCTCTTGAATTTTATCCTCTGCTTTCAAATGATCTACAATCACATCAAAAACCTACTTTACCTCATCAATTTCTGATTTGGACATTAGTTTAGGCGACAATTCGGGTGACAGTTCCACCTCAATTGATGATGGAACTTCCAAGAGCCATTACTTTTGTACCGTAGCTCCAATTGACTCTCCATTTGAACTGTTGGAAAGATAAAAATGAGGATAAAATTTTGATATGTCATATATATTTTATTTATGAATTTTAACCCCCGAAAATCCAACAAAAGTGCCCTGAATTTCAATTTTAGTAGTGGAGTCTAAAAATAGTAAGTTTCTAAAAATAGTAATTCCTTGAATTCTATATTGTTTTAAAGTGTGGAAGTCTAACCACTTAATCTCCCTCGATATTGGTGACATTCCACATCCTCCCCCTACTTTAAAAATGGGTATAAATTAATATTTAACCCAAAATGGAAAATTAGACATCTCTTCCCAAAGATAAGCATATAGTTATATTGCGATCTTGAGTAATAATACATCTCTTCTTAGAGAATTCATTATTACTATGTTATTTCTATGTTCTTAAAATATTTATCAACTAGAACTTTTTATTTTTGGATCAATTTATTCTATAGCTTGTATGATTGGATCAATCTCTTCATTGATACTGATTGTGTCTATGATGATGCCCTCATTATGTTTAACCAAAAATATTTCATCTCCATCTACATCAGTTGCAACTTCATATTTTTCTTCAAAAAGGATGGGTTTTTTCTCTAGGATAGGCATAGTAGATCCCTAAATGTATTCAATAAAATGAGAAAGATCCAATGGTTATGCCATAGATACCTAATTTCTCTCTTTCTCTTAAGGCTATTGAACCTGAATAACCATCACCTCCTCTCTCTACTACACTATTTCTTGAATTGATTTCTATGAAGGAAAGGACTTTGGCTTCTAAGGATAAATGAGTGAAGGATGAATGATGTATAGTTTACTTTTGAACTCAACATATTAAATCAAGATTTAATATTCTTTTTTCTCTAAGGACTATTGCACCTGATTTTAAGTCATGAACTTGGGTTTAAAAACTTCTTGAACTAAACTTGTGGTAGTCATGGATGTGAAAGAAGGAATCTGCTATGGTGTTGACTTTACAACTACCATTGAATATTTTAGATGTTTATTTGTAAGCTCAATTTCACTTTCTAGATTGGCCTCAAAACCATGAACTAAATCACTAGAGATTTCTTCCTGTAAACTTGAATATGTAGGTTCCTATATGATCTTATTTGCAACCTAAAAATTAGACTTCTCATAACAAACTTTTTTAACATTTTGAGACCTCTCTTAAATAGACTTACAGGTAGGAAATCTAGGCAAGGTTTGGTTTTACTCTTGAGGGATATGATAAACATTAGTTTTTGATCATAAAGGGAAAAGGGTAGATCTATGGGAAAATATTATTGATTATGATGACCTTGAGGTTTCTCATAAACCAATAGCCTCTCTTCAGTGCTTACTATTAGACATGTAATGTCTAAAATATCATAACTAGGCTTTGAGTGACCTTTCCTTATGAAATTTACACATACATCTTTAGCCTAATGCAAGTTTGATCTCATACGCTAAATTTCATACTTTTAAATCTCCTCGCTATATCTCTTTCTAGTGTCTATACTTATCATCTCTTTCTCATAGCTAAACAAGGTTTTATTTAAGCTTGAGATGGATTGATTTGGGGCTTGATTGGGTTGATCAAGATGATAATAATACTCACGAGAGTGGTTATAGGATTGGTATGATATTTCATACTGTTGATAAGGCTCTATATATTCATCACATGGCTAGTATGGATCATGATAGGATTGATATGAGTCATGAAGATCATACTATAATTTTTTGTTAGGAGAAGAATAATATAATTATTCTCTATAGGCTACCATGGCCTAAACAGTATTGAAGATAATTTAAATATGAAAAAATATATACCTTTTTGCTTGAGATCAGGATCATAAGAGTACTAAAAACTAGTTTTGAAGATGATATTTTGCAAATTTGTACTCCAATAGTTGAATTCATGTCCCAACAAGCATGCCAAAACTATTAGCAACCTATATAGCACCCTTCTTGAAGGCTTGATATATTTGGCTCTAAAACCTTCACACCTAAACCAACATTATAATGATCTGAGGTATGGGACACTTGAACTCAGACCAAACCTCTAGATTTTGATGAGGCTAGCTCCTTTGATGTATGGCTTTGCACTACTTACTAAGCTAATGATTATTGGGATGAAAGGGAGATAATAAAAATAAAAGGTAAAAATTACTTACCTATTTGTGATACACCTATATTTATTTTTAATCCACTCTATTTGTGCTTCTAAAACACCAATTAGATAAGTAAAGATTGAGTCTATAACTCCAAATATCTCCTATGCATCAGTGTTTCATGTAGAAGTTTTATCTATTGATCAAAGCTTGATGGAAATTATTGAATAGGCTTGATTAAAGACACTAAATAATCACTTATATCCACTGTAAGCTCAGTCAAAAGAGATTAAACACTAAACATGACCTATATAAGTACAATACCAATAGTTAGGTGAGATCAAGACTTGACAAGGGAGAAATTTCTTCCACATTTGAAAATAAACTAACATAAACACACTATAATAGAATAATGAAATCTAAAATAATCATTTTATTTATTTAAAAGGTCACAAAACTCAATCTTGATAGAGTCCGGTCTTGCCAAAAGAGGGATGGATCTTGAAAAATGGATAAAAATCCTACATATGAAAAAAATATCATAAAAAATAGAAATGGTTTTGGCCTTGGACAAGAGAAGAGGAGGTAAACTCCATATTAACTCTAGTCTAATTTTGATTACCAAAAGATAAAAAAGTCTTGAATCAATAACCCTTTATCTTCTAGTCTTGCATGAAGCTCTTCTTTGGCATTGGAATAGTGGTGGTCCCATTTGACAAGTCAAGAGCCTTCCTTGCATGATGATACACCAACTTGGATGACTTAAGTCAATTTTTAATTTGAGTTAGAAGTATCTGAAAGCATTCATTTACATGAAAACAAAGGAAGATGCATGATCTTGTCAATTAGTCAACTGAAGCTCAAGACTAATTTACTTCACTAAGCTCCACCTTGAATGAAATGGAACTTTTAAGGATGAATATGTGCATGAAAATATATTTTAATATCAGATATGTAGTTTGGAAATTCCATATAAGCTCTTTTGATAAATATCCAATGCCAAATTCAAACTTCACTATTTGAATAATTAGGCATATTTGGCCAAATATGTCTAAAAGCCTATCTTTGCACCTGGACTCCATATAACCTTCAAAAGCTACCAACAAACCTTAAAAATTAATTGTATTATACCTAGAACAACTTTTCTCATCACAATATATGTGATTTTGATGAGAAAACTCTTGTCATTCAGTGAACAGGGTTTCTAGGCCCACTTTACTCCATTTTTCTAGAGACTGTCCATTTTAATTGAGATGATAGGGACACTTAAAAAAATATTTATGAAAAAATTAATGTTTTAAGATAAATAAAAAGTCTCAGGATTCAAGATCCATTGATTGGATCCCATTGAGTTTCCCTATACCTCATTTCTTATGTTTTTTTCCACAAAAACATGATTTTTGCACTGATCCATACATATCCATACATAAAATTAGAATTTATGGAATCCTCTCAGATTTTAATTGATTTTTTAATAGGTTTTATGTTGATCTATGGTGATTTGATGGAAAAAAATCATTTTTTTATAAAACTAGTTTTTTGAGGGTTTATGAGGATTTTAAAGCTACATCTTCAAAATGATGATTCATGAAGTAAAGACCTCAAAATAAGAAAAATATTTCCATTTATGTTTATAATATTTACCCCCATAACACCCTTAAAATTATAGGGTTCCCATGAAAAATATATGCAAAGTTATCACGTGGAGGAAAACTACTTGTAGTGTTTTGCTTGTATTCTGGGTTACTTTCTCTCTTAATGATTTTTCATAAGTGAATAATTTTCCAAAAAAATAACAATATTTTTAATTAATTATAATTTAATAATTTCCCCCAAAATATACTAATATTTTTCAACCAAACTCATCATGTGGTGAAAGATACGAGCATAAGAACAGTTGGCTTGGAAGGGTGTCTAGAACTACAAAAATTGAAATTCTTCACCTAGATGAAAATGAATCTTCCCATAATTTTCAATGCATAAAAAAATCATTATTGGGTCTATAAAATTATACATAAACACTTTGAAAATATCTTTCACTTGAAAAGTCAAAAATGCCTTTTTGACCTATATGCATGTACGCTTGCAAAAGTTTGAATGAGCATGGTTTGCATATGATTTAGAGTTTTTACACTCTTTATAGGTATTATAATTATTTAAAAAAATCATACCATTATTTTAAAACTCTCACCTATTCTTATCAACCTTTGTGGCACCTCAAAATACTAGTTACTCTAATGGTGACCTCAAATAGACATGTTGACGACTGTGTCAAAATAGTGAGCACTTCCACTTGTTAAATGGAATTTAAAATTAAATTGATGATTATTCAACTCATGATGATTCTATTTACCAAATTTTGGGTCAAAAATCCACTTGTAGATGCTAGAATCCTCAAATTTCCTTCAAATTTGCCTTCTTTGCATGGACTGAGTGTATACTTGACTATGTTTTCATGTTACAAGGTTATGTTTTCATGATTAATGTATGTTTATGAGATAAAAAACAAATTTATTTAAATTAAAATTTATCTTGGAGTGTTTTCAGCTATTCTCTACCCCTCTTTCTAGCATGTTTTGATCTTGAAATAAGGTGTTTAGGCCTCATATAGTAATTTCCATACAGTAGGCCTGTAAGTGAAAGTCCTTGAGATGTATGACTATAGGTAGTGGTAAATTTTTAGTTTTAAATAAATCCTCTTTATCCTACTTAAGCTTCATTACATGTTCATATGACCTTGTATACCATTGTGCCTCTTATCTACCACCTGCTAGCTTAAAGGATGGTTTCAGAGACTATAAGTTTGTATTGTCAGGTGAAATTAACCACATCACTTAGATGGCCTCTTTATAATTATTAAATTCATTTAATTTTTTCTAATTTCATCGTAAATTACCCTCATGATTAAGGAATTTAACCATACCATAGTGTTAGTGATCTTAACCTTCACCTTAGAGGTGACTATTTACTCCTACGGTTGTAAGTATCCTCATAGTGGGATAGATATAGCTTGATTTAATTATTTTAAGGAATATTATGTTTTGTTTTATCTTTATTTCTGACTGACGATCACCCTCAAACATCAAAACCTTTTCAAATCACCAAAACCCTTGATGATTACTTTAGACTACCAATTAACTTCTTGACTTTAGCCTTCTTGGCAACTATAGGTGCAATGTTTATAGGTAGTTATAGGCAATTCTTATTAGGTATTAAATCACCATTCCCACTCTTTAAAGGTAACCCTCTCAATTTACCAAACCTAACTATCATGTAGGTTGTCCTTTGGTAGGTGGTAGCTTTAATTAGGGTGTAATTGACTAGTTATTTCACTTTACAACCTCCAAATACACTATATGATACTAAAAACCTTGATTGAGGTTGTAAATATTATGCACTTGGCATTGTTTTAGGGTCTCAAACACCTTAATAATTACCTTTGATGATCAAACATTTACTTGGATGTAGCTTGCCCTGAGTGTACAGATAGGGGACTGTAGGTGAACTTTGAGTATAAAGAGTATGATCAAAGCATAAGGTGGATGTGAGTCTTAATCTATCATGATTACTCCTTATCATTTCAAATTCTCATTTTAAGGTTCAAATCTTTGATGTTTCCTAAAGAACTACTGCATCCCATGACTATAACCTTGGCATAAAGGCTAGCTATAGGCTTTCTTTTGGCTATATACTTGATTTCAAACCCTCAATTTGACCTTAAATTGATCACCATATCACATGTCTTTTTTATTTTCTCATGAAATATTATCCTATGCATAAAACTCCTTAATAACTCACTAAAATCCCTTCCCTCCCCTCAAAATTATAATATAGCTTTGTATGGTGGTTATAAGGTATCTTCCCTTAGATATCAGGGTTGTAAGTGATCTCAAGGACAAATAAAGATTGCCTTCTTAATGACTTATGACATGAATGGAAACTTACAGGGGTTGAAAAACCTTATATTGCTTACTCATCTTCATGAATAACTTGATATCATGTCGAATTCTCATAAGGCTCATATATGGCTATATTCACTCCATTATATGAATCATGACTATCATAAGTCTTAGAGAGGTCATTGGATATGATTATGGATCACTACCCCTCTCCCATATACTGATTGATGAAACCATTTATATAAATCATTATAACCATGAATGAGATCACTATCCTTCAATCTTTGGATTATGTCCTCTATTGTTGTAGGTATCCTTGCTAACTATAAATGATGCTTTGTAGGTGATTCTTCTTCTTTTTATACTCAGGGTGGCTTTCATATCTTGATCTCTTATGATAGTTATCCTCTTAAACATAGACCTTATCTATGATATCTATGATACTTAGACCTTCAAGAAGGTATTCCTTCACCTTGAGCATAGAATATGAACCTTTATATTTTACCTTTTGACTATATAACCCTAATGTAGATCTCATTTTGGTTGTATTATGATGTTTTATAAGCCTACAAGCTCCTTGATCATACTTGATGGTATCTCTAGTCAACCACTAGATATTTAATTATGGAATAGGTGATGGAGATGATGTGAGGGTGTATAAGGATGAATGAAACTCATGAAAAGAGTTTGAAATTAGAACAAGTACACAATGGTAAGGTTGTGTTGGACAGAGGTATGGAGATAAATGACATAGAGGTGAGAAAGAGAACAAGGAGAATGTCAAGACCACCCTAAATGATTCCAATAGAAGCATTGATAATCTTCTACCTAGTATAAAGTTTTGAGGCTATTGGGTAAGTGTAAGGAGGTTAAATTGAAACCTATTTTTTTGTAAATAACCTTAAAATTTGCAAAGAAACCTTAAAATATGCTAATTTAGCCTCTTTAGGCACTTTAAGAGCATGGAGATGACTTCCTAAAATGAATATTGAAGAATATATGAGAACTATGATTGTAAATTATGACAAAATTTATGGGGACCCTTAAAACAAATTTTAAAGAAAACTTAAAATAGCCATCTCTCCTCTTAATAGTATAGTTCACCTTTGAAGCTCATAACATATAAAATGGATTGGTTGCATTTTATTAACTTTTTGGAACCTCAAATTGATGAATAATATATGAAATATGCAATGGATAGGTATATTGTGTCCATAATAGTTTGGAATAACCTGATTTTTCTTGGAACTCTGCCCTGGTGACGAGAAAATGAAGAAAATTGATTGCCTTTCTAGTTGCAGGGCTATAGAAATTATCCTATCTTCAACTAGATGGTTCATGATCTTGGATAATCAAATTGAAGAACCACTTAATCCATCATTAAACCTTTTAAATCTAGTTTCTTCACCATAAAATTTAGATATATACTATCCTTTAGCAGGCCATACCATTAGAAAACCTGTAAGCAAGTCACTTTATGCAAAGTTTGAAATTTATTGAAGGTGAATGTTTTTATCCTTATACTAAATCCAAATTCCATGAAAATAATATTGAAGATTTTTTATGACCTAAAATTTACGTCACCTACCCTTGATATATGGAATCCATACTATTGCTTACAAAATAAAGGAAAAAGGTTTTTTTTTACCTTTTAAAAGAAAATCAAAGTTATCCACTACTTGAAATAGAATATTTTGGAAGTAATACATGAGAATTCATGTAAAATTATAATTTTCAACCTTTTTTACATGCTTTTAAAATAGTAATTTGGCACGTGTGGTGGTAATTTGGGGTTTTTTGGCTTAGAAAGCATATGAAATGACTTTTTAAGGATTTGAAACTTTGGACTTAAGATAAAATAATTTTTTTGAACATGATTGAATATATATTGGATAATTTAATGACATTTTTAATCCCAATTTTTACATTTTTTACCAAAATTTTGCATTTTTAGGCCACAACTCATTGGTTTGACTAGATACAAAGGGCTATTGACCAGTTTTTGGAAAGTTTCATATAATGGGGGTAGTAATTTAGCCTTAACAAGTAAAATTAATAATATTAACTATTATAACTATTGTAATTCACCCTTATATAAGGATTTTTAGGACTTCTCCTTCCAACCTGGTACAATGGGAACACTCCAATGTTGTGGGTCACCTATGGTTCGAGTGAGCCTCCATAAAGGGTTTGTTCCCCTAATGGATCACCAAAAATAATAGTATGCTACTAAATTTTAAAGTAAAATGGAGAAATATAACATAAAACAAAGGAATAGAATCAAATAGGGGGTGATACACTAGAATAGTTTGTGTCCTCCACATACTTGAGATTGCATAATGGAAACCTTGGGAACTACAATATACACAACTCAATCATGAAATTCCTAATGTCAATTTTGCATAGGGAGGTAAAAATATATATGATATAATTATAAGGATAAACATTCAAAAACATAACTCACACTAAATAAACCATAGATACATAGACTATGAATTTCAAAAGAGAGCTCACTTCTATAGAGGTGAAGTAGAATTAGACGCAATCAAGGGAAAAACACTTCACCACAAGAAGGGAATAAAAAATTCATAAATATACATATAATTAAAGATATGAGAGGGTAAAAATATTTTTTAATTACTTTAAAATAAAGTTCATGAAAGCATTTTGGTAGGGCTCTACCATCACCAAAAGAGGAGATCCAAAAATGCTCATTTTTAGACCTATAAATAAAAGAATGAGAAAGAGAGCACTAGAGAATAATGAATGTGTATTACACTTTAATTTTTAGTTTTCAATCAGAAAAATATTTAATGAAATCAAATCCATTATACCCTCTCAATGTATTAGCTCCACTTTCTTCTTGATCTTTGTTGAAGTGTGGCATTGAAATGGAGTAGTGGTACCTATTTAGCCTTGTTTTGACCTTATTAAGACATGAAAATTCCATATGTATTCCACAAATTCCTATATTGGTATTTATAATGATATATTCATGGTATAAATGACCTCCATTAAGCATTAAGTAGCTTATATTTCCACTTTTCATGTCAATAAGGCCTAACAAATTCCTTGCTTTCCATAATGGTCATGAAATAGGCATGTTTTCCTCAAATCTGCAATTACAATATGCATTCATGACCCTCATCCACTCTCTTTTCATCCTTATACACCATTATTATCCTCCAATAGACTCTTTAGCCTACATCTCAATCATAGAGAACACACACTCTCTCTTTACAGTTGTTTGAAAAATTGCAAGGCAATCTATAGCCTTCATCATGATTCTTAAAGATCAAGTACATACCTAAAAATAGGTCTAATGACTCAAAAGAGCCTACACAAACCCATATAATTCATTATTATATCTTATTTAAGTGGAATTTATACTACTTTCACTTTGGCATTGTATTCATATCTTCATCTTGAAGTGTTTCTAGGCGTTTAGCTCATTTGCAGACCATAAGCCTTGTCTCCATCCTATAAAGTGTTTTAGAATGTTTGGAAACAATTATGATATATTTTTAATGTTCCATAATCAGCTCATCATTTATATTATTTATAAGATCATATTTTTAATACTTATAATTTATAATCATCTTATCTACCTGCATAAGTCCTTGAAGAGGCATAATTCTATATTCACATGCTTAACAACCCTTTTATCCTTTAGGAAACTTGAAATCAAATTTTATTTAATATTATGAGGCTCCCAAAGACACGTTAAAAATTGAAATAATATTTTAACATCATATTAAGTATTTAGGATTCCTTGATAACTTATATTATTCACTCTGGGAACCACCTAAGGTCTTTATAACTTCAACCTTGTATAAAGCCTCTTAGGTGATTTAGACTTGCATGCTATATTTGAGGCTTCCTAAGATGAGGTTTAGTAAACCTACCCTCCATCCTTATAATTTTCATACTTTGGGGAAATATAATTTTGGATCCAATCCCATTACTTAGCCACCTTGAGGTTTGGTTCTCAAACTGACCTTCATATGAGAGTTGTCTACAACCTATACCATTACCTTACACTTGTAATGTTAGATTCTTCATGAGATATTTTTACTTGGCATCCTAGCTTATATATGGATTCATGTTTTAAAGTTTAATTTTATCCTTTAAAACCTGATATCCCCTTAATTATTTTTCATTATTCTATGCATCATAACCATCTTTTCTTGACTTTTTATGTAATCTGCATTCTATCAAAATAGGGGACATAAGATTTTAATCTTTATTGATGGTTTAGATGGTATTATACCTCGATATTTGGATTATTTTATTAGTATAAAATTAATTATGGTATATTTTATGGTAATAATAATGCAATTCACTTTTAATCCTTTCTCTATCCATTCTCTAACCTCTAAATGAGATAAAATTCATATTTCACAATCCTAAACTATGTTTTCTTAAGTTATAGGTATATAAACTCACCTTATTATTATTTTAGGTGCCATAACACCATAAAAATAACCATACATCTATAAAATTGTTTTCACTATCTCCCCTATAAATTTTACTACTTGACACTAATTATTATTCATGTTATGCTCATTTATGGGACACTTGACATGGTTCTGATTGAGTATGTAGGCTTACAGACCATGTAACTTGGATATATCCATATATATTAACTATATCATACTGTAATTTTTAATATGCATGTAATATGGTGGATTATATATAAATTCCAAATTTTATTCAATTTTTATGGATATAACATAATAAATACAATTTTCTTGATCTCTAGAAACCCTAGGTAGGGTATATAGTTCTGTATAAGCTAAGAAGGATGATCTTTGGGTGTATTACCTCCTAGGGAAATTTGTGAGGTCTCAATGATTTTTAAAATTATTATATATTATTTTATTTATTATAAAATTACACATGAAATTTTGGAAAACTTGTAGTGATGGATATAAGCCTTCTTTTGGTTGTCCTAACACCTAGTTTGAGTTTAGGAAACACCTGCAACTTGAAATTTATATCAACTATGTTCTTATTTCCTAAAGGAGATCAAACTAGGTGATTATCCCTTCACCAATATAAACCCCATCACATATTAATTTATGTCTTTTATAAATCTTAATCATTAATTATTCAATAACTTCTTCATCCCCATTGATAATTAGCATGTCTCTTAAGAGACTGTGAACCTACAACTTAAGAGATTCTTGAAACCTAGATGGGACAACACTTCAAATCCTAATACTAGAATCTTAAAATAATTTAATCCATGTTTACCAAGTTATTATACACTCTTAATTTATTTAGGATGTAAGGAAACTTTTTTATAATATGCTCTCTCTCTCTCTCTCTCTCTCTCTCTCTCTCTCTCTCTCTCTCTCTCTCTCTCTCTCTCTCTCTCTCTCTCTCTCTCTCTCTCTCTCTCTCTCTCTCTCTCTCTCTCTCTCTCTCTCTCTCTCTCTCTCTCTCTCTCTCTCTCTCTCTCTCTCTCTCTAAAGTCATGCACATATAACCTTACAGTTCTCTCTTTTGGCTTGAAAAATTCCTCAGTAGATGCCTGGATGCATGGAGAAATGTTTGAATATATTAACCTTCCATTATTGTATAAAAAATATATAAAAAACACTTTAACCTTCCCATAATCCTATGACAACCCATAAAATTCAATTCTAAGTGGAGAACCTTGAAATGATCCTTCAATTTTGTATGAATACTTAAAAATGCTAAAATACCTTAATCATTGCTAAGCTATCTTAAACAATTCCAAATCATTATACATATTGGTTGAAGGGTATTAAACCTTTTATGATATCATGATAAAATATTTTCACCTCTCTTTGATCCTTTTCAAGCTTTGTGGGAGACTTCTAGATGTCTTGAGAAATAATGTAAACTTCCAAACTTTGTCCTTTATTTATAAGTCTATAAATGATCGCATGGTCCCTTTTTGGTTTGAAAACTAATTTGGTCCTTTAGTCTAAGTATTTAAGGATTTTTATATCCTTTCATGCATTATATTTCAATCAAATTTTTGGATTCATCCTTGAGATACTTTGTAAGTTGGTTCCCACCTGAAACCTAGTAATTTGAAGTTTGGAATATTATTTATTCCACCTTATAGGTGACCTCCATAAGAAAAAAGTCCTCCTTAGCTAGTATGCATAGTAATTTATAATAAGTATAGGTTTATATTGAGATCCCATTTTCAAGGAAACACCCCAACTTATTGAAAATGGTTATTGTTACCTTGTAGTCTTAAATACTAACATTTAAGACTCAACTCTTCAAAGACCATGCAAGCTGGTATTCTTGTGAACAATGAACTTTTATATTTGTTTGAATGGAATTAGGGGTTAAAATAAGAACTAATAAGCTTATTAAATACCATTTACATGGTGAATAGCACCTCAAATTACATAAAAACTACCCTCTTATGGGTGTAGGCCTATAACCTTGGCCTAAAACTAGAACCATTCCAAAACCTTTAGAGAGCTTGAGATTCAAAGAAATTGAAATTAGGTTGGATGACCTTGGAAATTGATTTTATTTTCCTAGATTCCTAAAATACTTATTACCTTACTGATCATTATTTATAGCACATTTTAATTCTGTCTCTAAGTGATAAGCATGTATATTGTCCTCAAGCTTAAAAGATCTTCAAAACCCCTTGATTGATCCTCATGGGTAATCATGTATTAGAGGTATCTAAATAGGCATTTAAAATAAGTTTAAAATATCATAAAATCATATATTCCACTGAAAATAAATTTAAAATATCGTAAAATCATATATTCCACTAAAATAGGCCTATAAAAATAGAAAAAGTAGATTTCACTTATTGAGGTTTTACGAGGGTTTAGATTTATTGAGGGAGTTCAAGATAATTACATGTGATTCTAGACCCTATAGTCAGATTTAATAAAACTAAAAGGTGCCTATCAGAGCTCATCACACTCATAAATATCCACTTTATACCATGCATAAACATAAATAATAATTCAATTTAAATTATGCTCTATTTGATGTCTTTTGAAGGTTTTTTTCTCCTTAGTGATTATTCATAGAGCTAAATGATTATTTATCTCTTTTGACACCTAAAAAATTCTCTTAGGGAATATCTTCTTCTTCTTATTCTTCTATAATGGAATTAATATTCCATTAATCTCCTCACCTAATTGGTCGCATCCTACAAAGTAGCCACTTTAGGTATTCGAAGGAGAAATTCTCTAGTTTTGATGTTGTTTGAGCTTTTTAGTCCATGAATATCTTATTTAAGACATACACTAGTTGGAAAATGATATGCTTGACTTTTCATGGCTTTCCCCTGACCTATACTTGTTTTTATAGGTGATTTAGATTTACATGCTTTATTTGAGGCTTTCTAAGATGATGTTGAATAAACCTAGCCTCCATCCTTATAATTTTCATACTTGGGGGAAATATCATGTTGGATCCAATCCCATGACTTAGCCACCTTGAGGTTTGGTTCTCAAATTGACCTTCATATGAGAGTTTCCTACAACCTATACAATTACCTTACACTTGTAATGTTAGATTTTTCATGAGATCTTGTTACGTGGCATCCTAGCTTGTATATGGCTTAATGTTTGAAAGTGTCATTATAACCCTTAAAACCAAATATCTCATTAATTATTTGGCATAATTTTGTGAGTCATAACCATATTTTCCTAAATTATTATGTAGTTTGCATTTTATCAAAATAAGGGACACAAGTTTTTAATCTTTTTGATGGTTTAAATGGTATTATACCTCTATCCTTGGATTATTTGAGTAGTATACAAGTCATGAGGGTATATTTTATTTTAATACTAATGTAATTAACTTATAATCCTTTATCTATCCATTCTCTAACCTATAAATGAGCCAAAATTAATATATCACAGTCATAAACTGTGATTTCTTAAGTTAAAGGTATATAAACTCACCTTATTATTATTTTAGGTACTAGAACACCCTAAAAATCACCATAAAACTAGAAAATGGTATTCCTTATATCCCCTTCATATTTTATTACTTTAAATAAATTATTTTCCATGTTTTTCTCATATTTTAGACACTTAACATGGTTCTGATTGAGTATGTAGGCCTATAGACCATGTAACTTGGATACATTATTCTATATTAACTCTATCATACTAAAATTTTTAATACACATGGAATATGGTGTATTATATATCCATTCTAAATTTTATTAAATTTGTGTGGATAGAACATAAGATATATAATTTTATTTATTTATAAAAACTTTAGGTAGGGTATATAGTTCTATATAGGCCAAGAAGGATGATCTTTGGGTGTATTACCTTTTATGGAATTTTGTGAGGTATTGATTATTATTCATGGTCTTATATATTTCTTTTATTATCAAATTTCACATGACTTTTTAGAAAAATTATAGTGATAGATATAATCCTTCTTTTAACTATCCTAACACCTAGTTTGAGTTTAGGAAACACCTGCAACTTGAAAGTTCTATCAACTATGTTCTTATATCCTGAAGGAGATCAAATTAGGTGATTATACCTTCACCAATATGATCCCTATATCATATTAATTTAGTTATTTTATAACTGTTTAAGCATTAATGTCTCAACAACATCTTCATCCCCATTCAGAATTAACATGTTTCTTAAGAGATTATGAACCTGCAACTTAAACGATTATTGAAACCTCGTTGGGACAACACTTTAGATCATGATCCTATAATATTAAAATATTTAATCCATGTTTACCAAGATATGAGATACTATTAATTTATTTAGGATGTAAGGAATCATTTTTATAATATGTTCTCTCTCAAAAATCCTATGCATATCACCTTATAGTTCTCTCTTTTGGCTTGCAAACTTCTTCAATAGATGCCTGGAGGACTCTTTGACTAGATTAACCTTAACTTATTGTATAAAAAGTTTATCAAAAATAATTTCAGCTTTAATTAAGCCTATGAGGACCCCTCAAATTCAATTATGAGTGGATAACCCTAAAACGATCCTTTAACTTTGTATGAATACCTTAAAAAATGCTAAAATACCTTAATCACTGCTAAACTATCTTAAACAATGCCAAATCATTATAAATATTGGTTTAGGGATATTTGAACTTGTATAATCTCATGATAAAGTCTTGTCACATATATTTTATCCTTTTCAAGCTTTGTGGGAGACTTATAGATGTCTTGAGAAATAGTGTAATATTCTCAAACATTATCCTTTCTTTATAAGTATACAAAAGATATCATAGTCCCTTTTTGGTTTGAAAACCTTTTTGGTACTTTAGTCAAATTATTTACATATTTTTATATTATTTCTTGTATTATACTTCAATAAAATGTTTCTATGCATCCTTGAGATACTTTGGGAGTTAGTTCTCATGTATAACCTATTAATTTGAAACGTGGAATCTTCTTTATTCTATTTTATAGGTGACCTCCATAAGAATAATATCCTCCTCAGGTAGTATGAAGAGTAATGTATAATAATTATAGGTTTATATTGATATATAAACTTCAAGGGAACACACCAAATTGTTATAAATGGTTATTATTACCTTACAGACCTGAATAATAACACTTAAATCTCAACTCTTCAAAGACCCTACAAGCTAGTATTCTTATGAACAATGAAATTTTATATTTGTTTGAATGTAATCAGGCATTAAAGGAAGAACTACTGATCTTATTCAATACCATTTACATGGTGAATAACACTTTAAAATGCATGAAAATTGTGTTCTTATGGGTGCAAACCTCAAACTAGAACCATTCCAAAACCTTTGGAAATCTTGAGATTCAAAGAAATTTAAATTAGGTTGGATGACCCTAGAAAGTGATTTGAGTTTATTATATTCTTGAATGAATTATTACCTTACTAATCATTATTTACATCATAATTTAACTCCCTCTCTAAGTGATAGACATGTACCCTATCTTCAGGCTTGAAAGACCTTTAAAAAGCCATGATTTATCCTCATGGGAAATCATGTATTAGAGGTATCTAAAGAGGTATTTAAAATAAATTTAAAATATCCTAAAATCATATATTAAATTTAAATATTCCTAGAACATCAAAAAAGTAGATTTCACTTATTGGGGTTTTATAAGGGTTTAGATCCATCAAGGGAGTTTAGGTTGATTGCACGTGATTCTAGACCCTGAAGTTAGATTCAATAAACCCAAATGTTACCTATCAGACCTCATCACACTCAAAAATAACAACTTTTTACCATGCATAAACATAAATAATAATTCAATCTAAACCATGCTCTATTTGATGTCTTTTGAAGGTAATTTCTACTCTTGAATGATTGTTCATAAAACTAAATGATTATTTATCTATTCTAACACCTAGAAAATTCTCTTAAGGACTCTCTTAGCCTTCTCTAATAGAAATAATATTCCATTCATCTCCTTATCTAATTGGTTACATCCTATAAATTAATCACTTTAGGTATTCAAAGGAGAAATTCTCTAGTTTTGACCTTGTTTGAGCTTTTTAGTCCATGAATATCCTATCTAAAACCTATAATAGTTAGACCATGGTATGCTTAATTTTCATGGCTTTCCCCTAACCTTTACTTTTCTATATAGTTCTTTACACCTTAATAAAACCCTCAAATCCTTACCTTTTCTCATGGAAATTTCCATTTTTGAAGGTTTTTTTTCTCTTTAACTGAGATTGATGGTATTAAACCATGAATAGGTATCCATATCCTTGTAAATCATACAAAATAACTTTAAAACTAATGAACCTACATATTTATGCTTGAGATGGTATGGTTTTGGGCCATCAAAAGCACTTTTAGCATGTTTGAAGAGGAAAAATAGTCAAGACAAGGCAAAATAGAGGCAAAATAAGATATTTAATTCAATTGACCCCCTTTTGTATAGGTAAATGGAGGTGATGGGGTGTTTTTAATATTATGAGGCTATATGATCATTAATTAGGGTTTTTAATTCATAAAATGACTTGAATAGGCTAAAATATGTTACATTATGGCTTTCTACACCCTTATATTCATTTAGAGGTTTATTTGAATGTGTTTTTTACTTTATATGCCTCTTAAGACCCATTTTGACCTCATTTAGAATTGGTAAATATCCACACTTAAGCTTTGGTAAGGGATAATTATACCTCATATGGACCTTAAGACATATTCATCCCCAGTTCATGATTGTAACTAATGACTCCAAAACCTCTTTCAAGAAGAAAACTAATGCAATGGCCAATTTTCAAATGATAGGGGTTGATATTTGGCCTAGGATGCCAAAATATTAACATTTATGGTGACTCATAGGGGTTACATTCATTTAGATAAAAGAGACCGGTTGCCTTGGGAAGTTCATTGGGCATGGAGTCAAAAGAGCTCAATATGGATTAGACACGTTATTGTACCATACTTGAGAAAAATAAAAATATACTCTCAATGAAAAATAACAAGGAAAAGCAAACCAAAAGACTGCTACAACATTTATGAAAAAGAAAGACACAATTAAGATACTGAATAAATGTGAAAACTTTAGTTAGAGAAAAGAAAACAACTAACCTATCCTTAATTAACCTAATATTAGGTGACATATACAAATCCATGGTTAATAATCTTGAGTATCATGAGGAGGTGTATTTTTAAAGGTGGATTCATCTTGGTGGCATGATAAAAAAAGTTTGGCCTTTTGTTTGGATTTTTTCACCTTAGAAACCATTTCTCTTCTTGGATATGCACATGTTGACTGATCATGGGGTTTCCAACAAGGAAAGCACCACTTAGCTATTAAAAGTATGTAAAAAAATTTAAAATAGGTTAGGAGAATGATAAGGATGACTTGGAGTAGGAAGGAATGCATATGACTAATTTGGATCATCAAGTGTGTTGGTTAGACTTATTACCCATTTAATACTAGATTCTTAAATTTTCTTAACATTAATTATAAACCTAGGGTACATAGGATTTTCAAGGATGTCAACACTATATATTCATTATTTATTCATAGGCTAACTTAATTGCTAGTTGTAGTACAATGAACTTATACTGATTTCACCATATAGATATATAAAGGAATTATTACAATAGAATGTAGAAATTCTTCACACTTCTTAGTCACACATGCATCACACTTCATATAATCAAACTAGTAATGAAATCGATTCACACAACACACTTTAATCTAAGAAGGGATATGATATTCACTACAACTCCTTTCATGGGGGTCCTCCTCATTCAAAACTGAGTTTCGATCCTTCTCTAAGAGACTTAGAAAATCTTCTTGTAGAATCAACATTTTTATTACTCATATCCATATCAATTAAATATTTCTACAGTGGATTACAATATTCCAAAAATTAGATTGGAATTACTTTCTACAATTCCATCATCCTTAATCTAATCTAGGTTCTACCATTAAATACATAAGGTAGTTTATTAGTTCCAAGCAAAAAAACTAAACTAGGAAAGGTACAAATAATTTTCATCTAATCTAATCAACCTTTAGGTAGTTAGTAACTTAAAGTTACTTGTTTTTAGACTTGACTAGATAAAGGACAATATATACTACTTTGTTGTTTTGCCTCTTTTTCTCCTTTACATTGTCCTTATCATATTCATCCTTTGGCAGGACATCCAAGTTTCACTTCATGTGAGGGGTCTATATAGATATTATGGAGGATAATCTTAAATGATTTATTTGTTTCTAGGATAGTTGGATGTATCCTTAAATTCTAATTACTTATTATCATATAAATGGTCTATTTTGTGCAGTGACTATGGGCTCTTGTGGGTGAAAGCTTATAGTTGATACATGTAATCTATAGGTATAAAGCCTATAGTTTGGTATTTTATATGGGTAACCTATTGGTGAAATGATGTAGTTTTATAGGCAACTTATAGGTGGAAAGTCTATAGCTTGATAGTTGTTATGGGCTAGAAGCCCCTTTTGCTGCAAGCTTCTCTATAAGTGTTGTAACTAAGCAAGATTATTGCAGTCTTAATCTACCCTTCAAATGTATATCAAATAAGGTTACACAACTATAATATAATCAAATAAAAATCATAATTAATCTATAACACAACATTTATATATTAATTAACACATATAATCATTAATTCATTCATTCATTTACATAAGTCATGGATAGTTCTAGGGATTCATATAGGCAAAAGATATATAACTAGGTATGGATGAGGCTATAAATAAAATAATTAGTTGCCTCATCACACCCCCCTACTTAACCTCTTTCTTTTCCTTGAACAAGTATTCTCTACATTTTGAGTCCACAATATTTCTTGAAATCCAAGGGCTCAATATAACCAATCATGTCAAAGGTATAAAATCCTTTAGCATCATCTATGTTTTTCCACCTTTTCTTTTCTACTTCTCTATTAGCTGGCACTTTTCCCTCCCAATTAGGAATCAAGAACCAAAATAGGGTTGGATGAAACATCAACCCCAACCAACTTATCCTTCTTTTCTTGACAATCTCAATGTACATATATACTTTGTGTAATGCCTCTTTAAGGTTATGAGGGGAATAAGGATTTTTTCTTTTCAAAGCATTTGAAAACTCTACCCATATGCAAAAACAAGAAACAAGAACTTATTTTCTATCTTCCTTCATGAGGCTCAAGTAGTGGTTCTAGACCTCTACTTGTTCGTTTATTACCTATTCTTGTGGAATATCTACATTTATAAAATCAATCCACTCATTTATTATAGATTTTAAATAAATAGATTCACCCCTAATCATTAGGGTAGCCTCTTTTTCTTTCTCTTGATAATCCTCAACCTATTTTTTTCTTCTTGTTTCATTAAGGATGTATGAGGTAAAGGATTTCAATTAAACATCCCATAGGTATATATTGGGATTCCAATTTGCATCATGTGGCACAACATACAGATGTATGTAAAACTCACTCAATTGTGCTTGAAAATCAATGTCAACATGCCTATAGACCTCAAATAAAGACTTAGGATCACCTACCATGTAGGACTGATCACTATATATCCTATCCTATTTAATTATAAGCCACCTTTCCTCTAATTATACAACATATACCCTAGAGGTTGATCTACATTATATTAACATCTCATTGGTCTCTTGCATGTTAGTGATCTTCTCTATCATATAAGTGATCTTAATCTCAACCTTTCCTAGGCTTTCCTGTAAATCTTTTTATTTCTCCCTTACTTCAACATATACTTTAAACCTTTGTATCAAATGAATATGATATGTTTCATCATTACTAAAATTTTCCTCAAGAAAACTCAAAAGGTGATCAGTTTTACCTACTAGCCTAACAGTTGAAAGGTCTACATCAATCACTTCTATTGCATGTACTTTTATAGTGGTCTATACAGGAGAAAGCCTATTATGGAAGGGTACCAAATATAAATCATTGTCTATTATTCTTTACTCTAGGGGTACACTAATGACATATTTAGATAAGGTGGATGAAGCTATTGCAAACACTTCTAAGGGAGTTGTTATAAGGTCCTTCAATGTCCTTTCCTTATTTGACTCTTTTTCCATAGATGGCTCTATAAATTTTTCTACCCCTAGAAGTGTTTCCAGGCCTCTCTTGCCTTTTAAGTCTGATATTTTATTTCTCAACCTATATATCTCCTCCATGTCTTATTACAAAGTTTGGAACTCCTGATCATGAGAAACTATGTCTTTCTCTATTGCTTCTTCCATGGTACTTTCTTCAAGAAATTCTTCTTCTTTTATAGGCTGATCTGACATCCTTAGTTATTCTTCTATATACCATATTTGTTTGAGTAGATCCATGCATTCTTCTATAGATTTTAGTTTCTCAAGTCACTATGTTTCCTCTTCCTTTATAGATTCTTCTTCAGTAGACCACTCTGCTATCTCAAACCTATCAGAGGTCTTACAAATTCTAGGCTCCTTCCCTTCATGATAGGGTTATCTTTTATATTTTGATTCTATGAGACCTCCTAAGAGGAGGTCTCTTTCTCTTTGATGTAGATGGATTCTTACATTTAATATTTTTTTTAGGAGGGGGAGCTATTGAAACCTGATCTTCTTGTGTAACTAGTGATGAAAGAACTTCTCTTTTTGAAGGAGCTATGGTGGAAAATCCTTATTTTTGTGATGAAATAGTTAGAATAGTAGGAGAAGGAATATTTTATCTATTTAATTTTGGTGGACTTTCCTCCTCCATGTCTTTAGGAGGTAGCACTAATTTTATTCATCTTCTCTTACCCATAATAGCTATAAGTGAAACTTTAATGTCTATAGGTTGACTAGTTGTAGTAGTGCCTACATTTTGTGTTGTTAATTGGACCTATCTTTTGGGAGATTATCCTTCATTATTTTCCTCCTTTTGTTGAGGTTCACCAGTCCTTAGTATTATAAACTATTCCTAGATAAGGTCATGTCTAGTATTTCTTATTCCTTGTTTAACCAACAACCAAATTAGACAATGATGAGACAAGGATTTATCTACACCCTTTAGTAGTATTTAGGCATTTCATTTAGGATATTCCACAAGTGGTTTAGGACATTAATAGTCCTACCATGCCTTAAATGATTCAAAATTTTAAATTAAAGAGTACCTTCCTTTACATGTTAGATATTTGATGATATATGAGGCCACTTCTCGCTAGGCTAGGGGTAGACTCAGTCTCTCTACACCTCTTTTATTTAACACTATCCTTTCATTGTCTTGATAAAAATACTATCTATGTAGTTTGACATTAGGTTTCTCATCCTAGTTTTCCTATATTCTTGACAACCTAGTAACTTGGCTTATTAGTTCTTCTATAACTAGAAATGTGATGTCAAATAGTATCACCTATTATCCTATAAAAGTCCTTGAAATTTATTTAATGATAGGTTCTAAAAGATGATATAGTTTCTCAAAATAGGTAGCCCATCAAACCTTGTTAAAGATGACCTAGATGTCTAGGTCTCCTTGCAACTACCTATGGTTTGAGGGCTCCCTTCTCACTACTAAACCTCCCATTCTAGCTAGTTTATCTTCCTATCAGTTTTTTCAAATAGATATCTCTTCAAAAAACCCAATTTTACCTTCAAAATTTTTGCTTTTAGAAAATCAAGTTTCTTCACTAATGTTGGTTTTGGTTGTAGGGTGAAATAATATCTTTCTCAGGTATTTTTTATTGAATGAGCTATGATTTTGAAGTGGGAAACAATAAAAATGATTGTTTTCCATATCAAATGTTGACATAGTTATGGAATAATCATGGGATTTCGATCTACATGAATGAGTTATCCTAGAGTGCTTGTGATTGATTTCCCACATCATACTTCCACACCCCCCATGTGAAGTGTTACTTGTCCCTAATTGATGTGGTACATGTAGGATGCAAAGAGATATGATGAGGTCATTATGAGGGTATGAGTGGTATAGCTCATAACAATACTCGATGAATGATGTTTTAATGATTAGAAATGCCTTTTAACTATAATGCATGTTATATTAAAAAAAAAAGTGAATTTCTATGACTAAAAAATACATCATACCTTTTTAACCATTTGTTCCTAGGGTTATGGAATAAGAAATCAACATGTGAGTGTTTACCAAAATAGAAGCTTAGCTTGTTTTCTCATAAAATTAGTACCCTAATATTCATGATTTTTCTATAATGTTACCCTTGGGTAAATATGTGATCATAATATTATGTCCTTTGATTATGCCCTCAGCAACCTATGTGCAATAATGATGACCTATAAAAGATTGGAGCAGTGGTCTTATAGTGGTAAGAGAGACTATTTCCATCCTTTGACAAGGTGGTTGCTATAGATATTTATTTTTAATCTAAGCTAGATCCTTTATGAACATGGACAAGGGTGGGTGATGGCATTTGATGCTCTTGATTTACTCTACATGAGCTTGATGATGGCTTGTTTCTCTTCTATCTTACTCCCAGTGAATGATGATGTATGATGATAGAATATTTGTTTAGTAAAGTTTTTATTTATCAATCAATTGGTTTATCAAACTTTGGACCTATGCTCAAAAAAATATCCCAAATCTCTCCTATTTACATAGTGAAATTATTTTTCATGAAGTGATCAGAAACTAAAAATGGTTCTTTTGTGTCCCTAGAGCCAAAAATGCTAGTTTTTAACACTCCAAATAGAGATTCGAATTATACGCCTTTGTTATACCACTTATTTTTTTTATTCAAGGGCATAGTCATTCCTTAGCAATGTTTGAAGTTTCTGCTCTAATCTTTCTTCACTACTCCTCTAGATTGTCTGGTATCTTCCATGAATTTCACAATTGCTCATAGCCAAAGCCATAGCTCATAATTTGTGAGGAATTAACCTATAGCTACTAGAGAGGTGTATATAGGGGTTAGGATGTACCTAAAATAACTATAGGTTAAGCCTGTAGCCACAATAAAGTTGTGCCTAGTGGTGATGAATGTACCCATAATAACTTTCAAATAACTTGTAACAACTAGAGGAATTCCTTCATTGATAAATGTGCCTATAACAATGGTGAGGGTGCCTATAGTAGCTACAAAAAATGGATGTTACATATAGTAGTTATAAATATGCCCTTAACAACTCTAGGGGTACCTACAACACCCTTTTTTAGAGTTGTTTCTTGCTCATAGAAACTACAAATTGAACCCATAGCTACTGAAGATAGAGGCTAGAAGTAACTTGAAGGAAAGATGTGTTATAGGAATATGAGTAATTTTTTTCAAAATGATTCCATGTTATCTATTTTTGGTTTTTACCCCTAAATAGCTAGTAAGTTGATTTTTTATTTAGGCCCTTTTTTATAGTTGTAGGCAATCAACAAGATGGTTTTCTCCTTAGAAACTACCAATAATGCCCAAAAGGGTTTTCATTATTGGATTTATTTTTATTTTTTTATTTTTTTTATTTTAATTGATGCTTGTAGTAGAATGTTTATTTTAGGTCCTTTCCATGTCAACTATGAGTTTGATTGGTCAAGGACTATGTGAATATCTTAGTCCTCATGCCAAAGGAGGGCTAAAATGTCCTCATCTCTTTCTTTTTCTAATTATTGGCTAGTTCTTGTGGCTAGTGAGACATCATGTTGATCTAACACATCATTGAATCTATTTTATTATTGTTTGCATAAGTACTTGGTAAATTTATCCTAAATGAGTGGATTTTTGTATAATTTCAACTTGTGACCATTGACCAGTAGATGGAATCTTATAGGATCAATGGTTTGGAGTTATACTGTTCCATTTTCATGAACATGTTCAATCTCAAATAGACCAAGCCATCTAGTCTAGATTCTCCCTTGTGATCCTTGTATTTTGAATTAAAAAGAAGGGCCCAATCTCTTGCATTGAATTGTCTAGTCTTAATATACCTATCATGCCATCTAATTTGTTACTGATGTACAAGTTCTATGTTCTATAGTGATTTTTGTCTATATTCATCTAAGACATTAAGTTAAAAAAGCCTTTATTTATGTAATTTAGATATATCCATCCCATGTTTTAGTATTGTCCATAAGGTCTTATGCTCAAATTTAATTGGAAACATAGGTTTCTTCTCATAGACCAACTCATATGGGGTGAAGCCTATAGTGGTCTTCCACATGATTTTGTATGCCCAAATAGCTTCAAAAATTATAGCTTCCCAATCCTTATGGGACATACTAATCATCTTGGTCAAAATATTTTCTAACTCCCTATTAGTGATTTTCACCTATCTATTGGACTATGGATGATATGGAGTTGATTTTTTATGCCTAATCTCATATTTTTGTACGAAGGTAGTAATTCAACCAATAGTAAATTATGGTCTTTGATTAGTGACTATTTCTTATGGCTCATTATATAGTATGAATATTTAGTCATAGAGGAAAGTTGCCACCTTTTTATCCCTAGTGTGTGTAAGAGCCTTTACCTCCACCCATTTGGTGAAATAATTAGTACATATAAGGAATTAATCTATGTTTTTTTAATTTTGGATCAAAAGTTCCTACAAAATCTAGGCCCCATTTGTCAAATGGTTCAAGCACCATTTGAGGTTGCAAAGTCATCTCATCTAAATGTGTGGGTCTCCCCATACATTGACATCTATCAGAATGAGTTTTATATCTTATTGCATTTTGATGGATTGAGAGCCAATAATACCCTATATTCAATATTTTTACTATTATACACTTGGCTACAAAGTTCCCTCCACAAGGTTCATCATGGCAAGATTTGATGATATATGGAACTTCATCTTCTCTGAGACATATTCTGATAATGGAGTCAAGTCCAATATAGAAATAGAATTTGGACAACCAAGAATAACTACCACTTTTATGAATCAAAACTCTTTTTTATTTAGGGAGGAAGTGATATAAAAGTAGCCCTATTACAAAGTAGTTAGTAATATCAGCATACCATGGTGTGGTAAGGGTTAGGGATATTGAAAATGAGTCATCCATTATGGTATCCTCTTGAGGGGATTGTAGTCATGATAGGAAGTCAACCATGACATTATCCTTACTAGGTTTATCTACAATAGTTAGATCAAATTCTTATAATAAGAGAAACCATCTTATCACTTTGCTTGGGATAACTGGTTTGTCCATAAGGTACCTAATGGCTACATGGTCTATATGAACAGAGACTTTGTACCATATTATGTAGTGACATAACTTATTGATAACATAGACTACTACCAAGAATTCTTTTCTAGTGACCATGTAATTTAATAATGATGCTTGTCAGTTCTTGCTTATGAAATAGATGGCATATTTGAGTGCTTCCTATTTTTGGCCTAACACAGCTCCCAATGTATTATCTAAAGCATCTATGTGAATATAGAATGGAAGCTTCTAATCAAGACCATGTAAAATTGGGGTGGTGGTCAATAATTCCTTTAATTGTTTGAAGGTTGCATCATAGGTAGGAGTCCATATGAATTCAACATCTTTAGTCATGGGAGTAAACAATGGTGGTGCTACTTTGCTTAAATTATTGATAAATCTTCTATAGTAACCAACATGTCCTAGAAAACTCCTAACATCCTTCTATTTTTGAAGTACAAGTAGATTTTTGGTTATGATGACTTTTTTAGGGTCAACATTGATTCCTTCAACAGATACATGGTGGCCTATGATAATGATTTCTATCATTAACATGTAGTATTTCTTATGGATTAAGGACAAATGGTTCTCTTGATACTCATCAAATGTTTCTCCATAGATAATGAGGTTGTCCATGTAGATTTCTACACATTCATTGGGCAGATCTAAAAAGATACTCAAGACAACCCTCTAGAATGTTATAGGAACATTTCACAACCCAAAAGGTAATAAAATGTAATAATAAGTACCCCAAGGATAATTAAAGGTGTTATTCTCTTGGTCTTAAAGAAAAATTCTAATCTAATTGTAACCACTGAAGCCATCCAAAAAGGCAAAATATTTTTTCCTACTAGTGTGTTCAACAACTCATCAATGAATGGTATAGGAAAATTATCCTTTATAGTTTCTTTATTAAGTTCCATGTAATCTATACAAACACACCACTCTTGATATTTATTTGGTATAATTACCAATTTTGAAACCCAGTCATTATCTGAGATGGGATATATAAATCTAGTGGTCAAGAGTTTCTGAAGTTCCACTTTGACTATTTTTATAAGAGCTAGATTCATCCTACATTGTGGTTGTCTAATTAGTTGGCATTCCTCTTTTATATAGATGTGATGTGTGCATATTTTTGGGATAATTATTTGAATATCCTCATAATCCCATGTAAAATCATGTTGCTTTGCATGCAACATGCTGACTAGGTTCTTTTCCTCATTTGACTCCAACTTGCTATTAATAAGCAATGTTTTACCTAGATAAATTTTAATTTGATTTGCAAGTGCTTTCATTATTTATAAATTAATAATGGATATGGTTTGGATACAAGTATGAGGTAGAAACTGGTTGAATGTTTCTTATATAGATGTAGTAGATTTATTTGCTACCCAGAGGTTGGTAAATGGGCACTTTATGCATTACAAGTTGTTGGGATTTTTAGGATTAGTTTAGTAATTATTATAGAGAATATTTGAGAGAATTGTATCTTCCTCTTGATCAGCCAAGGTACATGCAGGGTCTATGGTGAATACAAGAATCAAGGGAGGCTAGTCTGCCTCATCTTCTTTAGCCCATAATGTATTCTCTAGTTCCAAAGATGGTTGTGTTGGAGGATAGAGGACCAACTTCTTAGTGTAGTTGTCATTGGATATCAACATGTTACCTAATATGTAGCTGATGAAGTCATCTATTATGGTAAGCCAAGTTCATCTTAAGATGAGAGGGTATCCACCCAAATTAGACTTTGGTTTTCGCATAATGAAATCTATAGGATACTCCTAAGAATCTATAGTAATGAAAATATCTTCAATAACTCCTTTTGGTCTGACTATAGACCTGTCAACCATTTGAAGTATTGTAGATGTGGGATGAATATTATTCATCTATAATTTTTTCATGGTTTCAATAGTCATTACATTTATTATAGCCCCCAATTCTATCAATGTATTGGACAACTATTGGTCATGGATCTAGACTATTACTACTAGGCATCTTGGATTTGAATATTTCTTTGGTAGGGTGTTTCCTAGCATCATGTCTTCCAGCTAGTCAATCACATACACTATATTAAGATCCTTCTTCTTCCTTCTAGGTTTACGTAGACATAGGTCTCTTAAAGATTTGGAATATATGGGCACATCCTTGATGGCCTGGAAGAGAGGAGTTTTAACACAAAGATTCTTGAGCTACCCTATGAAGTCAAATTTAGGATTAGCTATGTAGCATTGAAGGTTAAAATTCTAGAAATGGTGGGGCTACTTCATTAGTAGCTTTATTTACTACTTTTTAAAGTTATTGCAATGGTAATGGTGGGTTAACATGATATTTTGGAGTTTATTGAGTTTTCTCCATTTTTATGAGTGGGGTTGGGGGTGATATAACTATTCTTAAATGTAGGTGAACTTTATTGATATTCACAGTTATGTTAGGTACTGAATAGGTTCGATACTAAATGTCAGTTGCATTGAATTATTTACAAGATTTTTTGTATGGGTTAGGTAGGGAGATGATTAAGTTTGGGTGTAGCTTATGTATTGGGAATAAGATCAAGAGGATGTTATTGTTTCTATAGAAGGAATCTTCCCTGATGGTTTCCTTAGGGTTGATTGGGTCTCAAGGGCTGCTACCACTAGTTTGTGAGGGGTGTACCTTGGGATGGTTATTAATATTGTATCCAAGGTGGGGATACATTTTATGGATGCTGATATGAGGTGGATGGGTGGATTATCTAAGGTTGATACTAGTTGGGATTGGGAGATGGGATGTTCATTCATGGACTAGTCCAATTGAGAGTAGTATTTGCAAATTGTGAATTGAAAAAGGCAAAATTTACAAAAGGTGTATTTTGTCCCATACCTAGATAATATGGTCCTTAAACCCATGTATTTATTTGTAAAACATAGAAAACTTAGTCCCCATCTCCTCCAATAGTGTGTATCTCTACTATTTTTGGTTCTTCAACTATGATGTTAGTTACTTTAGCTCAAACCTTGTGACACCTATATTATATCTTCTTATTCTTTCAATCCAAACAATAGATGGTCAAAGCTTAATCTAAGGCTAATTAATTTTTCCTTTTGTGTAGCCTATCCACTTAGGAGGCCATGTGACTAATGATATCCTATTTCATGTTTTGTAATAGGTTACTATCTTTATATTTTGATAGGCCACTTGTGGTTACTAGTGGAAGCTTACTACCACTAACTTTATTTATGATAGATCTAGAATAATTTTTGCTCAACTCTTTGACATCTGTGAATGTCATTTGGGAGATATCTCCCCCACTCATTAGGTCTAATCTTCCAAACAATCTTCTTTGAATCCTTTAAAGAAGATGAGTTTTAGAGGCTCTTTTCCTAGTGTACTTTACTTAAATTTTTGTACACTGAACATGAGTCATTTAATGTAGTCTTCCAAAGAATTATCCTTTTCTTGAGTCATCCTAAAGATGTCATTTATTCTATAATTTATTCCTCATCTATACTCATAATACATATACAAAAAATTCTTTTTCATGTCTCTCCAATTATGGACTAAATTATTACCCAGTCCCATGAACCAACGAAGTACTAAGTCTTTAAGGGTGGCAGGAAAAAGTTTCAATTTTTGTGCATCCTTCCTATAGTCATATCTTCTATAGAGAATGTCAAATTTGAAAAAAAAATATGTCCAGGTCTGCTAATAACATACCTCAAAATTTGGGCAAGGCTGAAGGTAGGATATTTTTCATTTATGTTATGCCCATTACATCTAGAATAGGAAATTCAAAATTAACTATGTTTGGATCCCTATTGTCTTCTAAAAATTCCCCTTATCCACTCATGATGGATTTTCTAATGATATGGATACCAAAAGTACTCAGGATCATGTCCTTAAATTTTGTATCAATCTCTTAGTCAACATGGTAGTAAACATTTATTTGCTCATCCACAATATTTTTACTAGGGGAAAAGTTTGAAGACTCTCCTAAGATTTCTTTGATTTGTTTAAGAATGCCTTGCTAGAATACTATTCTGATTTTACTCTCTAGATTTTTCGATTCATGTAATTCTTCCCCTTCATTTCTCTTTACTAACTTAGCTAATGTTTCCTCCACTTTTGTTTCCTTTTTCAAATCCAATAGTACTTCTTATACAAGATACCTCCTTTGGTTTTTAGTGTTCCCTTCTTCAAGATCCCTTTCGCTTATGGTATATCTTTCATCAAGATTTTTAGTTATTATAGGCACTTGTATTTTTTTTGGTAGTAATTTATAACTTGTTTGGTAGGAATCTCCCTCAAGAATCTATTTTTATCTACATAAATATTAAGCCACTCCTTCAGCTATCCTATCCCTTCCTTCATAGGGTTAGTTTTTTTGTGTTTTGTGTTTTAGGGGTTGTTTCAAAATGAGAAAAAATAAACTGAAAAAAATGAAGGAATGTAAAAATCAAAACAAGAATTGAAATTTTATCTCTAAAAATTAGTAAAGTTATCTAATGAAAGAAAGAAATGAAAGTAGAAAATTTACTCTATAAATCAAGAAATGAATGTAGGAAAGTTACTCTAGAAAGTAGGAAATGAAAGTAGTAAAATGACTCTAAGAAGCAGGAAATGAAAGCAATAAAATTAACCTAGGAAGTAGGAAATGAAATCAATAAAATTAATCTAAAAACCAATAATTGAAAACCTCCCCAACAACAACACCAAAATTTTGGTTATACTTTTTACCTAGTTAATGATGGATTCTTAAATTTGCCTAACATTAGGCTTTACGTAGGCTTTTCAAGGATTTTCAACACTATATATGAATTATTGATTCATAGGCTAACTTAATTATTGGTTATAGTATAATGAACTTATAATAATTTCACCATATAAATATACAATGAAATTATTATAATATAATGCAAAAATTCTTTACACTTATGAGTCACACATGCATCGCACTTTATATAATCAAACTAGTAATGAAATCAATTCACACAACATACTTTAATCTAAGAAAGATCATGATCTTCACTAGAAATCCTTCTGACGGGGCCCTATTCATTTATAAATGAGTTCTAATCCTTCTTCAAGATACTTAAAAAATATTCTTACAAAATAAATCTTCCTTTCATTACTTAAATATGTAGCAATTAAAGATTACCATTGTGGATTACAATATTCCAAAAATCAAAATGTAATCAATTTCTACAATTCCATCATCCTTAATCTAATCTAAGTTATGTCATTAAATACATAAGGTATTTTATTAGTTCCAACTAAAATTAATAAACTAGGAAAGGTACATATACTTTGCAACTAACCTAGTCAACCTTCAGGTGGTTAGTAACTTAAAACTACTTATTTTTACACGACTAGGTAAAGGAAAATATATGTTGTTTTGTTATTTTGATTCTTTTTCTCCTTTCCATTATCCTTATATTATTAATATTTTGGTAGCACATCCAAGTTTAACTTCATGTGATGGGTCTGTACATCTGTTATGGAGGATCATCTTCAATCATTTACTTTATTTTTAAGATAATTAGATGTACCCTTAAAATTCAATTACTTATTATCACAACGGTTTGTTCTATGTAGTGGCTACAAGATCCTATAGGTATAAGCCTATAGTTATTATAGGCAACCTATAGATAGAAATACTATAGTTTGGTAGTTACTATAGGTAACCTATAGGTAAAAGTCTATAGTTGATATGGGCAACTTGTAGGTGGTAAGCCAATATCTTGGTAGTTGCTACGAGTTAGAAGCCCTTTTTACTATGGGATTCTCTATAAATTTGAGACCAAGAAATATTCTTATAGTCTTATTCTACCCTTAAAATATCTATTTAATAAGGTTACACATGTATAATCTAATCAAAGAAAAAGTATCATTAATCCATAACACAACATTTATATATTAATGCACACATATAATCACTAAATCATTCATTTATTTACATAATTCATTGATTGTTCTAGTGATTCATATAGGAAAAATATATATATCTAGGTATGGATGAGGATATAAATAGAAAAATTAGTGGCCTCATCAAAGTGGCTGATAAAAATGATGAAAATAATATTCATGATAGGGAGGTAGAAAGTTGGCATCTTCCCTAAGCCCAACCATATAAGATATTACTCATGGAATTAAAATGTTGAAAAAGGATTATAAAACAATAAATTTACCAAAATAACTCAAATTTTTACCAATAAAGGATGCTTGGGCTATTAAAAGTAGTTAAAGTATAATTAGAGTCAATATTGGTGTTTAAAGAAACTTCCTCCAAACATTGATATACTAAATAACTCAACAAAAATTATCTAATAGATTAATGTAAATTACCAAATAAAGTTCCATAAACTATTATCGCTATTCGAATTCATCCTTGGAGAAGGGTTTTCAAGACTTCTCCATCCAACTTGATACAATGGGAACATTCTAAGGTTGTGGGTCACCTATGGTTGGAGTGAATCTCCATAAAGGGTTTGTTCCCCTGATGGATCACCAAAAATAATAGTATACTACTAAATTTTTAAGGAAAATGGAGAAAGAGAACATAAAACAAGGACTAGAAGCAAATAGGGGGTGATACACTAGAATATTTTGTCTCCTCCACATACTTGAGATTGCATAATGGAAACCTTAGGAACTACAACATACACAATTCAATCAAGAACTTCCTAGCATCAATGTTTCATAGATAGGTACAAAAATATATGTAAGAATTTGATGTAGAAATGTTAATCAACATAAATAATGCTACATAAACCATAGATATATACAGTATGACTTGTAAAAGAGAGTTCACTTGCATGCAGGTAAAGTATAAGTGGACATAATCAAAGGAAAAACATATCACCATAAGAAGGGCATAAACAATTCATAAATATACATATAATTCAATATGTGATAGGGTAAAAATATTTATTAATTACTTCAAAGGTAAGTACATGAATTCATTTTGGTAGGGCTCTACCATCACCAAAAGAGAAGATCCAAAAATGCTCATTTTCAGACCTAAAAATAGAAGAATGAGCATGAAAAATAAGAGAGAAGAACACTAAAGGTTCATGAATGTGTATTACACCTCAATTTATAGTTTTCAATTAGAAATTAGTCAATGAAATCAAAGTAATTACACCCTCTGAATGTATTAGCTCCACTTGCTTCTTGATCTTCATTGAAATGGAGTAGTGGGGACCATTTTAGCCTTATTTTGACCTTATTAAGGTATGAACATGGCATACTTAGTCAACCAATTATTATTTTTGTAGTTACAATGGTATAATCATGGTATAATTAACCTTTATGAAGCATTAAGTAATCTACCTTTCTATTTTGCATGTCAACAAGGTCTAAAAATTACCTTATTTTCCATAATGGTCATGAAATAGACATTTTTGACTCAAATTGGTAGTTATAAGATGCATTCATAACCCTAATTGACTCTCCTTGAATCCTTATACACTATTATTAACCTCTAATAGACTCTTCATGGTGCATCTCAATCATGGAGAACACACACACACACACACACTCTTTACACTTGTTTGAATGCCTCCAAGGTAATTTATAACATTCATCATAACTCGTAAGGATAAATTAAATACCTAAAAATAGTTTTAATGATACATGATAAACTCGAAAAACCCATATCATTTATGATTAAATATGATCTTAGTGGTAGGTCTATGACTTTATATTTGGCATTTTATTCATCTCTTCATCTTGAAGTGTTTCTAGGCTTGTAACTCATTTGTAGATAATAAACCTTATCTCCATCATATAGATTATTTAAGATTTATTATAAACAATGATGATTTCTTATTAATGTTCCATAATCAACTCATTATGGCCATTATTTATAAGATCCTCCTTGGGAATCTTGGAAACTAGACTCATCATCTTATATGCATGTACATGTCCTTAAAGAGGTAAAATTTTGTAATCACATGCTTAATAACCATTTTATCATTTAGGAAACATGTAATTAACTTCTATTTAATCCTATTATGATCCCAAAGACACCTTATAACTTGAACCAATTTTTTAACATCATCTTAAGACTTTGGGCTTCCTTGACAATTTTTATTTTTCACTTTGGGAACCATCTGAGGTCTTTATAGATATTACCTTGCATAAAACATTTTAGGAGATTTAGACTTGCATTCTATATTGGAGGCTTCCTTGGATGATATTGAATAAACCTACCCTCCATCCTTCTAATTTTTAGACTTGGGGTAAATATCATTTTAGCTCCAATCCCATGACTTATCCACCTTGAGGTTTGGTTCTCAAACTAACCTTCATATGAGAGTTGCATGTAACATATACCATTACCTTATACTTATAATGTTAGATTATTCATCAGATATTATTACTTGGACTTCTAACTTGTATATGGATTCATGTCTATAATTTCCCCTTAAACACTCAAAACCTAAGCCACCCTTAATTATTTTTCATAAGTTTATGCATGATCAATTTATTTTATTGACTTACTCTATAGTCTACATTTTATCAAAATGGGGGATGTATACACATAATATTTACAACTTTATCAAATACTTATGATTTATATCTTTTAGGAACCTATAAAGACATAATCTCTCTTAGTACACATCTTAAAAGGTGCATTAAGAAAGGGGTGGGTAGACCATTGGCACTTCACAATATTATTGTCCCTTATTACCACTTATTACCAATCCAACTAGCTACTAAAAACCATTCCCTAAGTTATTAATCCTCTTTTACATACTCTTCCTATATTTTCACACTTTCATCCCTTGTATCCTCACTTTAAGCCTATTTTGACAGTATATTATACTAAGTTGACTGGGTTGACCTTATAAAATTTTGGGTAAAATTCATTTCGGGTCTAGGTTGGGTCTTGGCTGACCTATCCCATGACCTAGTGAATTTTTGTCCATAACTATACTAGATCGACAAGGTTAACCCTATCAACCAAAACTTTTGAAAGGGATTAGGGTTAAATTTTCCTATATATACAATATCATTTCATCATTATTTAACACTAGAAAATATTTATTATTTTTTTGTACTTATTTACAATCTACTCTTCCACCTTTCTACTTGAGGAGTTTAAGCTTAGGGTTTTTACTTGGAGAATCTTATGTTTTGGTATTTCTTTGTGATCCTTACAAACCAAAAAAACCTCTAAGGAAGCCCCTTTTCTAAGGGAGAGATTGAGTCTTGATGGGTTTGTCTTTTAGGTAAGTATTCTCTAACTTTGCTCCTCTCTTTAGTAGATAGAATTAGCATAAGTATTATTCAAATAATATTAATTTTCTTCCTTCATGTATTAGGGTCTTACTCATACATAGCTTAATTGAGATTCTCCTCTACATGTTTTTTTATTTACTAACCCTCATATTGTACCAAAAGCTTTAGTGAGCACTAGATTATATTTTTTTACTTTTTTTTGTTATTAGTTTAATGAATATAAAACATAAAACCTATCTAGGATTATTATGTGATTATACTTGACTAAAAGATTTGGAACCCTTCCTATAATTATTTATTATGATAATAGATCCCCTAATTGTGTCTATCAAATCCCCATATTGGTCATGTTATCAATTATATAATGTATCCCCAATCAAAAGTGTAAGTATGATCTATCTTCTTCAAGTTAGGATTGATTTATAGATATGATGCATTTCTAATTGCATACATTCTAGTGAACCTGATGTGAATCTAACCCTTACATGTTTTATCTCATATTTTTCATTATTTTATCATTCTATTTATTAATTTTCTATATTTGTGATACTAGGTTGATAGTGTCAATATAGTTTCTAGCTTTTATGCACATGCTTAACATGTAGCCCCATCAATACAACTATATTACATTTTTATAAGTTTTTCATCAAGTATAGGATACTAGGTTGACACAATTGACATAGTACACTTTTAGAATTAGAAATAGGCTAATAGGTTAACCATGTCAACATAGTACACTTCCAAACTTCTAAAAAACATACTAGGTTGACACTGTCGACATAGTATTCTTTATAGTTTTTAGAAAATAGGTAATTGTATAACTAGTTTAGACGCTGCCAACATAATTAGCAAAATTTACAAGTAAAAATTAAGGCACTTTAACAATAATATAGCTTTCCTCTATATCCTCCAACCCACCAAAGTTACTTTATCTCTTTCTTATTCATTTCTATTATTCATTATAGTTCTATTTTTTAGAGTTTGTAGTCTTTAAAACTACCCATATATAGCAAACTAGGTCCCCTATGTTGACCCAATTATGTATTCTATCTTCTATCTAGAAGACTAGGTAGACACTGTCAATGTAGTTCTTTGATAGACCTTTGATTCAATAGTACTGTAGCGATATTATCAACTTTGTTCTATAATATTTACATACACTATCATCTAAATTGATCTTATATTGTGTTTCAATATTGTAATTAACACTTATATACTAGTAATTATCTCATACTTTCACTTCTTATTGCTTATAATCTCAGAATAGATCACATCGTCTAATTAGGTGGTTTTTTGATATACCATTTAGTTTCACTATTTTATATTTTCTTGCACACACTACCAAATCACATAATCTTAAAATGCATTTAAATAATTATCTATCCAAGGAATACCTACTTGGATTTCATCACCAAGGGGGAAGCTAACATGGTTTTCTAGCCAAGTATATACACATGGTTAATGTTATTTATTTTAAAATCACCCGAAACCTTATTGATATGATGTATAAAGTGAGGGGGTAGGCCCTAATACCAAGCTAGTAACATTGCCAACACATATCCGTTTTAGCCTAAACATCTTCAAACCATCCATAGATTATTTTCTAGTTTCTTACTTACAACCAACTTCTTATCACACTTAAAATCATACTATAATAATCTAACAATATTTAGGATGAAAAATTAGTTAGAATTTACTTTCCAAGTTGACTTCTTGCTCTTCACTCAATTTTATGTTGTCTTAAAAAAACTTACATTATCTAGTATTGGTGAAAGGTTTTATATTGTGTGCCTCTGTTGGATAATCTTAAGTGAGCCAATTGATTGTGTGTTTCTTTTCATTTCCTGATTTTAAAAGTACTTGAAAAAAATTCTTGTTTTATTACATAGTCACTTTGTTTGACATAATCTCTTATAAACTATCTATCTCCTCTACCTGCATATTGAGTCGACCTTGTCAACACAATATTATTTTCTGCTTCTCATGATACAATACTAGGTAGACCCTATCAAATATGTATCTTTTTCTACCTATTTTATATCTAGGTTTCAGAACTAGGTTAATCTTATCAACTTTGTATCCCTATTTTCTTAGTCTTCAAACCCTATTTTTTATACTAGGTTGACCTAGCCAAATCTATACTCTTACTACTTTTCCTATATGTCTAAATTAATTGTTTGTCTTCCCAACTTAGTTATTTATCTCTACCTCTCATTTGTATTGCTTAGCATCCTTTTCTTTTTATCCAACATCATGAAATACCCTATCAAACTCTTTTTGGACAACCTGGATCCATTTAGATGCTATATGGGGTTCTCTTTTCTTCTTATCCTTTCTTATCTTTTTTTCCTCTTTTCAACTTGTAGGGAATCTTACGATGCCCATCTACATTTTAATCTAGCCTTTGGGGCATCTTATGATGCCCACCCACATATCATTTTAGACTCTAGGGAATCTTGTGAGGCCCACTCTTATTCTCCAATACATTATACTAAACTAATTCAACTCCAAGAAACCTTTTGAGAAACATAGGCTTTTCTCTCACATGCTCATCATCCTTGATATAGATATTAGTGTAGGATCCTTCCCTTTGTTCATGATTTATATATGTTATGTATCTAACACTTTTTATAGGATGCTTACATGGGTCTCACCCTCTGTAGCAATTCTCTCTTTTTCACAAACCTTAGTCCTTCCTTATGGTTCTTTAGTTTTCCCATTTTTCTCATGAGTTACATTGTAAAACCATAGATAGGACCTGGTCTTCCTCATGATGTACCATAGTTTATTTATTTTCATAATTTTTACATGCTTTTTGGCACCCTTGTAGGTTTTTATTTTATGAGTTATAGTGTAAGACCATGGATATGACCTACCCTTCCTCATAAAATTACCATCTTATCATTTTATTTTCTAAAATGTGTTTTCTATCCTTGTTCTTAGTTTTATATTTTACTTCTTTTGATAGATAGAATTTGTATAATAATATATCTTAGCATTTTTTCCTCCATTTCCCTCATTTTTATGAGAGGGAAATAGACTTTTCTATCATTGTATCCTCTTTTTTTCCCTTTATCACATTTTTTTTATAATTTGAAGTAATTTAAATTACTCCATGTTTCATTACTCTTGACTTCCTTTCCCTTCAATCCACATTGGATAAAATAAGGTCGAAGTCAAGATAGCAATTTTATTTCACCTAGATTTATGAGATTCTTAGACACAATGTTCTTTATTTTTTTTTTCTTAGCTAACAAGTCCTAAGTATTCAAATGAAATTATCTTTAGCACCTATGTTTGGTTTTCCAAATCTATATGGAAGATGAATAAGAGAAATACATCAAGAAATTTAAAATCCAAATCATTTGAAACAAAAGGAAATGATATACAAAAGACAACATACAAATCTTAAAATTTAATATAATACTAAAAGACATGATTACAAGCACATATCTTATCTATAATAAAAGCTGAAAATATACAATTGGAATCACATAAATCCAAGGTCCATTGGGGTATGGTAGGCCATTATATTGTAATATGATAATTCAACAAACTCTATGGTGATACCTACTTTCTCATGCAAGTACCCAATATTCATAGTATATTGATAGTTTTGTAAGGGGTCTTGAGGAATAGGGAACACATCCTAGGAAGGTAGGTCCATTTTACTTTTCACACATATATCCTTCATGGTAGGATCTATATACTTCATTTTTTGACCTAAGACTTGTGTGTCTAAGAGACATTTTTTAGAGTCCTTAAGGTCAAATTTCCTCTTTTTTTGACAAACTTAATTTGAGTGTCTTGACTTTGATAAAGAATTCCTTTACCTTGGTTTTCCATTCATTATCCCCTCCATCCATTTAATTTTCCCCCTTGATAGGAAAATTATTATTATAAATATATTTCCCCTTCTTTTATTTTCATTCTTATTCACATCTTAAAAACATGTTAGTACTACTTTGTTTTAGTTTTACCTATCCTTAGAGTAAAATAACATGTTTGAGAAACTATGGATTACTTTATTTACACCATGGATCTAGATTTTTAGACATACCTATATTTTATTTTACCATTTATCATTGTTTTACTAATATTTTTTTGGGCACCTAATTCAATTTCTACTTTCATGTACTTTTTCCATTTTTGAGTGAGGTTGGCTTGTTACTTCTCACTCATCAATGTTTTTTTCACTTTTATGCACCATTTTTCCATTGATGATTGAGTAAGGATTGTTATTGCTCACTCATCAATGTTGTTTAACCATTTTTTTATTTTCCCATCTTTGTTTAAGGATTGTTAATACTTTCACATTAATGTTTGATTGCCAACCTTTTTGACATGTATCCTTGGTTTGACTTGGTGAGTTTGCCTTTATTTCTCAAGGTATACTTGTTTGAGTTTTTTAAATCTTTAGTAGACTTAGACTTTTAGTTACCTAATTTACTCTAAGTTTTGACTTCGTCATTTGGTTTAACATAGCACTTATCACCCTAGCTTGCCAAATTTCTGATTATGTCCCATCCACATAACACCAGTTATCTTAGCTTTCCTACATTTGTTTGTTTTGATCTTTAGTTTTGTAGTAATGGGTTTATCAAAATCAGTCTCTACACCCTCTATAATCAAAACTACAAACATAATAGATAACCATCTAGTGATAAAAGTAAGTCAAGGTATGCATCACATTTACTTTTTAGTTATTTCCTTTTTTATCATTTAATTTAAGTTATTTTATACTTTAAAATACTACAACATTTTTTTTAGCCTTAGCATTATGTATTATTATGTTCTTTCTTGAAGAACCATCCCCTACTACACATTAGTGATACATGATGAGATTTGAGTGGGGCATATGTATACACATAATATTTTCAACTTTATCAAATACTTACGATTTCTATCTTGTTAGAACCCATCAAGACTCAATCTCTTTGAGTGCATGCCTTAAAAGATGTACCAAAAAAGGGGTGGGTAGACCATTGGTGTTTTTTAGTATTTTTTTTCCCTTATTTCCACTTATTCCCAATCCAAATAGATCCTAAAAAACATTCCCTAAGTTATTACTCCTCTTTTGCATACTCCTCCAATATTTTCCCACTTTCCATCCCTCTTCTCCGCTCCTTAAGTCCCTTTTGATAGTCTATTATACTAGGTCAACTAGGTCACCCCTATACAATTTTGGGTAAAATTCATTTGGGGTTCAGTTGTCTATTAGTCTATTTAGCCCATGACCTAGTGAATTTTTCTTAATAACTGTACTAGGTTGAATAGGTTGACCCTATTGACTAAATTTTTTATAAGGGATTAGGGTTAAATATACCTATATATACAAGATAATTTAATCATCATTTAATAATGAAAAAGAGATATTATTCACTTGAGCTTCTTTAAAATATGTTCTTCCACCATTATACTTTAGGATTCTTAGCTTAGGGTTGCTACTTGGAGAATCTGGTCTTGTCGATAATTATTGGATGCTTTGGTATTTTTTAGTGATCCTTAAAATCCAAAACAACCTCTTGCAAAGCCCCTTTGGCCAAGGGAGATATTTAGTCTCAATGGGTTCATATTTTAGGTAAGTATTCTCTAACATTACTCTTCTTTTTTATTAGATAGAAGTAGCATAATTATTGGCTTCAAATAATATTACTCTTCTTTTATGTATTAGGGTCTTACTCATACATAACTTAATTGAGATTCTCATATGCATGTTTGTTTTTTTACTAAACCTTATATCATGCCATAATCTTTGGTGAGCACTAAATTAGATTTATTTATTTTACTTGTTATTAGTTTAGTGAATATAAAACATAGGACCTAACTAGGGTTATTACATGATTGTGTTTGATTGGAAGCTTTAGAACCCTTCCTAGCATTGTTTATTATGATAAGATATCCCTTAATTAGTTTTAGTGGATCCCCATATTAGTCATGTTCCCAATTAACTAATGTATCCCCAATTTTAAGTGTAATTATGATCTATCTTATATGATTTAGGATTGATTTATAGACATGATGCACTTTTGATTGCATAAAGGGGACATAAGCTTCTAAGTTTTATTGAGAGTTTAGATGGTATTATCCATATATGTTTTAAATATTTGATTATTATATAGTTTATAATAATCTATTTTATGGTCATACTAATGAAATTTATTTTTAATCCTTTTTCTATCCATTCTCTAACCTCTAAAGGAGCCAAACCCCATATTTGAGAGTCTTGGACTGTGTTTTCTTAAGTTACAAGTTTGAAAACTAACATTATTAATTATTTTAGGTGCCATAACACCATTAAACTCATCATAAAACTATAAAATGGTGTTCCATATATCCCCTCAAAATTTCATCACTTTACACCTATTATTTTCTAAGTTGTGCTCATTTTTGGGACACTTGATAGGGTTTTGATTGAGTATGCAGGCATGAAGACACTAAAACTTGTATATATTATTATAATCACTCTATTATATTTAAAATCTTAATAAACCTAGTATATGGTGGAATCAATCTCCATTCCAAATTTCATTCAATTTAGGTGGATAGAACACAAGATATACAATTTTATTGATATCTAAAAACCTTTAAATGTTGGAAATATTGTCATTGATGTCAAAGGTCTAGCATTATTGGTGATAAACTACCCATTACATTTAATGATGTTTGCAATAGTTATATCTTGGTTAATGTGTGTTAATATTTATTTAATATTAACTAATATATTTTGGTTGCATATAAGTCAAAAGTGGGCCCATGGAGAAGTCAAAGAGTCACGGGGTAAAGACAAAGAAGAATGAGACACATTTTCCCATGAAGAGTCATCTTGAGGAATTCCAAGAGTCACCAAGTGAAGAAAAAAGAGGAAGGGAACAATTTATCATGAAGGGACACTTTGAGGAATATGAAAAGTCACCAAGATAAAGACAAAAGAGGAAAGGATGTTTTTGCTTATGAAGGGTCAGCATATGACTTTTTAAATGCAAGGATATGAAGGGTCATGTAAGTTTGTTGCCATTTTGAATGAGGATTGATATTTCACAAAGTGGGAAGGACAAAGGTCATTTAGAAAGCTATAAATAAAGTCTTGAGAAGCCATTTGTAAGATGGGAGATAGAGCATGATTTTTAATTTTTATATCTAGCTTAGAAGAGCAAAAGAGAGAGAGGAAAGATATTTTGTAATGAAATATCATTTCTTGAGATAACAACATTAATAAATAGTTGTGTGGTATACACAAAATGGGTTGGTGCTCCTATGGGTTGGTTCTCATGAATATTTGTTGTGTTAGTTCTCAACAAAAGGGTTGGTTCTCTTATGGGTTGGTACTCACGAATAGTTGCTATGTTGGTGCTCTGCAAAGGGGTTGGTGCTCATGAATAGTTGTGATGGTGCTCAATAAAGGGGTTGGTGCTCCTATAATTTGGTGCTTGTAAATATTGTAGTTTGAGTTGGTGCTCACTCATATACTTGAGATTGTCCTCTATGGTGTTTCCCACATTGGGTTTCCACATTAAATTTGGTCTCTCTCTCTATCTTGTGTGGTTTTATTATTTCAATTTTATTCTATATCTTGAATGTATGGTTAAAGTGGAATTTGATTAAGGGAAAGTTTATAAGATTTATGATATACTGATTCACCCCCCCTCTGAGTATATCCTATGCTTAACAATTGGTATCAGAGCAAGTTTCCTTTGAAAAAGTTTTACAGCCTGAAGGAAGATCAGGAAAGCATGATGGCTAGATCACTTGAAGGATTTTCTAGAAATAAGGCACCTTTACTTGATGGGATGGATTATATTTTTTGGAGCATAAGAATGAAGACTTATTTGATGGCCCTTGGATTCAACATATGGCAAGTAGTGGTGGAGGAATATGAAGAGCCATAGACACTTGTAATTACTCTAGTAGAAAAGAAGGCAAGTGAAAATAATGCTAAAGCTTTAAATGTTATTTTATGTGGTTTATGTGAATATGAATTTGATAAAGTTATGCAATGTAAATTTTCTCATAAAACTTGGGTAAAAATTGAAAATATTTACAAAGGTGATGGGTTCAACAAGCTAAGCTTTAGACTTTTAGAAGATAGTTTGAGGGTTTGAAGATGGAAGAAGAAGAAGATGTAACAAGTTATCTTTTGAAAGTTGATCAAATAGTAAATTAGACTCAAGGTCTTGGATAAAAGTTAGAAGAGTTAACAATGGTACAAAAGGTTTTTATATCTCTACCACTGAGATATTATGTAAAGGTTTTAGAAATCAAGGAGATGAAGAATTTAGCTAAGCTAAAGATGGATGAGCTTCATGGTATACTCATGGCATATGAGATGAAAACTAAAAAAGATAAAACCTCAAAGAGAGAAGAAAATTTCAAGACATCAAATAAAGAGAAAGCTAAGATTCAAGAATCAAGTGATAGTTCCAGTGATGATGAAGATGACAATGGATCCCTTTTCATTCACAAGCCAAAAAGGGTAATAGATAAATATCAAGGAAAATTACCTTTTAAATGTTTTGATTATGGAAATATTAGACATTTTTTAGCTAAATTACCAAATAAGGGTAATGATGATAATGAAGAAGGAAAGTCTACACACAAGAAGAATTTAAAAGGTAAATTCAAGAAGGGATTCAAGAAGAAGAACCTATATTCTAAAGATCCTAGCTTAGCCGAAGATAGTATAGTCAGTGATTCAGAAGAAGAGATTATATTCATGGCCATACATGAAGATGCCTCTACAAGAAAAAGTACATATAATCAAGAAGAAGAAGATGAAGCTAAAGTAAATATGGAAGGAGAACTCATTTTTGCCTTAAAAGAGTTAGAAGCTGTTGAGAAGAAGAATCAAAGATTGAAGTGCCAGATCGAGAAAAATGAAAAGGAGTCAAAGGATATAATTGATGATCTAAAAACACACTTTGAAGAAGCCAAGAAGAATGAAGAAGGTCTAACAACACAATTGAAAAAATTAAGAGAAGAATGTGAAAGGTATGTCATTGAAATTGCCTCTTTAAAAGAAGATATTGAGAAATCAATCAGTGATAAAGTAGTTAGTGATTCAAAATTTGAGGATAGCACTAACATGTTGAATAATATATTAGAAATCCAAAAGGAAATATCAAATAAGATAGGTATCAGATTTGAAAAGAAAAAGAGCTATATTGAAGCTCTTACAAAAGAGGAAAAAAATGGAAAAACTTAAGAATACAGAGGACATCTCAAACAAAGAAGGCTAGAGGGAACAAAGCTAGAAAAGGAAATCAAGTCAAAGATACATAGACATGTCTTATTTTTATGGTTATTATTTTTATTGTAATGGATATGGTCACAAGAAATTAGAATGTATAAAAAGAGCTAAAAGTTTCAAAAATAAGGAGAAGGAAAGTCATATAGAGTCAAGCAGAAGCTACAACTCTTTTGATCATCTATCAAGATTTGATGAAGAGGCCATAATATGTTACAAGTGTAACAACTTTAGACATAGCTTGGTACTATAGAAGTGTGTTTGAGTCAGTCAAGAAGGACTAGATTTTCAAGGCTCCATTCATCACGAAAAAGGTTTAGACATGTTCATGGTAGAAGAAACAACCTGAAGATTCTATGTTGATTTAGATTTCTTGCATACAAAAAATGAAGATCAACCATGGTTCATTGACAGTGGATGTTCAAGGCACATGATAGGAGAAAAGAGTAAGTTAATAACTCTAAAGAAGATCAATGGTGGCATAGTGAAATTTAAACATAAAACCACTACTAGGATAGCCAGAAAAGGTATTCTGAGTTTGGATAATGGTAGAACCAAGACAAAGAATGTATTCTATGTAAAAGGTCTTAAGAATCATCTATTGAGTGTACGTCAAATATGTGATCATGGATACACATTAAAGTTTTATGCAAAAGGATGTGAGATTAGAAAAAAAGATTCAAATGAGTTGATTGCAAATGCTCAAAGGATAGGCAATAATTTATATGTATTATTAGATATCTTCTCAAAGGCATGATCAAAGGATACATTTAAGGATCTGGAAGAGGAGTTAGGAGTATTTCTTTTACTTCCTGCCATTAAATTTCAACATCAGTTGAGGGGGAGCTAAGTATTAGCTCCAAGTAGGCCCTTTACCATTGATGTCAAAGGTAGAGAATAATAGGTATATGTACAAGTGTAGAAATAGGTACATGGAATAGGTACAGGTTACTACAGTAAGGGGGAGTTATTGTATATTTTTTAGATTATAGTATGTGTAGGTTTTACGATGTGGCAGTTTTAGGATTGAAGTTGCCATCAATGACAAAGGGGGAGATTGTTGGAAATTTTGTCATTGATGTCAAAGGTCTAGCATTATTGGTGATAAAGGCCCCAATATATTTAATGATGTTTGTAATAATTAAATCTTGGCTAATGTGTGTTAATATTTATTTAATATTAACTAATATATTTTTGGTTGCATATAAGTCAAAATTGAGTCCATGGAGATGTCAAAGAGTCACAGGGTAAAGGCAAAAGAAGAATGGGATGTATTTTTCATGAAGAATCATCTTGAGGAATTCCAAGATTCACCAAGTGAAGACAAAAGAGGAAGGGCACAATTTCTCATGAAGGGACTCTTTGAGGAATACGAAAAGTCACCAAGATAAAGACAAAAAGGAAAGGATGCTTTTGCTTATGAATGGTCACCATATGATTTTCAAATGCAAGGATATGAAGGGTCATACAAGTTTGGTGCCATTTTCCATGAGGATTGAAGGGTCACAAAGGGGGAAGGCCAAAGGTCATTTGAAAATCTATAAATAAGGGCTTGAGAAGCCATTTGTAAGATGGGAGATAGAGTATGATTTGTAATTATTATATCTAGCTTACAAGAGCAAAGGAGAGAGAGGAAAGAGATATTATAATGAACTATCATTTTTTGAGATAACAACATTGAGATATTTTTGTGTGATATACACAAAAGGGGTTGGTGCTCCTATGGGTTGGTGCTCATGAATAGTTGATGTGTTGGTGCTCAACAAAGGGGTTGGTGCTCATGAATAGTTTCCATGTTGGTGCTCTTATGGGTTGGTGCTCATGAATAGTTGCTATGTTGGTACTCAATAAAAGGGTTGGTGCTCCTACAATTTGGTTCTTGAAAATGTTATAGTTTGAGTTGGTGTTCATTCATATACTTGAGATTATTCTCTGCGGTTTTTCCCACATTGGGTTCCCACATTAAATCTGGTGTCTCTCTCTATCTTGTGTGGTGTTTATTATTTTAGTTTTATTGCATATCTTGAATGTATAGTTAAAGTGGAATTTGATTAAGGAAAAGTTTATAAGATTTATGATATACTAATTCACCCCCCTTCTTAGTATACCCCATGCTTAACATTAACAAAGTATATAATTTTGTATAGGTCAATAAAGAATATTTTTGGATGTATTGCATCCTAGGGAATTTTGTGAGGTCTTGGTTATTGTTCCTAGTAATATATATGGATTTATTTCTTTTCCAATTTCCATTTACCTTTGGTACAGCTTGTAGTGATGGATATAGTCATTATTTTGACTGTTATAACACCTAGTTTGAGTTTAGGAAACCCCTGTAGCTTAAATGTTATAACAAAAATATTCTTATTTATTGAAGGATATCAAGTTATGTGTTTGTACCTTAACCAATCTGACCTCCATATCATATTATTTTAGTTTAAACTATTGAATCATTAAGGATTGAACAACCTCTTCATCCCTATTCATAATTAGCATGTTTCTTAAGAGACTGTGAACCTACAACTTAGGATATTTTTGAAACCTAGATGGGATAACAATTTATATCATGCTACTAGAATCTTGAAATATTATAATCCATTTTTCCAAATCTAGGTGTCACTCTTAAGTTATTGAGGAGGAAAAAAAATTGTGTTAGAATCTACCCTCTCTCTATAGGCCTATTCATATAACTTTATAGTTATATCTTTTGGTTTAAAAACTTCCTTAGTAGATGCCTTGATGCATAAATGACTCTTTGAATAGATTAGCCTTCATTTATAGTATATAACCTTTATACACAATCATCACACATTCTTTTAAGCCTATGAGGACCCATCAAATTCAATTTTGAGTGGAGAATCCTGAAATGATCCTTCAACTTTGTATGAATACCTTAAAAAATACTCAAACACCTTAATCAATCTAAAATATATTAGATAATGCCAAATCATTATAAATATTAAAATATTATTTGATGGGTCTTGGACAGTATTTAATATCATGAGACGTTATTTTTGCCTCTCTTTGATCATTTTAAATCTTGGAGGGAGAATTCTCAAGGTCTTGAGAAATAATGTAAGCTTTTCAAACTCTATCCTTTCTTTATAAGTTTGAAAATGATCTCACAATCTCTTTTTCATTTGAAAAATACTTTGTTTCTTTATTCCAAGTATTGAAGGATTTTTATATCCTTTCTTGTATTATAATTCAATCAAATGTTTGGACTCATCTTTGAGATACTTGAGGAGTTGGTTTTCCCCTATAACCTAGCAATTCAAATCTTGGAATCTTCTTTATTCCACTTTATAGGTGGCCTCCATGAGAATAATATCCTCCTTAGGTAGTACATAAAATAATGGATGAGAAGTATAGGTTTATATTGAGATCTCATTTTAAAGGAAGCACCCCAAATTATTGAAAATGGTTATCATTACCTTACAAACCTAAATACTATCATTTAAGACTTAACTCTTATATGACCCTACAAGATAGTATTCTTTTCAATAATTAAATTTTAATTTATTTTAAGGGAATAATGGTTTATATTAGGAACTAATTATATTATTCAAGGCCATTACATGGTGAATAACATCTCAAAATGCATGAAAATTTCCTTCCTATGTGTTCAGGTCTGTACCCTTAGCCTAAAACTAGAACCATTCCAAAACCCTTAGAAAGATTGAGATTCAAATAATTAAAATTAGGTTAGATGAAATTGGAAAGTGAGGTGAGTTATTTATATTATTTAAGTACTCTCACCTTACAGATCATTATTTATAACACATTGTAACTCCCTCTCTAAGTGGCAGATATGTACCATGTCTTCAAGCTTAAAAGACCTTCAAAAATTGTTGGTTGATTCTCAAGGTAAATAATTTGTTAGAGGAATATAAAGAGGCATTTAAAATACATTTAAAAACCTATACAATCATAAATTCCATTAAAATATGCCTAGAACATAAGATTTTACTTATTGGCATTTTATAAGGGTTTATATCCACTAAGGAAGTTCTGATTGATTACACGTTTTAAACCCATAATTAAAATTTAACACACCAAAATGGTTTATATTCAACCTAATTTCACTCCCCAAGATCCATTTTTCACCATACTATAGTATAAATAAGTGTTCAATCTAAAACATGTTGCATTTGATGTCTTTTAAAACTTGTTTTTGCTCCTTAGTGATTGTTTATAAAACTAAATAATTATTTATCCCTTATGACACATGGAACATGATATTAGGGACCCTATTATCCTTCTATAATGGTTTTAATATTTCATTCATCTCCTCATCTAATTGTCCATGTCCTATAAAGTAGCCACTCTAGGTCTTTGAAGGAGAAATGATCCAATTTTGACATTGTTTGAGATTTTTAGTGCATGAATCTCTTGTCTAAGACCTAAAATAGTTATAACATGATAATATTGAATTTTCATTGATTTTATCTGACCTATACATATCTTTTTAGTTTTATTAACCTTAATAAAACCCTCAAACCCTTGCCTTTTCTCATGGAAATCTCCATTTTTAAAGGTTTTTTTAATCTATTTTTATCTCGGATTAATGATCTTAAACCATAAATAGAACTCCATATCCCTATAAATCCTATACAAAACTTCAATAACTAAGGAACATGCATATTTATTCTTGAGATAGTATAATTTTGGGCCATAAAAAGCACTTTTGGAATGTTTGAAGAGGAAAATGAGTCAAGACATGCCAAAATATAGGCAAAATAAGATATTTAATGTAGCTGACCTCATTTTGTATGGGTGAGTGGATTTTATGGGGTGTTTTTGATATTATGAGTCTCTCTGAGTCATTAAAGAGGGGTTTTTCTTCTTGAAATTACTTGAATAGGCTAAAAGATGTTGCATTGTGGCTTTCTATAACCTTATATGAATTTAGAGTTTATTTGAATGTGTTTATGAATTTATATGCCTCATAATACCCATTTTGACCTCATTTCTCATTGGTAAATCTCCACACATAGGATTTGGTAAGGGCTAATTATACCTCATATTGGACTTAAGGCATATTCATCCCCATCCCATGACTATAACTAATGACTCTAAGACCTTTTTCAAGAATAAAACTAATGCAATGACCATGTTTTGAATGGTATGGGTTGATATATGGTGTAGGAGGCCAGAATATCAATAGTAAAAATTAAAAATTCAAATTAATGACTATTTTTAATACATACATAAATAAAAATGGTGTTTTCATCCCTTTTAGTGACTCACAAAATATCAAATCTAAATTCCAACGAGTTTACTGTAAAAACCCTTCTCCAATTTATTTAATACTTAGAAGATAAGGTTATGAACATTGAACAAAATTATTTGAACTTAACTAATGATATTGATTCATAATATGTATTACATAATCCTGTTGAACCTCAGATATCTTTTCACCCTTTACCAATAAGTTTTATGGCATGCACATTAACACTTTATGATGGTAAAGGTGATTGTGAGAAACATCTTAAATATTTATATAACATACCATGAATATGATTCCAATGAAAAATATTTGACCAAATTATTTCTAATAAGTTTAATGGAATAGGATTTAAGATGGTTCTATGATCTACCAATACAATAAGTAAAAGCTTTTAAGCCTCTAATAGATCAATTTATAGCACACTTCAGTCAACATTACTGAAAAGATGTCATATGCAAAAATTTACAAGATCAAACAAGGCACCAATGAGACCATTAATAAAATTGTATTTAGGTATAAAATAATGTCAGCCAAAATGGAAAATCTAAACGCAGATAAAGAGCTTAAAGATATCTTTAATAAAAGTTTACTTTCATATTTTCATGAGTCTATTATTTTCAAGAAGTTCAAATATTTTGATGAATAATTACATATTATTCATGATAGATAAATTAAATTTATTTCATTAAATAATATTAATTATGTAGAAAACACACTGAATACATTTGTAGACACTCAATCCTCACCACTCTCATGTTGAAATTATAATTAGAATATTTTTTATGAATAATGCATAAATCATTGAAGCACCCAAATTATTCCATGTCATTAGTGTACATATTATGAAACATATTGGTGCATCCTTGATTGGGGCAATGTATTTCACACAACTACCAACTTCACTTAATTCATCATGAGTCAAATACGACTATGCAAGAGAAATTTTAGGATTAATTATATTACATGGCACATCAATTTTTAAATAACACTTCAATTTTCATTGAGTTAATTAAAATTTATCAATTAACCTAATCTTCCTATAATCTAAAATTCCATAGCTTTCAATAATTATTCTATTTTCCATAATTCTTTAAATTAAATTATTCCTCTAATTATGGTAAGTGGCCAAATGATGACATCATCATGAAATCATGGTCAAATATCAAGAATGATTATGTCATCATGAAATTTGTCAATCATTAATAATTAATAAAAATGAATATAAGGATTAAAGTAATGCATGCCTCTTTAATGCAACGTATTTCTAAAATATTTATGGCATTGACCCCTAAAATTGACTTAATGTTAGGCCACACATATTTATTTAAATCTAATGACAATAATCAATTTGGTAAATATATAAATGGAAGGGTCACCATAGACCTTTCATAATATTTTTTATGTAAAGAAAAACTAAAAAAATTCCTTGAAAGATTCACCCCTTTTTCTTCTAAACTATACACAAATCGTTTTATATAGTGTTTGGAGAGCTGTTGAAGGTTTTCATACTTAAACATTGAAGAAGACTTTGAGCTCTACTTTTGAACATAATCATGTATATGTGTTGGATAAATAATTAAATCCATGAGGAAGGTAATAAATTTATTGATTTCTATTTATTTGTCTTGGTTATACCATGCCTAATTTGAGAAATCATTTTTGTGAAGTTAATGTTTTATGATTTTGTTTGACTATGAATAACTACCAAAGAAACTAAACTCTCTTAGATCCATACTTCACATTTATCATGCTTGTTTAGAATGATGCACCCAAAAACCATATTGGGAACAAATTTGGACCCTTTAAATTCAAAAATAGATTATTTTTGACCTCTTTCATTTCATTTATTTTAATTTTTCTATGCTCTTCTTCACTGAGAAATAACGAATTCATGTTACAAAATCATGAAATCATCTAGGAGAATAATGAATTCATTTTGAATTTCAATTAAATTATACTAATAAATGAATTAATCATACATAGTAGTGAAATAATTGTAGATAACAAAGAAATCATCTCTATTTTTTTCTTTTTTCATAGGTCTATGCAATAGTGAAATTGTTTTGAAGTTTAGTGAACTTGTCAAATAGAGCAGTAAATTCAGCATACATAATAGAAAAATTATTCTAGATAGAAGTGAGATCATGTTTCTTTTTTATCTATTTTCTTTTATATCCACAAATTAGAAAAAATATCATCAACGGTAGTGAAATTCTCCTCTAAAGTAGTGAAATTATATAGGTAAACAACAAATTTATTCTACATGTTGTAAACTATTTTTCCTATAGGCATCAAATTTCAAAAAAATCATTAGTTAAAAATATGAACTCATTCTAAACATTAATTATTTCATCATACACAATAGTGAAATCATTCCAAATAATTAATATTTCATCCTATGGTGGAATCTGAGACTTAAAACAAAGCTTATTCAACTTCCTTATCAATAAAAAATCACATTGGAAAACTTCTAATCTCTTTTTGTTACAGGACCTCGATCAAAGGAGTGGATTTCTAGATGTAAAAACAAAGCACATTCATTTCAAAACACTTATATTTGGGCTTATAAATGAGCCAATATTTCAATTTAGGCTTAAAAATGAACATGTCTTTCAATATGGGCTTAAAATTGGTTTATTTTTTAAGTCATTTACTTTCTTGCTTTTTTTTGAGTTGTTTTTGTTTCCTTCGCATGTATGCTCTCCATTTAATTATTAGGAATGTGGATGGATAAAAAATGTGAGGGAATTTGCTTTTATTTTATCTTGAAAAAATGATGACATATTCTCTCCCTTTATTATTAATAATTTATGTGACTTAGAAATAGTGTTATTTTTCCTTTTTTCCTTTTTGGTTATGTAGGGTGGAGTTCATCACCTTCTTGTAAGTCCTTAGAGTGACATGATTGGGGGTTGATATACCAACATTCATATAATCCATGTGCATTTAATGAGGTTATAAATTATTGGCATGTGTTATTAAGTCCTACCAAAATTCCCCATAAAGGGTTTCATGAAAGCAACAAGTTAAATCCAAATGATAACCCATTAGACATCACCATTGAGGAATATAAGGTCTCTTCAATAGGGGATGTATCTCCCTATGAATAGACTGACACTTAGATATCTTATTCCACATATTTCAGCCGTTGAGTGTTCATATAATAAGCCAAGAAAAACTTTGAGTAATTCCAAAATTCTGGTAGCACTTTAATGAAATCCAATGGATGAAGCGGTTGCAAAGGGACCCTCATGTGAATAGCCTAATTTTGGCTTGCTTCGTAGGATCCTTTTTTTCATATAATATTCATTGATGTAAGGGTGAAAAACTAACAACCCCAAAGTATTGCCTTACATGTATGGAACTTTAAGAGAAGGTGGGATTAAAACACCAACATAATTGCATTTAATTACTTAATTAATCTTAAATTTTTAAAAATCTTCTATATCAAATGTTTAATGGATGTCATGCAAACATGTGTCAGTTATTAAAATGACCTTGTGATATTTTTGTGTTGATTTTTTATTATTATGTAAAAAACCTATGTTGTATTTAAAACCAAATCCAACAAGTCTATAAACCATATTTCAATACCATTGTTCTATTGCACTTACACAATACCTAATTTTTAGTCCATATTTATACCCTCTTAGTGTTCAGATATTTGATTGTACCATTAATATTTTCACATGGTACCCTTAGGTTCACTAAATTGAAAGTAATTCTTGTGCATTTAGAACTTTTATACTACTATTTTCTATTCAGATTCCAAGTTTTACTTATTTGAATCAAGTTCCAAGTCCAACACTTACCCAATTTTTAATTCAAATTCTAGGACCAAGGTCAAGATTTCAAACATTGATTGAATTATAAAGGACCCTTTTGATTTAATTAGTAGAGAATTTTTCATGTGTTCACATCAATTTAACCCAATTATCTTATTTCAAGTCAAATTCAAGTGTTAATTTATACATGTCTAGGCATACTCATAGTGGGGTTTCTTATAGTCATTATTTTGAGGAGGAAAACTTTTATGATCCATTAGGATATCTTATAAATTTTTAAAATACTAAATATGGGCGAAAACACCTAATTATGTTTCTGGATCTCCCTTTATAGACACTAGAAAACCACACATAATGGTTGTAGATGTTGAAATGCCTCGAGATCCCCTAGAGACCACCTAACCTCTCCCAACCATAAATACAAGTCAAAAACCCCACTAAGCAACCCACTGGACCCTGAGTCAAGATAGATAATTAGCTAAACTAACTCATTAACTTTCCCTTTTGACCCAAATATATTGAAACCTTAAACATTGATGGTCACCTTGACCATCGATGGTTGCCCACCCATTGATGGTCACTGTGACCACTGATGGTTGAACCTAATCATGAATGCTTAGATCTTTGCCATCTGCATAAAGACAAATTGAGTTGTGTTCAAGCTAACACATCAAAATTTAATATAGATGGTAAGATAATACATCATGAAGCATTGAAACCATCAACCAAACCTCCTATGGAACCTTCTACCTCTATCTCTCTTTGACTATAAAAGGATGGGAAAAGGAGGTCAAAAAAGGATCTAAGAATTTTAGCAATTTGGTAACAAGATATCAAACCAACAATCATCAGGAGCTTCTAGCATCAATAACTTATTTACAGGTCTTCCCTCCAATAAGGTGGAAACTATGACATAGACTCGAACCTCTACCAAAATTGTTCTTCAAGCAAACTATTATTACTCTACCCAAATCACTCTTGAATTAGCTACCAACTATCAAGCAACCAGTTAAGTATATTTTTTGTTTTCAAGTTTTGATTATTTAGTTTCTAAACTAGACCCTTATACATCATACCTTATAACCTCCTATGCCTAATCATACCTTTAATAATTTGTTACCCAATCATTGACCTCATCAGCCCAAGCTTTCTACAACACTTCTTAGAACCCATAATAACCACTGATAGTCACCTTGACCATCAGTGATAACTTTAACCATAGATAGTCACCTTGACCACTGATGGTCATTGTGGTATGAAATAACAATAATCTATTCACACCTACTTACCCTCAACCAAATTCTACTTTCTACCTTTATGTTTATTCAGAGAGTCTACACCTATTTTTTGAACCCAACCTGACCTATTTAGCATTAGTATTATCTTGCTTATTGATATAATTAGTTATTTCCTTTATCAAGTATTTATTTCTTCTTGCATTTATTTTTAGTCTTTTCTATCATTTGACGCAAGTAATTCATTTTTATTTCCTTCAACTTAACTATTATAAGAGAGTGGATTGATAGCCTCCTAATAAGCTCATCCTTCTTGCTTCTAGCTCATGCTAGGATATCCACCTTGTTATCTACCTAACAACCCCTTTGTTTTAGTATTTTCTTATCTATAGGTTATTATTCCCAAGACAAAGAGGAGCTCTTCACAATCATTTGGATCATACATGCATAAACAAATAGGTTCTTCTACCATACCCATATCTAGTTTCTTACTTCTTTTCTAAGAAAATAAACTAAAATTGAGATAAACATTTTGGCATGCCTGGTGGGATGTAGTAGCATCTAGGTACCTTTTTCTTCCTTATTCTATGCTCATATAAATAAATTAAATTTTATTTTGGGTATAAAATAAACCTTGCATACATTGATTAATTACATGTTTAGCTCACATAGTTACAATTAAAGGCTAAGTAAATCAATCATAGTTTCACCATTGTTCTCACACACCAAAACCAAATCACTTATATCAACTAAAAATCATAATAATTGACATAAGGCCCAACTAGGGTTTCATATCCTAGTAGTTCAACTTCACCCTTTGGATATCTTACTTAGAGGTCATTACCAAGAAGAGAAATGAAAAATTAGCTCTTTGATTGAGTCTAAACTTTGGAAATTAGTATATACTCACTAAACACCCCACACTCTTATCGCTATGATGTATTAAGGGAGGGGGTAGGCCCCAATACTAAGCCATGTATTGATTTTCAACACAAATATTTTTGAGAGCCTTAAACATCTAAAACTAACCATATACTTCTTTTCTAGTACCTATTCTACAAACCAAGTTCTTCTTCATACTTTCCAACTAATGCAAAAGCCAAAAGTAGATAAAAGGTACCCTAAGATTTTAAAATTCACTCTAGTGTATGTTTTTGATTGCCTTGAGATCTTTTTTTTCACTTTGTGTTTGAGTTGTGTGATTTCCTTTATTCCTTTTTATTGCTCACATGGTTTTTACTAGACAAAAATTGAGGAACCAAACCAACCAGGAGCCACCTTCCCCTTATTCTTCCTCTATGGAGTATACCTCATATGTTGAGGGTTTTAATCATCCTTTTAAAAACCCTACCATGCCTCAGATAGTTGTCCAAGGTGATGTGGATTTCACCACTTTCCTTGATAAAAATATTATAACGCTCCAACATTATCTTAATACCCTTCCACCTATCAATACCAAAGTTACCACTCACCCCCAACCAATTAACCCATTCATGCCTCTAACCCAATCCATATCAATACCCCAATCTATCAATCTAATCATACTCTTGAACCAACCCACATCAAATCCTCAACAAATACCTATGACTCCCTACCCACACTATGTTCCTAATCCATAAGGATACATAGCTCCATCTTTCACCCAACCTCTTGTGCCTATTAACCCATATGTGTCACCTTCTACCCAACCTCTTGTACCCATTAACCCTTATGTGGCATCATCATAACCCTTAATGACCACATACCAACATGAGGAATCTTCTCAACCTTCTATTAGTTATCCATATATTACATCCACCTAACCCCAACAAAACTTACCATATAATTATGGAACTCCCAAACCCCAAACAAATATGGTCATAATGTTGATGGAAAAAATAACCAACCTAGAGTCAGCTATCTTTGGGACTCACAACCAATTATATTAAAACCAAATCTATAATAAACCTATTCACCCATCTATACCTATCCAACCTTACCCTCCTCAATGGTAATTACCCAAATTTTGTAAATTCCAAAGTAAGGAAGACCCCTAACAACACCTAAAAGAATTTCAGCATTCTTGCTACTTGATTGCCTACGATGATGCTCTTCTCTTTTGTTCCTTTCCTATGTCTTTTTCTAGACTGGCATTAGATTGGTATAGTGATATCACTAATCACTCCATATTTTATTTTTTCCAACTTGCCCAAACCTTTTTAGACCACTTCTCGATTAACATATCTAATAAGGTCTCCATCATCGACCTCTACTCCATAAATAAATTTAATGATGAATCAATTATTGATTTCATATCCAGATGGAGAGGTCTTATCAACTAGATCTATTTTTCTTTGCCCCAACCCAATTTGATTAAAATTTTCTATTAGGATTATGCCAAACAGATCACCCCTACTCTATAAGTTCAAACCTTTAGAACCTTTATAGAGGCTTTCAACATGGCATGCAAACTAGAAATTAGAGCCATTAATGAGGGGAATTTGAAACTAATAAATTAAAACTCTATCTTCAAATCCAGTGAACCTTCCCCATATAAAAACACCAACTAATCTAACCACCCTACCACCAAACCAAAGGTATCCATAAACATAATCATCCTTAAAATTGTTTCACCTCTAGTTATTAACCAATCCAACCAAACCAACTCCTCTAACTCCTCCAATCAACAAAATTGGAATCAAAACTAAACTACCCCAAAAAAATGCACTCTATTAGGGGAGTCATATACTTTAGTTTTGGATAATTTTCTCAAATCCAACAACATATGACTTCCCTCCATCAAACCTCCCTAATAATTTGATGCTTCTTACCCTATGCCTAGTTGATACAAAAGGAGTGATCTATGTGCTTTCCACTATGTCATTGGACATGATGTTAGTAGTCATAACACCTTCAAAACCATTGACTAAAACTTGATTGATAAGAGAGAACTTATATTGGATAATCATAATTCACCCCTAAATTAGTCACTCGACATCTTTTGAATGCCTTTTCCCAATCATGCCCCTTTTACCCACCATGATGATAAGAAACTAGAATCACCTCACACTCATGAGGTCCGTATGGTTAATGTAATTATCAATGATATTATTATTGAGGAAACCACTAGCTCAACTACCTCTTCCTGCACTTAACTTATTAAAGTGGTGAAACTACCCCTAGTCCTTTGGATACCCAAATAAAGGAAGCAACCATTTCCTTTCCTTTACTTGATTAGGGAAGGGACTTACCTTTCTCCCCCATCATGGAATCACCCACTCTCTCTTTGAAAACTATTCCAAAAGGGGTTATCACCTAATTTACTCCTTCCATGGAGGAAACATCCTCCCGAATTTTGGAACCTTTCATCAAGGGCAAGTGTGAAGAAACCATTCTCTTACTTCAACCTATGGGCTTAATATTTGAATTTGATGCCCAAGGAACCAAAGCAACTTGCAAACCCTTCTCTAGACCAGTTCAAAGCCTATAATCCTCTTTAAAACCTAATATAGATCAATTCAAATTTTGGCATCATCTTGGGCTCCCCTATCAAAACAACCATGAACCTTTGACCTCACCTTCATCAGCCCCATCTTCAATCACACCTACTATTAAATTTATCATCACCTCAAAAAGCCCATCAAAAACCTTTTTTTCCCAAAACCATGGAAGAACCATCCAAACCATCTCCATCTAAAATTATCAAATCATCTTACACCTCTCTAATAAAACCTATCAAGAACCTTGTGATGCTTCCTACTTCTAGCCTTATCCACCCATCTTTGAAGTTGGACTTAAACCCATTTAGTTTCATGAGGCCACTAATTTCTCTATTTTATAGCCTCATCCATACCTAGTATATATCTTTTTCTATGTAAATTCCCATAACCATCCATGACTCGTACAAATTAATTAATTAATTAATGATTTTATGTGCATATACATATATATATATATATATATACATATATATACATATATATATATATATACATACATACATACATATATATATGTGTGTGTGTGTGTGTGTGTGTGTGTGTGTGTGTGTGTGTGTGTGTGTGTGTGTGTGTATCTGTGTGTGTGTTATGAATTAATGATGTTTTTTTTATTAGATTATATTTGTGTAACTTTAATTAATAAAAATTTGAAGGGTAACATAAGACTGTAGGAATCTTGTTTGGGCACAACACTTATAGTCTATCTATAACAGTTGTAGTCTTCCACGTATAGGTTGCCCATAGCCACTATAGGGTACCTATAGAAATTGCAGGCTTCCATCTATAGGTTATTTGTAGCCACTATAGATTACCGACATTAATTGTAGGCTTCCACCTATAGGTTGCTTATAGCCATTGCAGATTGCCTAAAATAATTGTAGGCTTCCACCTATAAGTTTCTTGCATCCACTACATAAAATAGAACTATTATTGTGACCAGATCTCAAGGACACATCCAAATATCTTAGGAAATGAATGAATGATTGAAAAGGATCATAGCTATTGTATAGACTTCTCACATGTAAGTAAACTTGGATGTGCTTCCACAGATGAGAAATACAAGGACAATGGGAAGGAGACAATAAGAAGTAAAACAAAAAATTAATATACATTTTCCTTAACCTAATTAGGCTTAAAATAAGTAACTTTAGTTACTAACCACCTGAATATTGACTGAGGCAATTCCTAAGTATTTGTATTTTTCCCTAGTTCAATATTTTTGGTTAAAATCTAATAAACTACCTTCTATATTTAATGATAGAACCTAGATCAGATTAGGAGTTGGATAGATGATAACATAATATTATAATTATAGAATTGATTGCATTTTGAATATTGTAATCGTTTGTAGCAATATTTAATTTCTAGATATCTAAATAATGAGAAGGATAATTCTATAAATTATTTTTGTAAATCTCTTAGAGGAGTGAAACTTAGTTCTGAATGAGAAAGGGACCCTCATAAGGAGTTATAGTGAAGATCCTAACCCTCCTTATTTAAGTGTGTTGTGTAAGTTGATTTCATTATTAGTTGATTATGTAAAGTGTGATGCATGTGTGATTCATAATTTTGAAGTATTTTTGTATTTTTGTTATAATAGTTTCATAGTATAACTATATGGTGAATTAACTAAAAGTTCATTATACTAAAACTAGTAAGGAAGACGATCCATGGATCAATAATGCATATATAATGCTAATATCCTTGAAAAGCATACGTATGCTAGGTTGGCAATTATTATTAATCAGACTCACGAATCTAGTATTATCAGGGTAATAAGTCTACATAATATTTTGGTGTCATTGCCAGGGAGGGTGTCAATTATTGTTTCTTAGAATCAATTATTGTTTTTCAATATTGATTCATGTATTATCCTACCTAGCAAGGAAAGTCAAGGGAAGACATTGTGGTGTCTTATGCTAGATTTCTATACTCTTGAATGTTGATAGTGCATAATATTTTTGATGCACTATCCTACCCAGTTAGATAAGTCAATTGAGGACACTGTGGTGTCTTATGCTATATGTATAAGTTTCTTAATGTTGATGGTGCACAACCTTGAATGCCTCTTTACAATATTTTAATTTACTTAGTTCATGTTTTTTTTTTAATTTAATTTCTTGTAAGAGCTATTTACTTTCCACAAAGTGTGCCTTTTATTTTCCTGCTTTCATTTCCTATTTTTTAGGATAAACTTTCCTATTTTCGAGAGCAATTTTCTCACATTTAGTAGATAAATTTACTTCTTTCTAAAAGAATTTTTTTAATTCTAATCATTTTGATTTTTGTACTCTTTTATTGTACTTTTTTTCTTATTTTAACACAACCCCCTATAACACAAGTAGAAAAAGACACTAATATTGTGAAGGAAGGGACATGATAGCTAAAAGATGTGGCACAATGTTTATGAAAAGAGAAATGGATTATTGAGGGAGATTCATACCAAAAAAGCCACAAGTTGCTACTAATAAAGAACCAAAAATACTTGTAGTGACTAAGAATCCTATTGAAAAATATACCATAAGTTAGAGGGCTCTTAAATAAGGAAACACTAAAAATTGAAGGAAGCAACTTGTAGAAGAAGTATTATTTGCTTTGAAAAAGGAAAAATAAGTGGAAGAAGCATTATCTAAGTTAGTAAAGAGACAAAAAGGATAACTTCATAAACCAAGCACTCCATAAAGTAACATTATAATAAAATTACAATAAGGATTTTTTGAACAAATCAAAGAAAGCTTAGGAGAATCTTTAGATTTCACATCTAATAGAAAGACTATGGATCAACAGATAAATGTTTACTATCATGATGATAAAGGGACTAATAAAAAAATTTAAAACATGATCTTGAGTACCTTTGGTATACATATCATAAGAAAATCCATCATGAATGGAGAATTAGAGTTGGTAGATGACAATAAGACTCTAGACATAGCTACTTTTGAATTTTTTTTTCTAGATACAACATGTGTAACATAAATGAAAAATATCCTACCCTCATCCTTGCCCAATTTCATAATCTCATTATCAAAAAACCTAAACCATTTTTATTTAAATTTTATATCCCCTATAAAATCTATGAATATAGGTAGGATGCACAAAAATTAAAATTTTTCTAGCCACCCTCAGAGACTCAGTAGTTCATTGGTTCATGGGACTAGGTAGTAATTCAGTCCACACTTGGGAGGACATGAAAAATAAATTTTTGGATAAGTATTAGGAATATGGATGAGGAATAAATTATTTAATAAATGACATATTCAAGATGACTCAGGAAGGGGAAAAATCTTTCGAAGACTATGTTGAATGGTTCATGTTTAGTGTACAAAAATTCAAACAAAGTGCACTAGGAGAAGAACCTCTAAAACTCATCTTCTTGAAATGAGTCTAAGAAGAGTTTTTTAAATCAATGGAACTAATGATTGGGAGAGATATCTCCCATATAATATTTTTATACATCAAGGAGTTTATCGAGAATTATTCCAAGTTTACCATAAACAAAGTAAGAGGTAGCAAGCTTCCACCGGCAGCTGCAAGTGGCCTATCAAAATTTGAAGTTAGTAATCTATTATTAGACATGAAACATGATGTCATTAATCACATGGATAACCAAATATATATCATGTATTCAATGTAAAATAAATTAGCCCTGGAACAAGCTTTGATCATATATTATATGGATTATAATAAGAAAATAAATTGTAGGTGTCATGAGGTTAGGGCTAAAGTAGTTAACATCATAGCTAAAGAACTAGAAATAATAAAACTATATGCTATGGGAGGAGATGTATATTAGGTTTTCTATGTTGTAAAAATAAATCCATGGGTTTAATGACCATATTATGTAGGTATGGGAAAAATACACCTTTTGTAAATTATACCTCCTTTAATTCATAATTTGTAAATACTATAACCAATTACACTAGTCCATGGATTAATGTCCCACCTCCTAATTTTAGTTGTTATCCACTACAAACAAACTACCCCACCACCTCCTGACATTATCCAAAAAATACATCCCCACCTTGGATATAATCTTGGAAACCACCCCAAGGCTCACCCTTCATAAACTAGTGGTACCAACCTTGGAGACCCAATCAACCCAAGGAAAAGTATTAGGGAGGATTCCCTCCACAAAAATAATAACCTGTTACTCTTATACCCAATACATAAGCTGCACCCAATCCTAATCAACTCCCTACCCAACCCATATAGAGTCATAAAAATAAGTCTTTATAATCAACATTCAATACTAACTTGTCCAGCACCTTGCATATACGGTGAACATCAATGAAGTTCACCTACATTTACGGAAAGTTATACCACCCCCTACCATACCCATAATAATAGATCCAAATCAAGAAACTACAAAAGATTATGCTAATCTACCTTCACCACTATTAGAACTCTCTAAACCAACAAATAAACCCATTGATGAAATAGCCCCACCATTTCAATAATGTATTAGCCTTTAACATCATGTAATTGAGGCTAAATTTGATTTCATAGAACAACTCAAGAATCTCTATGTTAAAATTCTTCTCTTTCAAGACATCAAGGATGTGTTTATATATTATAAAGCTATTAGATAATTATGTCTACGCAAACTTGGAGTAAAGAAGAAGGATCCCAATACAGTGCATGTGATTGGCTAGCTGGAAAAAATTCTTCTAGTAAACACCCTACCAAAAAAATATTCAAATCTAAGATGCCCAACAATAACAGTCTAGATCTATGATTAGCAGTTATCCAATACATTGATATACTTGAGGGATATAATAAATTTAATAACAAATGAAACCATAAACACACTATAGTTTAATAATATTCATCCCACATCTATAATGTTGCGAATGTCTAACAAGTCTACAGTTAGATTAGGAGTCATTGAAGATCTTGTCATTACTATAGATTCTTGGGAGTATCTTGCATATTTCCTTATGCTACAACCAAAGTCTAATTTGGAAGGATATCCTCTTCTCTTAGGATGAACTTGGCTTACCAATGTTAATGCCTTCAACAACTATAGATCAAGTGACATGTTTATTTCCAATGGCAATCACACTAAGAAGTTGGTCCTCTATCCCCCAACATATCCAGTCTTGGCACTAGAGCATACATTATAGGCTCAAGAAGATAAGGTAGACCAAACTCCTTGGATTCCTATATTTACCATAGACCATGCATGTACCTTGGTTGATTAGGTAGAAGATATAATTCTCTTCAATGTTCTCTAGAATAATTATCAATTTTATTCTGTAGATCTCAACCACTTATAATGTGTTGAGTGCCCATTTTCTAGCCTCTAGGAAGAAGATAATTATGATGCATCTATACAAGAAGTATTCCACCAGTTGTTACCTCATAGATACAACTAAACCAAATCCATTAGTAAGATATAAATTATGAGAGTACTCTCATTGAAAATTAACATCTCTCTGAGAAAAAAACATTACTTATTAATAGCAAGTTGGAGTCAAATGAGGAAAAGCAACTAGTTAGCATGTTGCATTCATACCAACATAGTTTTACATGGGATTATGATGATATGTATGAATTATCCTATAAACATGCACACATCATATCTATATCAGAGACAAGTACCAACCAATCAGATAGCCACAACGTAGGATGAATCTAGCTCTTAGAGAAATAGTCAAAATAGAATTACAAAAAATCTTGATCGTTGGATTTATATATCCCATCTTAGCTAGTGAATGGGTTTCATCATTTGTAATTATATAAAATAAAAATGGATAATGTCATGTATGCATAGATTATAGGGAACTTAATATAGCAACGAAAATGGATCACTTTCATCTACCATTCATTGATTAAGTGTTGGATACACTAACATGGAAGAAATATTTTGCCTTTCTATATGGCTTCAGTGGTTACAACTAGATTAGGATTGAGCTTAAGGACCAAAAGAAGACCACCTTCACTTTTCCTTGGGGTAATTGTGATTATTTTGTATTACCTTTTGGGCTATGTAACACTTTTACAATATTCTAGAGGGTTATTTTGAGTATCTTTGTAGATATGGCCAATGAATGTGTAGAAATCTATATGGATGACTTCACTATTTATGGAGAAACATTTGATGAGTGCCTGAAGAACCTAGAGAAAGTGTTGCAATGCTATCAATATCACCATTTGTCTTTAAGTCATAAGAAATGCTACATACTTATGACATAAGGCATGTGTTAGGTCACCATGTATCTGCTTAAGGAATTAATGTTGACCTTGTAAAAATTAACATCATAAAAAACTTGCATGTTCCTAAAAAATAGAAAGATGTCAAAAGTTTTTTAGGACATGATGGTTAATACAAGAGATTCATCAACAATTTCATCAAAGTAGTAGAACCATTGCTCACTCTCCTTACTAAAGATGTTGAATTCGTCTAGACTCCTACTTGTTATATAACCTTCAAACAATTAAAGGAATTATTGACCACCATCCCTATTATACAAGGTCCTATTTAGAATCTTCCCTTTCATAATCACATAGATGCTTTAGATACTTCCCTAAGAGCTGTTCAAAAATTGAAAGCACTTAATTATGTTATATATTTTGTAATAAAAAACTTACAAGTAAAAAAATCAAATTAAAAAATTATTGAAAAAGAGTTCTTGGTAGCAATCTATGCTATGAACAAGTTCCATCACTACATCATAAGGTATCAAGTCTTTGTTTATATAGACCATGCAACTATTTGGTACCTTATGAATAAACTAGTTTTCCTAAGTAGAGTGATAAGATGGTTGCTCTTATTATAATAATCTGATCTAACTATTATAGATAAGCATAGTAAGGACAATACTATGGTTGACTTCTTATCATGCCTATAATCCCTCGAAGAAGATACCATAGTGGATGACTCATTTATAGATGAGCACTTGTTCTTCCTCACTCTTACCACACCTTGGTATACTGATATTATTTAATACCTTGCCATAAGGTTACTTCCACAACATTTCTTTTATAAATAAAAAAGAGCTTTGATTCAAAAATGTGGAAGGTATTCATGGCTATATGGATTCCTTTTCTATACTAGGCTTGAATCCATCATCAGAAGATGTCTTAGAGAAGATGAAGTTATATATATCCTCAAAGTCTACCATCATGAACCCTATGGAGGGCACTTTGCATGTAAGCATATAGCAGTAAATTTTTTGAACACAAGATATTATTGGCCCTCACTCCATAAAGATGTAATAAGTTATACCACTCATTATGACAAATGTCAGTGTATGGGGAGACACACATGTTTAGATGAGATGCATTTACATCTTCAAATGGTGCTTGAATCATTTGAAAAATGAGGCCTAGACTTTATATAATGTTTTGATCCAAAATCTAATAATAAAGAGTACATCCTTGTATGTACTAACTATGTCACTAAATGGGTGAAAGTAAAGGCTCTTACACATGCTAGGGATGAGAAGGTGGAAAATTTCCTCTATGAATAAATATTCACAAGATATGGTGTGCCACAAAAAGTAGTCATTGATTAAGGACCTTAATTCACTGCTATTTTAATTACTACTTTGGTCCAAAAATCTAAGATTAGGAATAATAAATCAAATTCATATCATCCGCAGTCTAATGGATAGGTGGAAGTTACCAATAGGTAGTTAGAAAATATTTTGACCAAGACTATTAGTATGTCCCATAAGGATTGGGAGGTAGACTTATTGAAGCTGTTTGGGCTTATAGAATCACATAGAAGACTACTACAAGATTCACCCTATATGATTTGGTCTATAAGAATAAACCTATCTTGCCAATTGAATTTGAGTACAAGATCTTATAGACAACACTAGAAATTGGGATGGATATATTTGAAGCACAAAAAGTAAGGCTTACACAACTGAATGCCTTAGATAAATATAGAAAAATAGACATTTCAAAACAAAAATCTTGTACATGACAAATGGATTGGATGGCATGACAAGTACATTAAGACCATGAAATTAAATGCAAGATAGTAGGCCCTTATTTTTTATTCAAAATATAAGGATCATAAGGGCAAACTCTAGACCAGTTGGCTAGGTCTATTTAAGATTGAGCATGTTTATGAAAATAGAGTAGTGCAACTCCAAACCATTGATTTGATAAGATTCCATTTATTGATCAATAGCCATAGACTAATGTTGTATAAAAATCCACTCATTCAAGAAGAGTTTACCAAGCACATACACATGTAATTATAAAATTTATACAATGATGTGCTAGATCAACATGATGTCTCAATAGATAAAGGGAGAACTAGTAAACACATAGATGAAAAAGGAGAGGACATCCTAGCTCTCCTCTGCTATGAAGACTGAGACATTCACTTGGTCCTTGACCAATCACCCTTATTTTTGACTTGGAAAGGACACAAAATAAATAGTACACTATATATAGTAGTTAGAGTAAAAAAACCAACAATGAAAACCCTTTTAAGGTGTTATTGGCAGTTTTTGGGTAGGAAACTAGCCTGCTAGCTGCCTAAACCTGTAAAATGTGCCTAAATAAAAAAGCATTTTACTAGCTATTTAAGGGTGAAAAAAAATACACAATAAACAATCATTCTAAGAAATATTATTCATCTTCCTCTAGTTACCAAGGGGTTATTTTATGGTTGTTTTAGGCACCTTCCTTACCACTACTATAGGCACCTTTGTCACTGAAGGTATTCCTTTTATTGTTATGGGATTTTATATATTTGTTTTAGGTACCCTACCCATAGTTGGGATTAAATTTTCAGTTGCTACAAGAACCACCTCTAGTTGATATACGTACACCCTAACACTTCTCTAAGCACATAAATGATAGTTCTTCACAAACTCTAAGTTATGGCCTTGGCTATGAGTTTTTGAGTAATACATGGAAGACACCAGACAATCTAGAGGAGTGAGGGAGGATTAGAGTATAAAATTCAAAATCGTGTTTAGGCTTACACCTAAATAATAAGGTAAGAGCCATAACAATAACAAACACTTTCAATCTCCATTTGTAATGTTGTAGACCAAAATTCATGTTTATAGGGACACACATGAAATAATTTCAGCTTTTGGTCATTTTATGAAGATGATTTCACTCTGTCACACAATGAGATCTAGGATTTTTAGAGCATAGGTCCCATATTTGAACACCCTGCTAGTTACTATATGAAAATTACACTAGGCATAGAATCCATAGGGAGTGAGATAACACTAAAACAAATCATTAGCAGGCTCCTGTAGAGGAATATCATAAATTAAAACTCCCTTATCTATCCTCTTCCATATTCATACAACACCTAACTTGGATAATATATATCTGAAGTAACCACCTTATAGGAGGGAAATAAATGTCTCATCCAACTCCAAGACCCTTGTTCTAGTTCCATGCAGGCTATCATGATTACATGTAGGTGATCTAAGGTCACCATAGTAGGCTAACATCTTGTGATATCCTAATTACTCAAATGAGCCCACTTTAATCCAATTATAACTACTAGAAAAATCATTACATTCTATACATCACTCATATGCAAACATTTCACATGCAAATCATTAACATAACCCTAGCTAAATTGTTAAAAAGGTACACTATATATTTTGATATTATAAAAGTATTTATTATTGTAATATAACATGTATTATATTGAAAATAATATTAAATAATTAATATATCATTCATTAATACCTATAAACTCACACTTAAACCCTCATGATGACATCTCAACTCACACTTATATCCCTAATCATGACCCCATTCTATCTCTTTCATCCTACTCATTCCACATCACTTGGGAACAAGTGACAGCTCACATAGGAGGGGGAGAATGCTTCAAATGATAATAACAAACATTATGAGATCTATATGTGCAATATTAGATTCCATAATGATTCCATAATAACCTATAAGGAAAACAATCACTTTCATTATTTTCTCTTGCTAGTATAACCATTCACACAAAGTTGAAGCATGCCATAACCTGAAACCATAAACAACCATTATTAAATAAACCCTACTTTATTATAGGTAGAACTTTAGAATCCAAATAGAGTGTTTTTCCAATTACCAATTGAAAGGATTGATAAAAAGATAAACTTAATAGAATGGGAGGGTCAGTTGTGAGAAGTGAACCCACAAATCATAGATAACTTGAAGGAGACCTAGCTAGCTGGGCTTTCTTCAATAGAGTTAGATGGACCACTAATTTTGAGAAGTTGTAGCATTTTTTAGGACCCTTTACTAGGGAATTTTTAGGATACTTTATAGGAGAGCAAGCTACTATACATGACATCACATTTCTAGTCACTAAAGAACTGGTAAGTTAGACAACTAGGCTACTAAGTATAGGAGAGAAATAGCAAGACAAACACAATGGTTAAGAAGCTAGATAATAGTTATATTAGGGAGATGAAATAATATAATTGAAGAAAGGTGGTGTGGAGAGACTCAACCTACCTACAACTTGGAGGGAAATAGCCTCATACATCATCAAATATATGACTTGTGAAGGAAGGTACTCTCTAGTTTAAATTTTTGAATCATTTAAGGCGTGATAAGACCATTAATGTTCTAAATCACCTATGAAACATTCTAAAAAAGATTGAGCAAAGATTACCAGAAGGGGATTAAGAAGGCCCTATCTCATCATTGCCTGAGATGGTTGATAACCAAACATGAAATAAACACTATTAGACTTGACCTCAGTTGGGAGCAATTTCTAACCCTAGGGAATGGTGAATCTTAGGAAGAGGAGGGAAATAATGAGGAGGAATCTTTTGAGGAGTAGGATTTATAGATTTCAAAAGAAGATACCATGAGAAATAGTATTATTGGGCTACCTGTAACTACTAAGGGCCCATATGAAATTGTTATGGGTAGAAGGAAAAGGAAACTAGTCATACCTCCTGATGACATAGAGGAGGAAAGTCCTCTCACACAAAATGAGAAAAATATTACTTCTACCACTATTCCAACTATCTCCTCACTAAAGATTGATTCTTCAACCATGGATCATTTAAGGCAAGAGGAAGTTGTTCCATCAACTGTTGTATAAGAAGAACAAGTTCTAACATCCACCCCTCCTAAAAAGAAGAAGAAAATTGAAGAAAAGAAACCCTTTATATCAAGGAGACATCCTCCTAAGAGATCTCAGATAATTAAGAAATGAAAAACAACTATATCCTTCTCACCCATAGACATCAGTGAGGATGAAATGGGAAAGAAAGGGCCTAGGATTTGAAAGACCCCTAATGGATTTGAGATTATAGAATGGTCTATTGAAGAGGAATCTGCCAAAGAAGAAGTATAGTCACCCAAGCCATCTATATTCATTAAGGAATAAATTGATCTCCTCAGACACATTAGGTATATGGAAGAAGAGCTGAGAATGACATATCAACCTATAGAAAAATCGAAATTGATTGAAGACAAGACTATGAAAGAAGAAGTAGAATAAGATATAGTTCTTCATGATTAGGAGATATAAACCTTAGAAAAAGCTAGGAAAGAAATATAAAATCTGAGGAATGAGATAACATATTTGAAAGGTAAGAGAGGATTGGAAACACTTTTGGGGGTAGAAGAATTTGTAGAACCATCTATGGAAAGAGAAAGGTTATTATATGAAACTACAACAACTTACTTGGAGGAACTTACATCAAATTCATCTACCTTTCCCATAGATATCATTAATATACCCTCAAAATCACCTACAAAAGATTATGCTATGTCTTTGGTACCTTTCTACAATATATTCACTCCTCCATTGCCCACTACAAAAATACCTACAGTAGGAAAAGTTATTGGTGTGGATCTTTCAGCTGTCACACCTATAGAAACTTATGACCTAAATTTTCGTAAGAAAAAAATTGGTGATGATGAAACTTACTACAAGGAGTTCATAAAAATATGTAAGATAAATGTTGAAATAAGAGAACAAGATGAATTTAAAGAAAGATTAGAAATGTTTGAAACTGGTATCATGTATTTGAAGGAAAAGATTAATTAAATGCATGAAACCACTAAAATGTTAATGGAGAGCAAATCACTTTCTAGGGTGTATGTTGTCTACTTAGAAGAGAGATTAATTAAATTTAGATATGAAAGGTTCTATAATGATCAGTCCTACATGGTTTATGATCCTAAATCTTTCTTCAATGTTTATAAACATGCTGACCCTGATCTCCAAGCACAGTTAAGTGAGTTTTACATACACTAATATGTTGTACCCAATGTTGTAGATTAGAATCCAAACACATACTTGGGGGATGTCTAATTGAATACATTTTCTTCATATTTCCTTAATGAAAAAAGAAGAAGGAAATAGGTGGAGTATCAAAAAAAATAAAAACAAGCTACCCTAATGATTAGGGGTGAATCATGTAATTTAGATGGTGTAATAAAAGAATGGATATCCTTCATGAACTCAGGTACTCCACAAACATAGGTCATAAGGAAACAAGTAAAAGTTTAAAATCATTATTTGAATCTTATGGAAGGAGATGGAAATAAAATTATTGTTTCTTGTTCTCATAGATGGGTAGAACTCTCTGATGCTTTAAAAAGAAAGGAACCTTATTGCCCCCAAAACCTTATGATGGCCATACATAAAGTATAGATGTAAATAAATCTTTTCAGATAGAGAAGGTTAAAATGGTTGGGATTGATATTTCAACCTCCTATGTTTTGGTTCTCAATTCTTGACTAGGAGGGAAAGGTTCTAGCTAACAAAGAGGTAGAGAAGAAAATATGGAAGAACATTGATGATGCTAAAGGCTTCTAATTCCTTGAAGGGTCAGCTTACACTGAGCCCCTAGATTTAATTTTTTTTATGGTTTTAAAATATATCTAAGGCTTTCTCGAGGTCAAGTAAGAGGTTAATTAGAGGGGTGTGATGAGGCCACCAATTTCTCTATTTTATATCCTCATCCATAGCTAGTATATATCTTTCCATATGTAAGTCCACGTAACCATCTATGATTCATATAAATGAAAGAATGAATTTGTGATTTTGTGTGTGAATTGATGTGTGTGTGTGTGTGCACACGCATGCGTCTCTCTCTCTCTCTCTCTCTCTCTCTCTCTCTCTCTCTCTCTCTCTCTCTCTCTCTCTCTCTCTCTCTCTCCTTCTTCTCTCTCTCTCTCTCTCTGTGTGTGTGTTATGAATTAATGATGTTTTCTTTATTAGATTATATTTGTGTAACTTTATTTAACAAACATTTGAAGGGTAACAAAAGACTACAGGAATCTTCTTTGGGCACAACAGTTATATTCTATCTATAACAACTATAGTCTTCCACCTATAGGTTGCCCATAGCCACTATAGGGTACCTATAGAAATTTTAGGCTTCTACCTATAGGTTATTTGTAGCCGCTATTGATTTCTATCCTCGATTGTAGGATTCCACCTATAGGTTGCCTATAGCCATTATAGATTGCCTGCAATAGTTGTAGGCTTCCACCTATAGGTTGCTTTCATCCACTACATAAAATAGAACTATTATTGTGACTAGATCTTAAGGACACATCCAACTATCTTAGGAACTAAATGATTGATTGAAAAGGATCATAGCTATTGTATAGACTTCCCACATGCAAGGAAACATGGATGTGATTCTAAAGAAGAGAAAGATAAGGACAATGGGAAGGAGACAAAAAGAAGTAAAATAAAAATAATATACATTTTCCTTAACCTAGTTAGGCTTAGAATAAGTAACTTCAGTTACTAACCACCTGAAGATTGACTTGGACAGTTCCTAAGTATTTGTATTTTTCCCTAGTTCAATATTTTTGGTTAAAATCTAATAAAATGCCATCTATGTTTAATGGTAGAACCTAGATCATATTAGGAGTTGGATAGATGATAACATAATAGTATAATTATAGAATTGATTGCATTTTAAATATTGTAATCTTTTGTAGCAATCTTTAATTTCTAGATATCTGAGTAATGAGAAGGATAATTCTATAAATTATTTTTGTAAATCTCTTGGAGGAGTGAAAATTAGTTCTCAATGAGAAAGGAACCCCTCAGAAGGAGTTATAGTGAATATCATGACCCTCCTTAGTTAAGTGTGTTGTTTAATTTGATTTCATTATTAGTTGATTATATAAAGTGTGATGCATGTGTGATTCATAATTTTGAAGTATTTTTGTATCTTTTGTTATAATAGTTTCTTAGTATAACTATTTGGTGAATTAAGTAAAAGTTCATTATACTACAACTAGTAAGAAAGATGATCTATGGATAAATAATGCATATATAGTGCTAACATCCTTGAAAATCATACGTACCCTGGGTTGACAATTATTATTAATTAGACTCAAGAATCTAGTATTATTGAGGTAATAAGTCTACATAATATTTTGGTGTCATTTCCAGGGAGGGTGTCAATTATTATTTTTTATAATCAATTATTGATTTTCAATATTGATTGATGTATTATCCTACCTAGCAAGGCAAGTTAAGTGAGGACACTGTGGTGTCTTATGCTAGATTTCTATGTTCTTGAATGTTGATAGTGCATAATATTTTTGATGCACTATCCTACCCAATTGGATAAGTCAATTGAGGACACTGTGTTGTCTTATGCTAGATGTATAATTTTCTTAATGTTGATGGTGCACAAACTTAAATGCCTCTTTACAATCTTGTAATTTACTTAGTTCATGATTTTTTTAGAATTTACTTTCTTGTAAGAGTGATTTACTTTCCACAAAGTGTGCCTTTTATTTTCCTGCTTTTATTTCCTATTTTTAGGACAAACTTTCCTATTTTCTAGAGTTATTTTCCCACATTTAGTAGATAAATTTACTTCTTTCTAAAAGTAAAATTTCAATTCTAGTCATTTTGATTTTTGCACTCCTTTATTGTACTTTTTTATTATTTTAACATAACTCCCTAGAACACACATAAAAGAAGACAATAATATTGTGAAGGAAGGGACATGATAGCTAAAAGATGTTGCACAATTTTTATGCAAAGAGAAAGGGATTCTTGAGGGAGATTCATACCAAACAAGCCACAAGTTGCTACCACCCCAAGGCTCACCCTTCACAAACTAGTGGTAGCAACCTTGGAGACCCAATTAACCCTAGGAAAAGTATTAGGGAGGATTCCCTCCATGATAATAATAACATATTGCTCTTATACCCAATACATAAGTGACACCCAATCCTAATCAACTCCCTACCCAACCCATATAAAATCCTATAAATAAGTCTATATAATAAACATTCAACACTAAACATATTCAATACCTTGTATATATAGTGAACATCTGTGAAGTTCACCTACATTTAGGGAAAGTTATACCACCCCCAGTCGTACCCATAATAATATACCAAATTCAAGAATCTAAAAAAGATCATGCTAACCTACCTTCACCACTGTAAGAACTCTCTAAACCAAAAAATAAACCTATTTATGAAATATCCCTACCATTTTTAGAATGTATTAGCCTTTAACGTCATGTAATTAAGCCTATATTTGATTTCATAGAAAAACTCAAAAATCTCTATGTTAAAATTCTTCTCTTTCAAGACATCAAGGATGTGTCCATATATTTTAAAGCTATTAGAGACTTATGTCTATGTAAACATAGAAGGAAGAATAAGGATCCCAATATAGTGCATGTGATTGTCCAGTTGGCAAAAATTATGTTAGTAAACACCCTACCAAAAAAATACTCAAATCTAGGATGCCCAAGAATAACAGTCCAGATCCATGATTAGTAGCTATCTAATACATGATATAATTGAGGGATATAATAAATGTAATAAAAAATGAAACCATGAACACTCTATCATTTAATAATATCCATCCCACATCTATAATGTTGTAAATGTCTAACAAGTCTATAGTTAGATTAGGAGTCATTGAAGATCTTGTCATTACTATAGATTCTTGGGAGTATCTTGCATATTTCATTGTGTTGCAACAAAAGTCTAATTTGGAAGGATATCCTCTTCTCTTAGGATGACCTTGGCTTACCATTACTAATTACTTCATCAACTATAGATCAGGTGACATGTTGATTTCTAATGGCAACCACACTAAGAAGTTGGTCCTCTATCCCCCAACACAGTCAAGCTTGGCACCAGAGCATACATTATAGGATAAATAAGATAAGGTAGACCAACCTCCTTAGATTATTATAATAAAATAGACCATGCATGCACCTTGGTTGATCAGGTAGAAGATATAATTCTCTTCAATGTTCTCTAGAATAATTATCAATTTTATTCTGTAGATCTCAACTACTTGCAATGTGTTTAGTGCCCATTTTCTAACCTCTAGAAAGAAGATAATTATGATGCATCTATACAAAAAGTATTCCACCATTTGCTACCTAATAGCTACAACTAAACCAAATAAATTAGTAAGATATAAATGATGAAATCACTCTCATGGAAAATTAAAATCTCTTTGAGAAAAAACATTACTTATTAATACCAAGTTGGAGTGAAATGAGGAAAAAAACCTATTTAGCATGTTCCATGCAAACCAAAACACTTTTGCATGGGATTATGAGGATATATAAAAAATTATCCTATAAACATGTAAAAATCATATATATATTAGAGAAGAGTACCAACCAATTAGACAGCCACACTGTAGGATGAATCTAGCTCTTAGAGAAATAGTCAAAATGGATTTACAAAAACTTCTGATCGTTGGATTTATATATCCGATCTTAGCTAGTGAATAGGTTTCATCATTGGTAATTATAGCAAATAAAACTATATAATGGAATGTATGCATTTATTATAGGTAACTTAATATAACAACAAAAAAGGATCACTTTCCTCTACCCTTCATTGATCAAGTGTTGGATACACTAACATGGAAGAAATATTTTGCCTTTATAGATGGCTTCAGTGATTACAACTAGATTAGGATTGCTCTTAAGGACTAGAAGAAGACCACCTTAACTTTTCCTTTGGGTAATTATGGTTATTTTGTATTACCTTTCGGACTATGTAAAACTTCTATAATATTATAGGGGGTTGTCTTGAGTATCTTTGTAGATATGGCCAATGAATGTGTAGAAATCTATATGGATGACTTCACTGTTTATGGATAAACATTTGATGAGTGCTTGAAGAACCTAGAGAAAGTGTTGTAATGCTATCAAGATCACCATTTGTCTTTAAGTAATAATAAATGCTACATTATTATGACATAAGGCATTGTCTTAGGTCATCATTTATCTACTTAAGGAATTAATGTTGAACTTTTAAAAATCAGCATCATAAAAAACATGCATGTTTGTCAAAAATAGAAAGATGTCAAAAAAAATTTAGGACATGATGGTTACTACAAGAGATTCATCAACAATTTATTCAAAGTATTAGAACCATTGCTCACTCTCCTTACTAAAGATGTTGAATTCTTCTGGACTCCTACTTGTGATATAACCTTCAAATAATTAAAGGAATTATTGACCACCACCCCTATTCTACATGGTCCTAATTGGAATATTCCCTTCCATAGTCATGCAGATGCTTTAGATACTACCCTAAGAGCTATCCAAAAAAATAAAGCACTCAATTATGCTATATATTTTGTAATAAAAAACATACAAGTACCAAAATTAAATTACAAAATTATTGAAAAAGAGTTGTTGGAAACAATCTATGATATCAACAAGTTCCATCACTACATCATAGGGTATCAAGTCTTTGTTTATATAGACCATGCAACCATTTTTTACCTTATGAATAAATTAGTTATCTCAAGTAGAGTGATAAGATGGTTGTTCTTATTAGAATAATTTGATCTAACTATATTATATAAGCCTGGTAAGGACAATGTTATGGTTGACTTCTCATCATGCCTATAATTCCCTCAAGAAGATACCATAGTGGATGACTCATTTCTAAATGAGCACTTATTCTTCCTCACTCTTACAACACTTGGTATACTAATATTATTAACTACCTTGCCATAAGGTTACTTCCACAACACTTCTTTCTAGATAAAAAAGAGATGTGATTCAAAAATGTGGAAGGTATTCATGGCTATATGGATTCCTTTTCTATATTAGGTTTGACTCGATCATCAAAATATGTCTTAGATAAGATGAAGTTATATATATCCTCAAAGCCTACCATCATGAACCCTATGGAGGGCACTTTGCATGTAAGCATATAGCAGTAAAAATCTTGAATACAAGATATTATTGGCCCTCACTCCATAAAGATGCAATAAGCTATACCACTCATTATGACAAATGCTAGTGTATGGGGAGACACACTTATTTAAATGAGATGTCTTTACAATCTCAAATGGTGCTTGAGCTATTTTAAAAATGAGGCCTAGACTTTATATAGTTTTTTGATCCAAAATCTAACAAAGAGTACATCCTTGTATGTACTGACTATGTCATTAAATGGGTGAAAGTAAAGGCTCTTACACATGCTAGGGATGACAAGGTGGAAACTTTCCTCTATGAATAAATATTCACAAGATATGGTGTGCCATAAAAAATATCCATTGATCAAGGACCTTAATTCACTGCCATTTTAGTTACTACTTTGGTCCAAAAATGTGAGATTAGGCATAAGAAATCAACTTTATATCATTCACAGTCTAATAGATAGGTGGAAGTTACCAATAGGTAGTTAGAAAATATTTTGACCAAGACTATTAATATGTCCCATAAGTATTGGGAGGTAGACATCTTGAAGCTATTTGGGCTTCTAGAATCACATATAAGACTACTACAGGATTCACCTCATATGATTTGGTCTATAGGAATAAACCTATCTTGCTGATTAAATTTGAGTACAAGACCTTATAGACAACACTAGCACTTGAAATGGATATATATGAAGCACAAAAATTAAGGCTTATGCAACTGAATGCCTTAGCTAAATAAAGAAAATAGACACTTCAAAACAAAAAACTTGTACATGACAAATGGATTAGATGGCATGACAAGTACATTAAGACCATGAAATTCAATGCAAGACAGTAGGCCCTTCTTTTTGATTCAAAATAAAAGGATCATAAGGGTAAAATCTAGACCAAATGGCTAGGTCTATTTAAGATTGAACATGTCTATGAAAATAGAGTAGTACAACTCCAAACCATTGATTCTAATATTCCATCTACTGGTCAATAGCCATAAACTAAAGTTGTATAAAAATCCACTCATTTAAGAAGATTTTACAAAGCACATACACATGCAATTATAAAATGTATACAATGATGTGCTAGATCAACATGATGTCTCAATAGATAAAGGGAGAACTAGTAAACACATAAATGAAAAAGGAGAGGAGGACATCCTATCCCTCCTATGATAGGAAGATTGAGACCTTCACTTGGTCCTTGGACAATCACCCTAATTTTTGACTTGGAAAGGACCCAAAATAAATGTTATACTATAAATAGTAGTTTGAGTCAAAAAAACAAACAATGAAAACCCTTTTTAGGTGTTATTGGCAATTTTTGGGTAGAAAACTAGCCTGCTGGCTGCCTAAACCTATAAAATGGGCCTAAATAAAAAACCATTTTACTAGATATTTAGGGTAAAAACAAAAACAAACAATAAAAAATCATTCTAAGCAATATTGTTCATCTTCCTCTAGTTACCACAGGTTATTCTATGGTTGTTTTAGGGACCTTCCTTACCTTACTACAGGCACCTTTGTCAATGAGGGTATTCTTCTAATTGTTATGGGATTTTATATATTTTTTGTAGGTACATTACCCATAGTTTGGCATAGCTTTGTAGTTACTACAAGAACCACCTCTAGTTGTTATAGGTACACCCTAACACCTCTCTAAGCACATACATGATAGTTCTTTATAAACTCTAAGTTATGGCCTTGGTTATGAGTTTTTGAGTAATACATGGAAGACACCAGATAGGCTAGATGAGTGAAGGAGGATTACAGTAGAAAATTCAAAACCTTGTTTAGGCCTACCCCTAAATAATAAGGTAAGAGCCACAACAATAACATATACTTCCAATCTCTATTTGGAATGTTTTAGACTAGAATTCATGTTTGTAGGGACACATGTCATAATTTCAGCTTCTGGTCATTTTATTGAGATGATTTCACTCTATCACATAATGAGATCAAGGATTTTTAGAGCACAGGTCCCAATTTTGAACACCTTGCATGTTGTTAAAGGAAACATTCACTAGGCATAGAATCCATAGGGAGTGAGATAGCACAAAAACAAATCATTAGCAAGCTCCTATAGAGGAATATCATAAAGAAACAACTCCCTTAGCTATCCGCTTCCATATTCATACAAAACCTAACTTGGATAACATAGATATGAAGGAACCACCTTGTAGAAGGAGGGCAATAATCTGTCATCTAAATCTAAGACCTTTGTTCTAGTTCCATGCAGGCTATCGTGATTACATGTAGGTGATTTGAGGTCACCATAGTAGTCTAACATCTTTTGATGTCCTAATTACTCAAATGAGCCCACTTTCGTACAATTATAACTACTAGTAAAATCATTGCATTAATTCAAGCACTCGTATGCAAACATTTCAGATGCAAATCCTTAATGTAACCCTAGGTAAACTGTTAAATAGGTACACTATATATTTTATTCATATAAAAGTATCTAATATTGAAATATAACATGTATTATATTGAAAATAATATTAAATAATTAATATGTCATTCATTAATACCTATCAACTCACACTTAACCCCTCATTATGACATCTCAACCCACACTTATATCCCTAATCATGATGCCATTCTATCTCTTTCATCCTAATCATTCCACGTCACTCGGGAACAAGTGACAGCTCACATAAGAGGGGGAGAATGCTTCAAGTGATAATAACACACACTAAGAGATTTATATGTGAAATATTAGATGCCATAGTGATGCCATAATAACCTATAAGGAAAAGAATCACTTTCATTATTTTCTCTTACTCGTACAACCATTCACACAAAGGTGAAGCATGCCATAACTTGAAACCATAAACAACCATTATTGAAAAACCCCTACTTTGTTAGAAATAGAAATTTAGAAGCCAAATAGAGTGTGTTTCCAATTACCAATTTAAAGGATTGATAAAAATCTAAACTTAATAAAATGGGAGGGTTAGTTGTAAGAGGGGAACCTACAGATCATATACAACTTCAAGGAGACCTATTTAGTTGGGCTATCTTCAATAGAGTTGGATGGATCACTGATTTTGAGAAATTGTATGATTTCTTAGGACCTTTTACAAGGAAATTTTTAGGATCTTTTATAAGAGAGCAAGCTACTATGCATGACATCACATTTCTAGTCACTAAAGAACTGGTAAGTCAGGTAACTAGGCTACCAAGTATAGGAGAGAAATAGAAAGACAAACACAATGGTTAAGATGCCAGATAAAAGTTCTAGTAGGGAGATGAAATACTATTACAAAATAAAGGTGGTGTGGAGAGACAACCTATATACAACTTGAAGGTAAATAGCCTCATACATCACCAAACATATGACTTGGGAAGGAAGGTACTCTCTAATTTATACTCTCTAGTTTAAAATTTTTGAATCATTTAAGGCATGATAGGACCATTAATGTTCCAAATCACCTATGGGAAATTCCAAAAATGATGACCAAAGATTACCAGAAGCGGATTAAGAAGGCCCCATCTCATCATTGCCTAATATGGATGATAACCAAACATGAAATAAACACTATTAGAATTGACCTCAGTTGGGAGCAATTTCTAACCCTAGGGAATGGTGAATCTTAGAAAAAGGAAGGAAATAATGAGGAGGAATCTTTTGAGGAATAGGCTTAATAGATTACAAAAGAAGATACTATGAGAAATAGTATTATTTGACTACCTATAACTACTGAGAGCCCATCTAAAATTGATTTGGGTAGAAGGAAAAGGAAACTGGTTCTACCTCCTAATGACATAGAGGAGGAAATTCTACTCACACAAAATGAGCAAAATATTCCTTCTACCACTATTCCAACTATCTCCTCACTAAAGATTGATTCTTCCACCATGGATCATTGAGGGCAAGAGGAAGTTCTTCCATTAACTATTGTAGAAGAAGAACAAGTTTTAATATCCACCCCACCTAAAAATAACAAGAAAATTTAAGAAAAGAAACCCTTTATATCAAGAAGAAGGAGACATCCTCTTAGGAGATCTCAGAGAATTAATAAATGAAAGACAACTATAGCCTTCTCACCCATAAACATTAGTGAGGATGAAAAGGGAAAGAAAGAGCCTAGGGTTTGAAAGACCCCTAATGGGTTTGAGATTATAAAATGGTCTATTGAAGAGGAATCTGGCAAGGAAGAAGAAGTATAGTCACCCAAGACATATGTATTCACCAAATAAGAACTTGATCTCCTCAAACACATTAGGTATATGGAAGAAGAGTTGAGAATGACAGATCAACCTGCAGAAGAAGAGGAATTGATTGAAGACAAGACTATGAAAGAAGAAGTAAAATAAGTTATAGTTCCTCATGATTAGGTGTTAAAAACCTTGGAAAAAGCTATGAAAGAAATATAAAAGTTAAGGAGTGAGATAACATATTTGAAAGGTAAAAGAGGCTTGGAAACACTTTTGGTGGTAGAAGAATTTGTAGAACTATCTATGGAAAGAGAAAGGTTAGTAGATGAACCTACAAAAATTTACTTGGAATAACTTGCATCAAATTCATATACCTTTCCCATAGATAGCATTAATCAAACTCACCTACAAAATATTATGCTTTGTCTTTGGTACCTTTCTAAGATATATATTCCCTCATCCATTGCCCACTACAAAAACACCTATAGTAAAAGAAGTTATTGATGTGGATCTTTTAGTTTCCACACCTATAGAAACATATGACCTCCTAAATTTTCATAAGAAAAAAATTGGTGATGATGAAACTTAGTACAAGGAGTTGGTACAAAGATTTAATATAAATGTTGAAATAAGAGAACAAGATGACTTAAAAGAAAGATTAGAAATAGCTGAAACTAGTATCAAGTATTTGAAGGAAAAGATTAATGAAATGCATGAAACCACTAAAATGTTAATGGAGTGAAAATCACTTTCTACGGTGTATGTTGTCTACTTAGAAGAGAAATGGCTTAAATTTAGATATGATATGATCTATAATGATTACTCCTACATGGTTTGTGATCCTAAATCTTTCTTCAAAGTTTATAGACATGTTGACCCTGATCCGTAAGCATAGTTAAGTGAGTTTTACATACACTAATATGTTGTACCCAATGTTGTAGATTAGAATCCAAACACATACTTTGGGGATGTCCAATTGAATACATTTTATTCATATGTCCTTAATGAAAATAGAAGAAGGAAATAGGTGTATTATCAAGAAAAAGAAAAACAAGCTACCCTAATGATTAGGGGTGAATCAAGTAATCTAGATGATGTAATAAAAGAATGGATATCCTTCATAAACTCAGGTACTCCACAAGCATAGCTTATAAGGAAATAAGTAGAAGTTTAAAATCATAATTTGAATATTATGGAAGGAGATGGAAAGAAAATTTCTATTCCTTGTTCTCATAGATGGGAAGAACTCTCTAATACTTTAAAAAGAAAGGAACCTTATTCCCCCCAAAACCTTAAGAAGGCCATACATAAAGTATACATGTAAATAAATATTTTCAGATGTAGAAGATTAAAATGGTTGGGATTCATGTTTCAACCTTCTATGTTTTAGTTCTCAAATCTTGAATAGAAGGGAGAGGTCCTAGATAACAAAGAGGTAGAGAATAAAAGATGGAAGAACATTGATGATGCTAAAGGCTTCTAATTCTTTGAAGGGTTAGCTTGCACTAAGTCCCTAAATTAAGATTTTTTTTTATGGTTTCAAAATACAGCTAAGGCTTACTCGAGGTCAAGTAAGAGGTTAAGTAGAGGGGTGTGATGAGGCCACCAGTTACTCTATTTTATAACCTCATCCATACCTAGTATATATCTTTTTCTATGTAAGTCCACATAACCATCCATGATTCATACAAATGAATGAATAAATTTATGATTTTGTGTGTGCATTGATGTGTGTAAATATATATATATATATATATATATATATATATATATATATATATATATATATATATATATATATTAAAAAAGAACATTAATTCATAACACACACAAACACACACACACACACATCTATGTGTCTGTGTGTGTGTGTGTGTTATGAATTAATGATGTTCTTTTTTATTAGATTATAATTGTGTAACTTTATTTAACAAAAATTTGAAGGGTAACATAAGACTATAGGAATCTTGTTTGGGCACAACACTTATAGTCTATCTATAACAACTATAGTCTTCCACCTATAGGTTACCCATAGACATTATAAGGTACCTATAGCAATTTTAGGCTTCCACATATAGGTTGTTTGTAGCCACTATTGATTGCAACATCAATTGTAGGCTTCCACCTATAGGTTGCCTATAGCTAGTATATATTACCTACAACAATTTTAGGCTTCCACCTATAGGTTTCTTGCATCCACTACATAAAATAGAACTATTATTGTAACTAGATATTAAGGACACATCTAACTATCTTAGATATGAATGATTGATTGAAAAGGATCATAGCTATTGCATAGACTTCCCATATATAGGGAAACTTGGATGTCCTTCTAAAGATGAGAAGGACAAGGACAATGGGAAGGAGACAAGAAGAATTAAAACAAAAAAATAATATACATTTTCCTTAACCTAATTAGGCTTAAAATAAGTAACTTCAGTTACTAACCACTTGAAGATTGACTGGGGCAGTTCCTAAGTATTTGTATTTTTCCCTAGTTCAATATTTTTGGTTAAAATATAATAAAATGCCTTCTATATTTAATGGTACAACCTAGATCAGATTAGGAGTTGGATAGATGATAACATAATAGTAGAATTATATAATTGATTGCATTATGAATATTTTAATCTTTTGTAGCAATCTTTAATTTATAGATATCTAAGTAGTGAGAAAGATAATTTTATAAATTATTTTTGTAAATCTTTTCAAGGAGTGAAACTCAATTCTAAATGAGAAAGGGATCCCTTAGAAGGAGTTATAGTGAAGATCCTGACCCTCCTTAGTTAAGGGTGTTGTGTAAGTTGATTTCATTATTAGTTGATTATATAAAGTTTGATGCATGTGTGATTCATAATTTTTAAGTATTTTTGTATTTTTATTATAATAGTTTCATAGTCTAACTATTTGGTGAATTAATTAAAAGTTCATTTTACTAAAACTAGTAAGCAAGATGATCTATGGATCAATAATGCATATATAGTGCTAAGATCCTTGAAAAGCATACGTACCCTAGGTTTACAATTATTATTAATCAAACTCAAGAATCTAGTATTATTAGGGTAGTAAGTCTACATAATATTTTGGTGTCATTACCATGGAGGGTGTCAATTATTGTTTTTTATAATCAATTAATACTTTTCAATATTGATTCATGTATTGTCCTACCTACCAAGACAAGTCAAGTGAGGACACTATGGTGTCTTATGCTAGATTTCTATGTTCTTGAATGTTGATAGTGCATAATATTTTTGATGTACTATCTTACCCAGTTTGATAAGTCAATTGAGGACACTGTGGTGTCTTATGCTAGATGTATAAGTTTATTAATGTTGATGGTGAACAACCTTGAATGCCTCTTTACAATCTTGTAATTTAGTTAGTTCATTTTAATTTTAGAATTTACTTTCATGTAAGAGTGATTTACTTTCCACAAAGTGTGCCTTTTATTTTCCTACTTTCATTTCCTATTTTTTATGATAAACTTTCCTATTTTCTAGAGTTATTTTCCCGCAATCAGTAGATAAATTTACTTCTTTCTAAAAGTAAAATTTCAATTCTAGTCATTTTTATTTTTGCACTCCTTTATTGTACTTTTTTCTTATTTTAACATAACCCCATAGAACACACATAAAAGAAGACACTAATATTGTGAAGGAAGGGACATGATAGCTAAAATATGTGGCACAATGTTTATGAAAAGAGAAAGGGATTCTTGAGGGAGATTCATACCAAACAAGCCACAAGTTTCTATCGATAAAGAACCACAAATAATTGTAGAACCTAAGAATCCTATTGAAAAATATACCATAAGTCAGAGGGCTCTTAAAGAAGGAAACACTACAAACTGAAGGAAGCAGCTTGTAGAAGAAGTAGTATTGGCTTTGAAAAAGGAAACAAAAGTGGAAGAAGCATTATCTAAGTTAGTAAAGATAAAAAAAGGAGAACTTCATGAACCAAACACTCCATAAAGTAACATTAGAATAAAATTCAAATAATAATGTTTTGAATAAATCAAATAAATCTTAGGAGAATCTTTAGATTTCTCATCTAATAAAAAGACTACAGATCAATAGATAAATGTTTACTATCATGATGATGAAGGGACTAATAAAAATTTTGAAGACATGATCTTGAGTACCTTTGGTATCCATATCACAATAAAATCCATCATGAATGGATAATTAGAGTTGGTAGATGACAATAGGACTCTAAACATAGCTACTTTTGAATTTTCTATTCCAGATACAACAGGTGTAAAACAAATGAAAAATATCCTACCATCATCCTTACCCAATTTCATAAGCATATTATAAAAATACCTAAACACATTTTTGTTTGAATTTTATATCCTCTATATAATCTATAAATATAGGTAGGATGCACAAAAATTAAAATTTTTCCAGCCACCCTCAAAGACTCGGTACTTCATTGGTTCATGGGACAAGGTAGTAATTTAGTCCACACTTGAGTGGACATGAAAAAGAAATTTTTGGCTAAGTATTAGGAATATGGATGAGGATTAAATTATTAAATAAAAGACATATTTAGGATGACTTAAGAAGGGGAAAAATATTTGGAAGACTATGTTGAATGGTTCATGTTCAGTGTATAGAAATTCAAACAAAGTGCACTAAGAAAAGAACCTCTAAAACTCATCTTCTTAAAATGAGTCTAAGAAGAGTTTTTGAAAGAATTGGAACCAATGATTTATGGAGATACCTCCCATAAACTATTTTTAGACATCAAGGAGTTTATCAAGAATTATTCCAAGTTTACCATAAATAATGTAAGAGGTAGCAAGCTTCCACTGGCAACTGCAAGTGGCCTATCAAAATTTAAAGTTAGTAATGTATTATAAAACATGAAACATGATATCATTAGTCACTTGGCTAACAAAATATATAACATGTACTCAATTTAAAATCAATTAACCTTGGATCAAGCTTTAACCATCTATTATATGGATTATAAGAAGAAAATAGATTGTAGGTATCATGAGGTTAGGGCTAAAATAGCTAACATCATAGCTAAACAACTAGAAACAATAGAATTATGGGAGGAGATGTATACTAGGTTTTCTATGTTGTACAAATAAATACATGGGTTTGATGACCATCTTATCTAAGTATGGGACAAAATACGCCTTTTGTAAATTCTACCTCCTTTAATTCATAAGTTGTAAATACTATAACCAATTGGACTAGTCCATGGATTAATGTCCCACCTCTTAATTTTAGTTTGTATAAACCTCAAAAAAACTACCCCACCACCTCTTAAAGGCTTCCAAAAAATACATCCCCACTTTGGATACAATCTTGGAAACCACCCCAAGGCTCACCCTTCAAAAACTAGTGGTAGCGACCTTGGAGACCCAATCAAGCATAGGAAAAGTATTAGGGAGGATTCCCTCCACAATAATAATAACCTATTGCTCTTATACCCCATACATAAGTTGCATCCAATACTAATCAATTCCCTACCCAACCCATATAGATTCCTATAAATAAGTCTATATAATAAACATTCAATATTGAACCTATCCAGTACCTTGCATATACGATGAACATCAGTGAAATCCAACTACATTTAGGGAAAGTTATACCACCCCTAGCCATACCCATAATAATAGATCCAAATCAAGAAACTACAAAAGATCATGCTAACCTTACCTTCACCACTATAAGAACTCTCTAAACCAACAAATAAACTTGTTGATGAAATAGCCACACCATTTCTATAATGTATTAGCCTTTAATGTCATGTAATTGAGCCTAAATTTGATTTCATAGAACAACTCAAGAATCTCTATGTTAAAATTCTTCTCTTTCAAGACATCAAGGATGTGCCCATATATTTTAAAGTAATTAGAGACTTATGTCTACGTAAACTTAGAAGGAAGAAGAAGGATCCAAATACAGTGCATGTGATTAGCTAGTTGGCAAAAAATATGCTAGTAAACACCCTACCAAAAAGATATTCAAATCTAGGATGCCCAATAATAATAGTCTAGATCCATGACTAGCAGCTATCCAATACATTGAAATACTTGAGGGCTATAATAAATGTAATAACAAATGGAACCATGAATACACTATAGTTTAATAATATTCATCCCACATCTATAATGTTGCAAATGTCTAACAAGTCTATAGTCAGATTAGAAGGAGTCATTGAAGATCTTGTCATTACTATAGATTCTTAGGAGTATCTTGCATATTTCATTATCCTACAACAAAAGTCTAATTTTGAATGATATCCTCTTCTCTTAGGATGACCTTAGATTATGAATTTTAATGTCTTCATCAAGTATATATCAGGTGGCATGTTTATTTCTAATGGCAACCACACTAAGAAGTTGGTCCTCTATCCCCTAACATAGCCAGGTTTGGCACTAGAGCATACATTATAGGCTAAATGAGATAAGGTATACCAACCTCCTTGGATTCCTATATTTACCATAGACCATGCATGCACCTTGGTTGATCAAGCAGAAGATATAATTCTCTTAAATATTCTCTAGAATAATTATCAATTTTATTCTACAAATCTTAACCACCTGGAATGTGTTGAGTGCCCATTTTCCATCCTCTAGGAAGAAGATAATTATGATGTATCTATACAAGAAGTATTCCACCAGTTTCTACCTCATAGATACAAATAAAATAAATCCATTAGTAATATATAAATGATGAAATCACTCTCATGGAAAGTTAAAATATCTCTGAGAAAAAAACATTACTTTTTAATACCAAGTTGGAGTCAAATGAGGAAAAACACCTAGTTAGCATGTTGCATGCAAACCAAGACACTTTTACATGGGATTATGAGGATATGTAAGAAATTAGCCTAGAAACATATACACATAATATTTATATCAGAGAAGAGTGCCAACCAATCAGATAGCCACAACATAGGATGAATCTAGCTCTAAGAGAAATAGTCAAAATGGAATTACAAAAACTCTTGACCATTGGATTTATATATCCCATATTAGCTAGTGAATGGGTTTCATCATTGCTAATTATACCAAATAAAAATGGATAATGGCATGTATGCATAGATTATAGGGAACATAATATAGCAACAAAAAAGGATCACTTTCCTCTACCCTTCATTGATCAAGTGTTGGATACACTAACATGGAAGAAATATTTTGCCTTTCTAGATGGCTTCAATGGTTACAACTAGATTAGGATTGCTCTTAAGGACTAGAATAAGACCACCTTAACTTTTCTTTGGGGTAATTATGATTGTTTTCTATTACCTTTTTGGATATGTAACACTTCTACAATATTCTAGAGGGATGTCTTAAGTATCTTTGTTGATATGGCCAATGAATGTGTAGAAATCTATATGGATGACTTCACTATTTATGGATAAACATTTGATGAGTGCCTGAAGGACCTAGAAAAAGTGTTGCAATGCTATCAAGATCACCATTTGTATTTAAGTCATAAGAAATGCTACATGCTTATGACATAAGGCACTGTCTTAGGTCACCATGTATTTGCTTAAGGAATTAATGTTGACCTTGTAAAAATCAAAATCATAAAAAACATGCATGTTCCTCAGAAATAGATTGATGTCAAAAAATATTTAGGACATGATGGTTACTACAAGAGATTCATCAACAATTTCATCAATGTAGCAGAACCATTGCACACTCTCCTTACTAAATATGTTGAATTCATCTGGACTCCTACTTGTGATATAACCTTCATAGAATTAAAGGAATTATTGATCACCACCCATATTTTACATGGTCCTAACTAGAATATTCCCTTGCACATTCACATAGATGCTTTACATACTACCCTAAGAGCTGTCCAAAAAAAGAAAGCACTCAATTATGTTATGTATTTTATAATAAAAACCTTACAAGTAACACAATTAAATTACAAAATTATTGAGAAAGAGTTCTTGGCAGCAATCTATGCTATTATCAAGTTCCATCACCACATCATAGGGTATTAAGTCTTTGTATATATAAACCATGCAGCCTATCGGTACCTTATGAGTAAACTAGTTGTCCCAAGTAGAGTGATAAGATGGTTGCTCTTATTACAATAATTTGATCTAACTATTTTAGATGAGCTTGATAAGGACAATGCTATGGTTAACTTTTTATCATGCCTATAATCCCCTTAAGAAGATACCATAGTGGATGACTCATTGCCAGATGAGCACTTGTTCTTCTTCACTCTTACCACATCGTGGTATATTGATATTATTAACTACCTTGCCATAACATTACTTCCACAACACTTATTTTCTAAATAAAAAAGAGATTTGATTCAAAAAAGTGGAAGGTATTCATGGCTATATGGATTCATTTTCTTTACTGCGCTTGACTACATCATCAGAAGATGTCTTAGAGAAGATGAAGTTCTATATATCCTCAAAGCTTACAATCATGAACCCTATGGAGGGCACTTTGCATCTAAACATATAGTATAAAAAATCTTGAATATAGGATATTATTGGCCCTCACTCTATAAAGATGCAATAAGCTATACCACTCATTATGACAAATGCCAGTGTATGGGGAGACACACACATTTAGATGAGATGCCTTTACGGCCTTAAATGGTGCTTGAGTGATTTTAAAAATGAGGCCTAGAATTTTTATAATATTTTGATCCAAAATCTAAAAATAAAGAGTACATCCTTGTATGTACTAACTCTGTCACTAAATGGGTGAAAGTAAAGGCTCTTACACATGCTAGCGATGAGAAGGTGGAAACTTTCCTCTATCAATAAATATTCACAAGATATGGTCTGCCACAAAAAATTCATTGATTAATGACCTTAATTCACTACTATTTTAATTACTACTTTTGTCCAAATGTGTGAGATTAGGCATAAAAAATCAACTTCATATCATGCACTGTCTAACGGATAGGTGGAAGTTACCAATAGGTAGTTAGAAAATATTTTGACCAAGACTATTAGTATGTCCCATAAGGATTTGGAGGTAAACTTCTTGAAACTATTTGGGCTTATAGAATCACATAGAAGACTACTACAGGATTCACCCCATATGATTTTGTCTATAGGAATAAACCTATCTTGCCAATTGAATTTAAGTACAAGACCTTATAGACAACACTAGCACTTGGGATAGATATATCTGAAGCACAAAAAGTAAGGCTTATGCAACTAAATGCCTTATATAAATATATAAAATAGACATTTCAAAACGAAAAACCTTGTACATGACAAATGGATTGGATGGCAAGACAAGTACATTAAGACCATGAAATTCAATGCAAGATAGTAGGCCCTTATTTTTAATTCAAAATATAATGATCATAAGGGCAAACTCTAGACCAGATGGCTAGGTCTATTTAAGATTGAGCATGTTTATGAAAATAGAGTAGTTCAACTCTAAACCATTGATTCGATAAGATTCCATCTACTAGTCAATTAACATAGACTAAAGTTGTATAAAAATCCACTCATTCAAGAAGAGTTTACCAAGCACATACATATGCAATTATAAAATCTATACAATGATGTGCTAGATCAACATGATGTCTCAATAGATAAAGGGAGAAATAGTAAACACATAGATGAAAAAGGAGAGGAGAACTTCCTATCCCTCCTTTGCTATCAATACTGAGACCTTCACTTGGTCCTTAACCAATCACCCTCATTGTTGACTTGGAAAGGACCCAAAATAAACATTATATTATAGATAGTAGTTAGAGTAAAAAAAACCAACAATGAAAACCCTTTTTAGGTGTTATTGGTAGTTTTTGGGTAGAAAACTAGCCTACTGGCTACCTAAACCTATAAAATGGGCATAAATAAAAAACTATTTTACTAGTTATTTAGGGGTAAAAACAAAAATAAATAATAAACAATCATTCTGAGAAATATTGTTCATCTTCCTATAGTCACCACAGGTTGTTCTATGGTTATTGTAGGCATCTTCCTTACCATTGCTACAGGCACATTTATCAATGAAGGTATTCCTTTAATTGTTATGGGATTTTATATATTTGTTGTAGGTACCTTACCCATAATTGGTCATAACTTTGTAGTTGCTAAAAGAACCACATCTAGTTGTTATAGGTACACCCTAACACCTCTCTAAGCACATACATGATAGTTCTTCACAAACTCTAAGGTATGGCCTTGTCTATGAGTTTTTGAGTAATACATAGAAGACACCAGACAAGCTAGAGGAGGAGTGAAGGAGGATTAGATTATAAAATTCAAAAACATTTTTAAGCCTACCCCTGAATAATAAGGTAAGACCCAAAACAATAGCATACACTTCCAATCTCCATTTGTAATGTTGTAGACTAGAATTCATGTTTGTAGGGACACAGATGAAATAATTATAGCTTTTAGTCATTTTATGAAGATGATTTCACTCTATCACACAATGAGATCTAGGATTTTTAGAGCACAAGTCCCAAATTTGAACACCTTGCTAGTTGTTAAAGGAAACATTCACTAGGCATAGAATCCATAGGGAGTGAGATAGCACCAAAAAAAATCATTAGCAGGCTCCTGTAGAGTAATATCATAAAGAAACAACTCCCTTAGCTATCCTCTTCCATATTTATACAACACTTAACTTGGATAACATATATTTGAAGTAACCACCTTGTAGAAGGAGGGAAATAATCTCTCATCCAACTCCAAGACCTTTGTTTTAGTTCCATGCAGGCTATCATGATTGCATGCAGGTGATCTGAGGTCACCATAGTATGCTAACATATTGTGCTATCCTAATTTATCAAATGGACCCACTTTAGTCCAATTATAACTACTAAAAAAATAAACCGTTAAAAAGGTACACTATATTTTGATCATATAAAAGTATTTATTATTGTAATATAAAATGTATTATATTAAAAATAATATTAAATAATTAATATGTCATTCATTAATACCTATCAACTCACACTCAAACCCTCATGATGACATCTCAACCCACACTTATATCCCTAATCATGACCCCATTCTATCTCTTTCATCCTACTTATTCCATGTCACTTGGAAACAAGTGACAGCTCACATAAGAGGGTGAGAATGCTTCAAGTGATAATAACAAACACTAAGAGATCTATTTTTGAAATATTAGATGCCATAGTGATGCCATAATAACCTATAAGGAAAACAATCACTTTCATTATTTTCTCTTGCTAGTACAAAAATTCACACAAAGGGGAAGCATGTCATAACATGAAACCATAAATAACCATTATTAAATAAACCTAACTTTGTTACAGGTAGGACATTAAAAGCCAAATAGAGTGTGTTTCCAATTACCATTTTAAAGGATTTATAAAAATATAAACTTAATAGAATGGGAGGGTTAGTTGTGAGAAGTGAACCCACACATCATAGATAATTTCAAGGAGACCTAGCCAGCTGGGCTATCTTCAATAGAGTTAGATGGACCACTAATTTTGATAAATTGTAGCATTTCTTATGACCCTTTACTAGGTAATTTTTAGGATCCTTTATAGGAGAGCAAGCTACTATACATGACATCACATTTCTAGTCACTAAAGAACTGGTAAGTTAGACAACTAGGCTACCAAGTATAAGAGAGAATTAGAAAGACAATCACAATGGTTAATATGTTAGATAATAGTTCTATTAGAGAGATTAAATACTAGTACTAAATAAAGGTGGTATGGAGAGACTCAACCTACCTACAACTTAGAGGGAAATAACCTCATACATCATCAAATATATGACTTTTGAAGGAAGGTACTCTCTAATTTATACTCTCTAGTTTAAATTTTTGAATCATTTAAGGCATGATAGGACCATTAATGTTCCAAATCACATATGTAACATTCTAAAAAATATCACCAAAGATTACCAGAAGGGGATTAAGAAGGCCCTATCTCATCATTGCTTAATATGGTTGATAACCAAACATGAAATAAACACATTTAGACTTGACCTCAGTTGGGAGAAATTTATAACCCTAAGGAATGGTGAATCTTATCAAAAGGAGGGAAATAATGAGGATGAATCTTTTGAGGAATAGGCTTAATAGATTGTAAAATAAAATACTACAAGAAATGGTATTATTGGGCTACCTATAACTACTCGGGGCCCATCTGAAATTGTTATATGGGTAAAAGAAGGAAAAGGAAACTAGTCCTACCTCCTGATGACATAGAGGAGGAAAGTCCACTCACACAAAATGAGCAAAATATTCCTTCTACCACTATTACAACTATCTCCTCACTAAATATTGATTCTTGCACCATGGATCCTTCATGGCAAGAGGATGTTCTTCCATCAATTGTTGTACAAGAAGAACAAGTTATAACATCCACCCCTCCTAAAAAGAAGAAGAAAATTGAAGAAAAGAAACCCTTTATATCAATAAGAAGGAGACATCCTCCTAGAAGATCTCAGAGAATTAAGAAATGAAAGACAACTATAGCCTTCTCACCCATAGACATTAGTGAAGATGAAAAGGTAAAGAAAGAGCATAGGATTTGAAAGATCCCTTATGGGTTTGAGATTATAGAATGGTCTATTTAAGAGGAATCTACTAAGGAAGAAGAAGTATAATCACCCAAGCCATCTATATTCACTAAGGAAGAAATTGATCTCGTCAGACACATTAGGTATATGGAAGAAGAGCTGAGAATGATAGATCAACTTGCAGAAGAAGAGGAATTGATTGAAGACAAGACTATGAAAGAAGTAGAATAAGAGATAGTTCCTCATGATCAGGAGTTATAAACCTTGGAAAAATCTATGAAATAAAGGTAAGATAAGTTTGTAAACACTTTTGGGGGTAGAATAATTTATATAACCATCTATGGAAAGAGAAAGGTTATTAGATGAACCTACAACAACTTACTTGGAGGAACTTGCATCAAATTCATCTACAAAATATTATGCTTTGTCTTTGGTACCTTTCTACAATATATTTCCTCTTCCATTGCCCACTGCAAAATCACCTACAATATAAGAAGTTATTGATGTGGACCTTTTAGCTACCACACCTATAGAAACTTATGACCTCCTAAATATTCTTAAGAAAAAATATTGGTGATGATGAAACTTAGTACAAGGAGTTGGTAAAAATATTTAATATAAAAGAGAACAAGATGACTTAAAAGAGAGATTAGAAATAGCTAAAACTAGTATCAAGTATTTGAAGGAAAAGATTAATAAAATGCATGAAACCACTAAAATGTTAATGGAGTACAAATCACTTTCTAAGGTGTATGTTGTCTACATAGAAGAGAGATTGCTTAAATTTAGATATGATAGGATCTATAATGATTAGTCCTACATGGTTTGTGATCCTAAATATTTATTCAAAGTTTAAATACATGCTGACCCTGATCTCCAAACATGGTTAAGTGAGTTTTACATACACTAATATGTTGTACCCAATGTTGTAGATTAGAATCCAAACACATACTTGGGGGATGTCCAATTGAATATATTTTATTCATATGTCCTTAATGAAAAAAGAAGGAAATAGGTGGAGTATCAATAAAAGGAAAAACAAGCTACCCTAATGATCAGGGGTGAATCAGGTAGTCTAGATGATGTAATAGAAGAATGGATATACTTCATGAACTCAAGTACTCCACAAGCATAGGTCATAAGGAAACAAGTAGAAGTTTAAAATCATTATTTGAATATTACGGAAGGAGATGGAAAGAAAATTTTTGTTTCTTGTTCTCATAGATGGGTATAATTCTCTGATGTTTTAAAAAGAAAGGAACCTTATTCCTCACAAAACCTTAAGAAGGCCATACACAAAGTATACATATAAATAAATATTGTCTGATGGAGAAGGTTAAAATGTTTTGGATTGATGTTTTAACCTCTTATGTTTTGGCTCTCAATGATTGACTAGGAGGGAAAGGTCCTAGCTGACAAAGAGGTAGAGAAGAAAAGATGGAAGAATACTGATGATGCTAAAGGCTTCTAATTCGTTAAAGGGTCAGATTGCACTGATCCCCTAGATTTAATTTTTTTTATGGTTTTAAAATATAGCTAAGGCTTACTCAAGTTTGAGTAAGAGGTTAAGTAGAGGGGTGTGATGAGGCCACCAATTGCTCTATTTTATAGCCTCATCCATACCTAGTATATAAATTTTTCTATGTAAGTCCACATCCATGATTCGTACAAATCAATGAATGAATTTATGATTTTGTGTGTGTGTGTGTGTGGGTGTGTGTGTATGTGTGTGTGTGTGTGTGTGTGTGTGTGTGTGTGTGTGTGTGTGTGTGTCTGTGTGTGTGTGTGTGTGTGTGTGTGTGTGTGTGTGTGTGTGTGTGTGTGTGTGTGTGTGTGTGTGTGTGTGTGTGTGTGTGTGTGTGTGTGTGTGTGTGTGTGTGTGTGTGTGTGTGTTATGAATTAATGATGTTTTTTATTTGATTATATTATGGTTGTATAAATTTATTTAACATATGTTTTAAGGGTAACATAAGGATGTAGGAAGTTTGTTTGGGCACAACACTTACAGGCTACCCATAATAACTATAGGCTTCCACCTATAGGTTTCCCATAGATATTGTAGGGTGCCCACAACAATTGTAGGCTTCCACCTATAAGTTTCCTATAGCCATTATAGATTTCCCATAACAACTATAGGCTTCCACCTATAGGTTTCTTATATCCACTAAAGATTTCCTATAACAAATATAGGCTTCCACCTATACCTGTAGCCACCACATAAAATAGAACTATTGTTGTGACCAGATATTAAGGACACATCCAGTTGTCTTAGGAACTAAATGAATGATTGAAAAGGACCATAGCTATTATACAAAATTCCTACATACAAATAAATTTGGATGCGCTGCCAAAGATGAGAAAGATAAGGACAATGGGAAGGAAAAAAATGAAGTAAAACAATAAAATAGTATATGTTATCTTTAACCTAGCTAGGCCTAAAATAAGGAACTTTAGTTATTAACCACTTAAAGGTTGACTAGGATAGTTCCTAAGTATTTTTATTTTTCCCTAGTTTAGTGCCTTTGGTTAAAAGCTAATAAAATCCCTTCAATATTTAATGGTAGAACCTAGATTAGATTAGGAGTTGGATATATGATAACATAATAGTAGAATTATATAGTTCATTGCATTTTGAATATTGTAATCTTTTGTATCAATCTTTAATTGTTAGATATCTAATTAATGAGAAGGTTATTTCTATAAGAAGCTTTTTCAAGTCTCTTGGACAAGGATTGGAACTTAGTTCTGAATGAGGAAGGGCCCCCTCAAAAGGAGTTGAGTGAAGATCTTGACCCTCCTTATTTAAGTGTGTTGTGTAAGTTGATTTCATTATTAGTTGACTACATAAAGTGTGATGCATGTGTGATTCATAAGTGTGAAGTATTTTTTTTAATAATAGTTTCATAGTATAACTATCTAGTGAATTTAGTTAAAGTTCATTATACTATAAGTAGTAAGCAAGATGATATATGAATCAATAATGTATATATAGTACTAACATCCTTGAAAATCATATATATCTTGGGTTGACAATTATTATTAATCAGACTCAATAATCTAGTATTAATTGGGTAATAAGTCTATAAAACATAGTCTACCAAAGATAACCTTAACCAAACCAACCAAGAAAGTGGAACCACCCAAACTCCCATTAGACCTAGAACCATACCACTTGCTTCCCTCTTGCCTTATATCTTGGTACCCCATCCTTCTTCTATCCTAGGAGTCCATCCTTCTATCAAGAAGGTTAACCCTCCCAAAACTACCTAAACTAAACTTCCTCCTTTTATTCTACCTTTACCTACCCCCTCCAAATAATCAAACTCCCCATCCTTGTTAACCAAATTATCTACCTCTACCTACCCACTTATCTCCAAACCTTCATCATCTCAATCACCCACCTTAAAATATTTCACCTTTAAACAATCCACCTCAAAACCATCCAACACCAAGCAATCCCAATCAAACCCACCTACCAAAACCATTCTACCACCTAAAAATTTCACAGTGAATCTTACTTCTAAGAAGGCTCCCACCTCAAAAACCAAAAGCCCATCACCCTTAACACCTTTGCTTGAATATTATTCAAATATTTTACAAAGTATGTTACAAAATCATTCCTTAAACCTACCACCTATCAAAACCTTTGAATCTTCGAGTCTTAAACCATCTTGGTTTAATGACAATGTAATCTACTCATACCATAGGACACCTGGACATAGATAACTACAAAGCTCTCTAAGAAATTGTCCATAACTTATAAGATGAGGATGATCTATTATCAGATGAACCTCTCTTAAGTCCATTAACAACTCAACCACAAAACTAGCCTATCCAACACTTACCCACTCCCACACTCTTATCTAAGAGTGAGGAAGAACTGAAGTAACCTTATAGCCTAACGCTTCCCAACATCTACACTATCCATATGGTCACCCACTATCAATCCCATTGAAAGGATAAGTAAATCGCCAAGGTTTCTATTTCATCAACATATTCTTCTACCCCTCAACCTTCCAACTAAATTCAAATACCTTCACCTTCAAAAAAACCCAAAATTTCTATTTTGGGTACCTCTCCCACCAACCTTTCTAAATCTAGCCAATGAGTAGTGTTGAAATACCTTCACTAGATACTGATGAGGATGAATTTATTTGAATTAATCAACACCTCACACCATCACTAACAAGCATTGATAGAGGCCCTAAAATATATAGAGGTCCAACCCAAAGACCCTCAACCTCTTGCAGACTTTGTTAGAACTCTTTGACTTTCCACCTTTGTCACATTCAAGGATTCATAAAAACCCTTCATTCATCCAAATGATCTAGATATTCCCCTCTTTATCATACATATATCAATCAAACCCACATCTAAAGGGTGATGATTTATGGGGAGCTAGTATTAATATCATCACCTCTCATACTTATGACCAAATCTAGCTACCAAAGAATATCATGTTAAAAATTGCATCGATCCTCCATTCCTTTAATGATACTATGGCGACAACCTTGGGGATAATTATCTTCCACATCCACTTGAGATCTCATATGATTTCATAGTTATTCTACTTCATATAAGGTGAGTTACAATACAATGTCATGGATTCCCTTGGATCCACTCCATGAGTTGTGTCCCATCTACCTTGCATTGATGTGTCAAGTTTGAACATGAGGTTTAGGTCATCCCTATACAAGTTGACCCTATTAATTTCATATCATTCAACATAACATGTCCACCCAATGACATTTTTCTTCCTTACTCATCCACCTTAGCACCAAACAACAATAACTCCACCCTTTCCATCGATGAAGCTTCAACTGGCTCATCTATCCCTTCTTCTCAAATTCCCATAAAGGACCTCTTATAAGCTACATTCTAATAATTCTCACTAGAAAACTATTGTCTTAAATACTTGGATGCCTTCCCTACTCCTCAACAGTATGGGAAGATTCACCATAATCCTATTTATGATCCAAATATGATAACCATCATTCTTTTTGGGATTCCCAATCACCAAATCAATTTCATCTATGGGGGACTTGATCATTTGTTTCTCACTTCCTCTACCATCTCTTATACCTGACTATTTACTTCAAATTTATCCTATTTAAATAAACTAAAATTACCAAATTGTACCTTCATAGGAGTGCCTAGAAGGGATTCAACTTTAGCCATTATGAATATGGACCTCATGAGTTACCTTTGATCAAAACCCAAAAACCTCATGAGTTATTTGGACTTGGGTTTGTCTCACTAGAAGAACCCACTAATTCACCCAAACCCATCACCAGCATTGATAAGGACATTCCACCCTCACTAACCCCATCTATTTTGAATTTTGAGGATTTTGAAACCATCCTGTCTAACATTTTTTTAGTCAATACCGATGGTTTGGGTCCCCTAAACTATAATAAAGGAAACCAAACTAAAACCTTTCCTCAAATTAATCCTAAAATTGTAGAAAGTTATTCTCCTACCATTTTCACCATCTAATGTCAAGACAATGATTCCATTCTCACGTATCTTGGTGTAGGGTATTCTTCTATCCACAAATCCCTTCCTCTTAAAAACCAAATGATGTTGAAAAAATCCATTGTCAATGTCAACTTAGGTACTCAAGATAACCCTCACATCATAAAGATTGGTCAATCCTTAGATTCCTTAGAGAAAAAAGATTACCCTTCCTTCATTCATGATAGAAGCATAACATTTTCTTGGTCTTATCAAGATATTCTTGGAATCAACCCTTTCATATCTCTCCACAAAATCATCACCCATCCTGATGCTAAGCCTGTTAGGCAAAATATTTACAAGATGCACCCTCGTATCACCCTTTTAGACAAAGAAAAACTTTAGCACCTCTTATATGTCAACTTCATCCAACCAATTGACTATCCCCAATGGGTTTCCAATATCATTCCCATCACAAAATCCATAGGGGAACTTCACTTTTATGTTGACTATCATGAAATCAACCTTGCTTTTCCAAAATATGACTTCCTTTTGCATAACATCAACCAACTTATTGATCTTATAGTTGGCCATGAAATATTATCTCTCATAGGTGGTTTCTTGAGATATAATCATAAAATGATTGCCCTTAAGGATTATCATAAGACTTATTTCATCAACCCATGAGGAACCTTTTGCTATAGGGCCATGTTATTTGGTCTAAAGAATGCTAGAGCAACCTACCAACATGCGATGACCTATATCTTCCATGATCTCATCCATAAAATCATAGAGGACTCTATAGATGATCTCCTTAAGAAATCTAAATATTTAAAGTATCATTTATAAGTTCTAAAATTTATCTTTAAGTGCCTAATCCATTTTCATGTCTGACTTAACCCGAAGAAATGTGTTTTGGGGGTCCTACTAGAAAGCTTCTTAGAGTTATCATCTCTCTTCAAGGAATTGAAGTAGACCTACCAAAGTTAGAGTGATCCTTGACATGCCACCTCCCACCCACCTTAAGAAAATCCACAACCTATAGGGGAAGATCCAATCCATCTATCACTTCATCTCTCAATTACTAGATAAATGTCAACCTTTTCACCATATTCTCAAGAAAGATACATATCTTAAGTAGACTAAGGACTATCAACGAGCCTTTGATTCACTTAAAGAGTAACTTAATTTTCCACTAGTTATTACCCTTCCTAAATAATATCAACCTTTCTACCTTTATATGTCCACCACTGACCATTCCATAGGGGCATTGCTCGCTCACCATGATGGACAAAAAAAAATTAAGATATCGACTCTATAAGTCAAACATTTATAGAGTATGAGACTCAATACACCCATATTAAGAATCATTTTTTTGATTTAGTCTTTATGGCTTCTAAACTTTATCATTACCTCCTCAATCACAAAACCTTTATCATCACCAACACTGACCCACTCAAGTGTATGCACTTAAACCATACCAAAACTAGTGTATGGCCAAATGACTCATGCTCCTAGCTAATTTTGACCTTGATTTCTTCTAGAAGAAGTCAATTAAAGGGCAAGTCATTACTGATAAATTGGAAAAATATCATTTACTATAAAACCAACCACTTCCTCTTGCATTTCTCGATGAGTCCATCATGACTCTTTCTCAAGAAGATGTCACCTACCAAATGACCATGTTCTTTGACGACTTATAGTGCTATAACAGTGTGGGTGATAGTGTTATTATCATTATCATCAATGGTAAACCTCTTCCTCTTTCTTTCAAACATGATTTTAAGTGTACCATCAATATGGTTGAGTATTAATCCCTAGTAACAGGTCTCTAAACCTCTCTAGCCTTGGGAGTTAAGATGATCAGTGTCTTTGGAGATTCCCAACTCATGGTCAACTAGATAAATAGATATTACCAATTTAATAATGATGTCTTACAATATTAAAAACACCTAATAGATGTATTATTAAAATCATTTGATCATTACCTTTCCCAATCTATTCTATGATCTACCAAGTTCATAGATATAATGGCTTCCCTTACTTCCCAAATACCATCTGTGCCTTCTAATTCTAAGCTCTTTTACACCATTCATCATTTTATCATACCCTCTTATATCTAATATAACCTCCCTACCATTTTTAGTGGGGAGGAATCTCCATCAAATATTTGGTATGGGAAAACATTTGACTACCTCAACCTCAACATCATTCCTCCCAACCTTTCTAGGAATTCCCAAAGAGACTTTGTTCAGAGTACCTATTGTTATACCATACTAGGGGGAATACTTTACAAATGTGGTTTTGATGACCTCCTTCTCCATTGCCTACGTAGTCATGAATTTCACATGCTATCAAGGAAATGCATGATTTGATGTGTGGGGGACACTTTAGTGGTCTAGTTATCAGTAAACATATAATTTACCTTAGTTACTATTGGCCCACCCTCAACCAATAATATTATGATTATGTGAAGAAGTGTGTTAAATGTCAATAGCACACCAATTTACATCATGAAATGGCCCATGACATTAAAGTATCCAAGGAATTTTTAACCCTTCTCATAATGGGGACTAGATCTCATTAGGGAAAATTAATCCTCATTCTTCATAGTGGCACCACTCCATCATCACTACCATTGAGTATTTCACCAAGTGGGTGGAGGTTATTCATCTCATCTCAAACAAAGTTGATAAGATATTTGACTTCATCAATCATCATATCATCTATTGTTTTAGTGTTCCCCATAAGATCATCACTAATAATGTCAAATCTTTCAAAAATAAAAAATTCCAACATCTTTCTAATGTATTTGGCATCAAGTTAATATTTTCCTCACCTTATCATACAAAAAAAAATGGATAGGTGAAAGCCTCTAAAAAATCTTCAATAAGATGTTGACAAAAATGGTCAATGCTTCTAATCAAGATTAAAATTTGTATATCCCTTTCACTTTATGGGCCTATCTCACTATCAATCAACCTCTATAGGTGCTACCCCGTTCTCTCTAGTATTCAAAGAAGAGGCAGTCTTGACTCTTGAAGTTAATATTCCCTCTCTTTGCATATCCTTATAAAACATCATTTCTTAGAGTAACTATCATCAAGAGTGTCTAACATGATTTGATATAATTGATGAGATCTACCTAGCTATTCTTAACCATCTTTATGTTTATCAAGAGCGGGTCAATCACACCTATAAAAATCACCTAAAATAAATAGAATTCAACATCAGATACCTCATCCTAAAGAAAAATCAACATGTGAACAATATAGAGAAAAGCAAGTGAGGCAAGTTTTCTTTCAATTAACTTGGACCCTACATCATAACCCATAAGTATGGATTAGGAGCTTATCATTTGTCCTCTCTTGAAGTCAAACTAGAATGTGAGCCTCTAAATTCTTCACACCTATGTATTTTATTTTTTTAAACAAGGATTAAACTCACATTTTCTCTAACTTAATTTCATCCCTTGATTTATGAAATTCTCACCTTCCTCACACCTTCATCCCATCCCTTGGAGGATAACCAATTTTAACATAAAACTATGTGATTAATCATCATAGTCATAGCCTAATCCTTAATATGGGTAGCATGGCTCTACAAATGATATGGTTCTAATGGATACTTTTCATCCCTAATCAGATGAAATCCCATGGTCATTGTCTCTCAAAACCACCCCTTTCACCTATTATTAACCCTCTTATGCTTTAGGTTTTTCCCTCATAAAGGTAAACCTCCAAGCCTATCTAGACTTGTCCATGTCTAACCTAGCATCAAAATAATTTGGGATACATAAATATCACTTGCATCAAATATCTCTAGCATGAAAATTACTCCCTTGAAAGATAACTACTTGGAACTAAATTGCTTAAAAGGATGGACTACTCCATGAAAGGACATCTACCAAATTGAACAAATCCAAACTTAGACCACTCCCTTAAAGGATGGCTAAGTCAATTTTGTCAAAATTAATCATTTTAAGCTTCCCACATT